>OU342743.1:507595173-507812643 GCA_910589775.1 Avena eriantha
CATGATTATGATAAAAAAAGGCCATGTGAAAGAATTGTCTAAAGAACTTTATCTGGATTTAGATCTTGTGTTGCAAGTTGTTAAAGCTTTTACAGAACATATTGAATCTCCAAAGGAGGGTCCAGTCAAGTATGATCCACCACCTGAACCAGAGAAGAAAAGAGAAGGTAAAGCAACACTTGCCTCCGTAGAGCCAATATATGAAGTACCTTTCCCTAAGACTGCACAAAAGCATATTTTTGAATATGAATAGGTCAAAGCAGTACAGGAAAAGAGGGAAGAGGAAAGCATGCTAGAAGTCAAGGAACATCTGAAGGAAAACAAAGACGAAGAGGTAACCAAGGAAGCAATTATGGCTATGTACTCACACTTTAACATAATTGAACTTGATGTAGAGACTCCCATATTGGTTGAAGGTAAAACAAAGGTAAAGGATGTGGGTAAGCCTATTCTTCCCTACATATTCAAAGAAACCTCTCATTACGGTTTATGTGACCTTGGCATAGAAGTTCATGTTATATCTTATGATTTCTATCTAGAAATTAAAGAAGAAATAGAACCAGCTACGATTGAGAATATAGATATAACAATTATGTTAGCCAATAAAAACCTTAGAATTCCAATGGGAGTAGTTGACAATGCAACTATCACAATTGGCAACAAAAATTTCCCTATCTATTTTGTAGTTGTTGATATGCCAGCTGACACTTTTTGCCCTATTATATTTGGAAGAACCTTTTTGGGTGATATAGGTGCCTATGGTAATTTCAAGAAGGTGATTGTGACTCTTAAGCTTGGGGGAACAGAAAATAAATTCCATTTTTCCAAATTTGAAGACAGGCCTCCACAAGCACAAGAAGAAGTGGAAGAGATAACCATTGAGGAAATGGAAGCTCTTTTCTTTGGTAATGGAGAAGAAGAAATAAATGAAGATCCAAATTATGAAGAAATAGTTATGGAGTACAAGTCCTTAGAAGAACTAGAAGATGAATTTGATTCACTTCCTATTTTGGGACCTCCAACTGATGAGGCTTTTGAAGAGCCAGAAAAGAGAGGGGACGAGGAACTACCACCCTCAGAGTTTAAGACTCTACCAGATAATCTCAAATACAGGTTTTTAGATGATACCAATAAATTCCCTGTTATTATTAGTGCTAAACTTTCAGGAGAAGAAGAAGAACTCATGAGGATACTTAAGGAGAATCGCCAAGCCTTTGGGTACTCAATGGATGACTTGAAGTGAATTAGTCCCATGATAGCCGTCCATCGAATATTCATGGAAGAAGGTGCTAAACCAATTGCGGAACTTAATAGAAGATTAAAGCCTGAAATAAAAGAAGTGGTAAGAAAAGGAATTGTATGCCTACTGGACGTAGGTATAATTTATCATGTTAAAGAGAGTGATTGGGTAAGTGTTTTTCATTGTGTTCCTAAGAAGGGCGGTTTTACTGTTGTTCCTAATGAAAACAATGAACTAATACCTACTAGAATTGTTGTTGGGCATAGGATGTGCATAGATTTCAGGAAATTAAATAAAGAATCTAGGAAAGATCATTATCCATTACCGTTCGTAGATCAAACTTTAGAAAGGTTAGCAAACCATACTCATTTTGGTTACTTGGACGGATATTCTGGTTTCTCTTAAATAGCTATTCATCCGGATGACAAAATTAAAACAACTTTCATAAGCCCTTACGGTTTACATGCTTACCGAAGTATGCCTTTTGGTCTATGTAATGCTCCAGCTACTTTTGAACGATGTATGACTTCTATTTTTGCTGATTTCATAGAACTTATAATGGAAGTATTTATGGATGACTTTTCTGTCTATGGAACTTCATTTACTAGTTGCTTGGATAATCTCAAGAAAGTTTTGCAGTGTTGTGAAGAAACTAATCTTGTTCTAAACTGGGAGAAGTGCCACTTTATGGTCAAAGAAGGTATAGTCCTCGGACACAAAGTATCAGGTAAGGGAATTGAAGTGGATAGAGCTAAGGTTGAAGCAATAGAGATAATGCCACCACCTAGGGATATTAAAGGTATAAGAAGTTTTCTTGGTCATGTGGGTTTTTACAAAAGGTTCATTAAAAATTTCTCTAGGATATCTAAACCTTTGACTAACCTCTTGCAAAAGGGAATGAGATTTAATTTTGATGATAAGTGTCTTGAAGCCTTTGATAAACTAAAAAAATGCGTCAACTCGTGCTCCAATCATTAAACCACCTATCTGGGATAGAACCTTTGACTTAATATGTGAAGCTAGCGATGATATTGTAGGAGTAACTCTTAGACAACATATTGGTCGTAGATTTAATATTATGCGTCATGCTAGTAGAACTCTCAATGGTGCTAAGAAGAATTACCCTAAGGAAGAAAAGGAACTGTTTGCTATATTTTCTCTTGTGATAAATTTCTTTCTTATATAGTTGATGCAAAGGTGAGAGTTCATACGGATCATGATGGCTTAAAATAACTCCTTGAGAGGAAATAACATAATCCAAGACTGATCTGTTGGATTCTTTCACTTCAAGAATTTGAGTTGCAGATTATGCAGAGGCAAGAAATAAAGATGTTAGATGCAGTATACATGCTTGTCCAGGAAGACATTAATCTTATTGAGAGGAACTTTAGTCCTGGTAATTTTCGTTTACGAGAATTTTTTGATGAACTAAAGTCAATTTCGACAAGAGAGAAGGAGTCCTTGTTGTGCGAGGAACATTTCATCCTCGATTAAGCAAGTGGTAAGTGCAAGGTAAGTGTTCTTACCCAAATAAGTGATTTATATTCACAATTTTTACCCTTGAAATTTCAATTTTCGAATTCCTTGTGTTTTTCTGAAGTTTTAGAGGGGTTTTACCAACTATATGGGCGGAGCTATACGATCGGAGCAGAAGCTCCCGCCGTATAGTTGGTCGTTAAACTCTCGGTATCATCTTCGTGAAATTATTTTCGATATCTAACCCTATACGATCGCAACTATACAACCGAAGCAAAAATTCTGGCTGTATAGTTGGTCATTGAACTCTCGGATAGTTTTGCTTTTCGGTGCCGATATCTATACGGTCGCAACTATACAATCGGAGCAAAAATTCTGGCCGTATAGTTGGTCGTTAAACTCCAAGGCACTTTTGTCAACACCTGGATTTTTAATCCCAGATGCCATTTATGTCATTCATCGCAATCCCAGGATTACCATTTTTGCGAGACATAACAGATTGTATATCACAGTACATCATCCATTACAAACCATACATAAGGTATTACACAAATAAGGATCTCATGATCCAGTCTTAATACAACAAGCAGCGGAATAAAAGATAAGCGTAGCGGTGGGGTCCATCTTCAGGGGCACAGGCAATGCTGACGAAGGCAGATAGTCCTAGTTATCATAGCCGTCCTGCTGACCATCATCTTGGTAGTCTCCTTCATAGTCTGGCCATGAGAATAGCCAGGGACAAAAGCCATGAGTACTCTTTAAGTACTCGCAAACTACCACTAACAAGTAATATACTTCTTAGTTAAGGTGTTAACTCTATGTTTAACTATAAAGTTAAGTTTGAAACCTAAGCTGAGTTCTGAAACAAAGAAAGATAAAATAAAGTTCTAGAATCACTTAAGTTGGGAAGCTAGTGTTATAAACACAACCCTGTGGTGGTCAAGTCAAGATTCATCACTCCTTTCATAAGTTATTTTGAAAACATCTAACAACGAAACAGTATGGCCATTCCAACTGTCCATAACCACGGACATGGCTATTCGAATAGTTTGACACTCTGCAGAGGTGGTACACTTTCACCACAAGATTCGATACATCTATCAGGGATAACCCTGAATCATCATACTTAGTATGCAGATAATCAAACATAACCTTTCCTTTACACACCCTAGTATAAGCACCTCTCCTATGAGCATGGCCTCCCAACCATGACCATATGTCATCTTGGGCACTGCATAGGTGGACAACATTAAGAGGTAGCCTCAGCTCAAACCTCTCCCGCGAGGGAACTAATACTAATGCATATAAACTTCCGGCTAAGCCTTACCCAATTCAGGTATTGTGGTTGTACGGTAAATTTGGAATGGTATCGCATCTGAATCCAACCATCAGTTTTGTAAAAGGGTTAAGGCTCATGCCTCAACATTTTCACCATCATAAACCATTTGTGTTTCTCAACACATGTCAAAACATCTCAATATAATGACTCAACATTGCAAGGTTTTCATAATTCATTTTCACCAAGTGTTCCCCTCTAAAGTGACTCAAGTTTTTATCTACTCTAAACTACTAAGTTAAGAGTGTTCACTAAGGTGGAAATGATGGGATCAATCTCATGCCATAGAATGACATCTTAAGTTATATAACTAGGTCAAGTTTTATACTCTTCATGCTACCTTCAAAACAAGTACAAGACTTTGGGTAAAGTAAAGGAAGTAAAGCTTGAAAATACTACTTGTGGTAAATAATAGTCAAAGTGGTATAACCAAAGCATGCCTAAAGCATCTTTGCTTGGGTTATCTAGATTGCAAGGGTTAGCTTGCATTGTTAATGGTGTCTTGCTAATGTAAACTTGCAAGTGTTAGCTTGCCTTGGTTGGTGCAGTGGTTGAAGTTTTCTTCCTCCTCTTGATAGAAGTCCTCCTCCTCGAAAGCTTGGTCGGTATTATCGTCTATAAATACATACGGAGTACACAATCACCAAACTATACTTAAATAGTCTAATTAGCACTCTAAGGCACACATTTGATGATCTATTATCATCACAAGCATCACAAGTTTGATTAACTAGTTTCATTCTTTTTATTTTAGAAAAGTAATTTCTACTCATTGAAAAATTAACTAAGATTTAATATTCACCACTTAAAATATGGTATCATGTGGACACATGTCATCACCACATATTCTAACATGTGCGAATGTGATTTAAAGGTTGGATCACAACTACTTTGGTTTAAGTTCATTATTTAATAATTTAAAGTAACTAGAAATGCCTATATAACATTATTTTGGTACTAGTCCAAAGTCACTGCATGTAAACCCTAATATTATTACATATTCAGATAGGTATGCTGAGATGTGATTTTTGAGAGTTGGAATCAACTCAAAAGCTATCATGGTTGATTTTATAAAAATGTTTGAATGTGCAAAAGCTTCTGTCTTGTTAATATTACTAGGAGATATCTCTAAATCTAATTGAATTAAATCCAACGGGCTTCGGTAGATCTTTTCAGTAGCTTTCTAACAAAATTGGAATCACTCCATTTGGATTTGTAAATCTCTCTAAATTGATTTCCAAACTAGGGAACAGAACTAGGTTTAAACTAAAATAGAAAAATACTAATTTGAACTAAATGGGTCGCGCGGGAAAGCTAACGGGCCAGCCCAGTGGAACTCCGCGGTGCGGGGCACAGCTGACAAGGGTGGTCCACCGGTCAGCGGCTCTTAAAACGCGAAGCGGTACGGGGCGATTGGGCCATTAGGTTAGAACTAAGATCGACGGCTGGGGTTCGTCATCGCCGGCGAGGTCTAACCCTAGCGGCTCGGTAGGGGTGCTTAGGGGGCGTACCAGGGCTCCAGCGACAACGGCTATGGGGGCAAACGAACTGGTTGTCGACGGCGAGCTCAGGGGTGGTCGAGGCAGCTCCGGGGGTGGACGAAATCGACGTCGCCTTCTCCTCCTCTGCCGCGGGCTCCTCCGGCCAAATTCCGGCGAACAAGTGCTCTCGCTGCTCCGACTAGAGGTGGGGAAGGACCAGTGAGGTGAGGGGAGTGGAATGGTGTGAGTGGATTGTGCTGGGGTGGCCTCTATTTATAGCTCGACGAGGCGACCGAGAGTGATGTGCGGGCGGCTTCGGCGAGGGCTACACAGCGTGCTAGCGGCGTGGCTCGAGGTAGAGGACGGTGGATGGTCTCCTGGTGGTGCTCTAGGGCTTAAATGCGGGCTTAGGGGCGGTGGTGTTTGGTCGGGCGGTGCTCACACTCTGAGCGGCAGAGGCGACGGTCTTCACGGTGTGCGGTGGCTATGGTGCGATTGGCGGCAAATGGGCATGTATGGGGTGTTCCTGGGATCGTGGTGGAGCGGTGGAGCGGGTTGTGGTCAAGGGGTGGCGTGTGCACGCGTGTCGGGCGCGGCGCTCTGGCACGTGCTCAGCATGGCGCAGACACTCTAGGCGCGGTACTTAGTTGGTGGTCCACGGCTTGGCTGTGCTCGGGGAGGGAACAGAGGGTGGCGGTGAGGTCTGGGCTAGCTCGTAGACATGGCGAGAGAGAGAGAGGGGTGGTCTGCTGCAGCGCGGGCAAGTTAGGACGGCGAGCATGTCCTCGGGGTGGCATGACTTAGCTGCTAGGGGTAGGGGATGGGGTGTTTATGGCCTGGTTGGATCAAGTGGAGACAGAGGGAGGGATTTGAGGTCAATTGGGTGGCAAAACCCTGTAGAAAACGGTGAGCTATTGCTAGGTGTAATTCCTGCCTGCCAAGTGTTTGTAAAAATGGCCGCAAGAAATTTAGTTTTGAATTTTGAAAATATTTTTGGTGGGTGTGCTAGTAATAAACTTGAGACTCTGTGGTTGCTTGGGTTTTGAAAATTGAGCTTATTTGAGTGGTTTTTCAAACAGTGGGATCTTCCCATATGAAATAGATTCAATTTTCAAATGCCAATTAAATTTAGTGTTTGCAAGATTTTGGCAGATCACAAAGTGGGCCTTGGTACATCATTATGTGTACTAGCAAGGGGTGCAAAGTTCCACATTTGTTTTTGTTAGGTTTTGAGTACTAGGAATAGCCAAAGTAGACATGTTGATTAAAATGGCACAAATGACCATTCACTTCTTTTATTCATTTTGATTTGTTTTTCTTTGGGATTTGTTTGGGTATGATCTAGCTGATGTTTATTTCACCTAAGAATCATTTTACAAGCAATGGATCACTTAATCATGGCAATTCAAATCAACTCTTATTTAAATGCACACACATATGAATGCTTTCAATAATTTTAATTGGAAAAGTTTTTGTTAACCCTAATTTTGATGATTTGGATCTTAATAACCTTGGATTAAAGTTTTGGGATGTTACAAACCTTCCCCCTTAAACAAAATCTCGTCCCTAGATTTACAAAGAAAACTAGGAACTAAAGAGATCTGGGAACTCTGTCCTAATGTAATCTTCTCGCTCCCAAGTGGCTTCCTCTTCGGTATGGTTGCTCCATTGAATCTTGAGAAACTTGATACTCCTGGTCCTGGTGGTTCTGTAAGCTTCTTCTAGGATACGGATGGGCACTTCACGATATGTCAGGTCATTGTTGATCTCCACAGCTCTATGATCGATGTTCTTGAAAACTTTAGTCTTCTCCGGCATTTCTAGACATTTGCGAAGTAACGAGATATGGAACACATTGTGGATGGCTGACATCTCTTTAGGTAGTTCCAGTTGATACGATACTTCTCCTCGACGGTTCAGAATTTTGAAGGGCCCGATATATCTGGGGGCTAACTTTCCTTTCAGACTAAACCGTTGAGTTCCCTTCAATGGTGAAACCTTGAGATATACAAAATCTCCGACATTGAAAGTCAGGTCTCTCCTTCTCTTGTTAGCATAACTCTTTGAAGGAAATATGCCCTAGAGGCAATCATAGAGATGATTGTATTTCATGTGTA
The DNA here is from genome assembly GCA_910589775.1 of Avena eriantha. Lineage (NCBI taxonomy): Eukaryota > Viridiplantae > Streptophyta > Magnoliopsida > Poales > Poaceae > Avena > Avena eriantha. Next base: position 507,602,824 of record OU342743.1, read on the forward strand.
TCCATGAGTTATTATAATGTTCCTTGAATATCCATATACCAGGCAACTTGTATTGATTGGCAATTATGTGAATTGTTTGTGAAACTCTTTACTTGTATGGTTATCTAATAATTGTCCCTAGTCGGAGTTCATGCGAGGACACACGTGAATATTAGACTAGCACATCGATTGGTTAATGACTATGTTTCGCAAGTCATTGACATGGAGATGTCAAACCAATGATGTGGACACATGTTATGAACATGGGGTTGGACTGACCCAACATGAGACTAGCAATAATACTTGCAGCTCTCTCTACACATCGTGTACGTTTTGTCCTTAGACCTGAGATTGTCGCATGTACTTGAGATGTGGATCGACCTACTTTGGGGCTATCAAACACTACTCCGTAACTGGGTAGTTATAAAGGTAGCTTTCGGGTTTGTCCTGATACATGTTGCAAGGCATCGGTCAATCAAGATGGGATTTTCCCCTCTCTACTTGAGAGAGATATCTCTGGGCCCCTCGAGTGATCGGATCCAGAAATGCATGGCCGTGCTACATATGGTTAAGAGTTAACCTAGTAAAGGGATTCTGAATCACAGTATCGAGAAAGAGAGGTCAGCTTAGAGCTAGACCAAATATCGTGAGGCAAAGGGAAAGACATGTACTCAACCTTGTGATGGTTCGTCCGAATGATCTTTATATGCGTTTAGGAGTTGGCACGTCTTGCTAGAGGCCGCTACCAACTATTGACGGAGTAAGTGTACTCGCGTCATGTCTATACGTGTATGAACCTATAGGGTCACACACTTTAGGGGCTGGAAGCCTAATGAGGATTGGATCCGAATTAGACCAGGCTTAGGCTGCTAATGGGCTGCTAATATAGAAGCCCACCAGGGATGCCTATATAAGAGGGAGTGAGGCGAGCTGAAAAGGTGAGAGCATTCCACCCAGCCGCCACTCCTCTTCCGCCTGTGTTGCACGCGCAGACCTAGCAGTCTGGCGTGTGACGACTTCCACTCCGGACGTGTGGATACCTCGGAGGTGCTGCATCTGTAGCACTTGGACGAGCCGCGCAAAGGGGAGCTGCTCGTGGGACGAGGACGAGGAGGAGACGTAGAACATCTACACTGCCGCAACGTGCTTCATCGAGTTCCGCACCTGCGCGTCTAGCGGTAATCCCGTGATCTATGACAATAGTATTCCTGGTTGACGCGGTAGAAATTTTTGATTTTACGCTAGTGTAGCCTACCCGTTACCCTTCACTCTTCTGTCTGGATGGGTTCCTGGTTGACAATAGTATTCCTGGTTGACGCTAAGGTACCGCGAGGGGCGCTGCCCCTTCGAACCCCGCAGGGGGAGACCCCCTAGACCCCCCTTAGTCGTAGCCCCCTTTTTGTATCTCGTTAAGGTTCATAGGTGGTACGATTTCACATGATCCGGTAGAATGCGATTCTATGCACAACTTGTTTTTGCTGGATTTATGTGATCAGTATGGCCCAAAAATGTATGTGATGCATGTATGTATTTTTTTTATGACCTGCGTGTCGTGAGTTGGGCAACACGGCTGGAGCCATATGTGTTGTCAATTATTGTAATGGCCTGCGTGCCAACTTGTGATGATCCCAATACCATGTAATTTTGATTACTAGATGTTAGGAGTAATAGCTTGTATTAGTTCTTGGAGAACTCATCACTTGGAGGATGGCTCGCATAGAGCATGAAGATGGAGATCATCATGGTGGACAGGTTCTATGGCGATGGAGATCACCATGAGAAAATGGGCCATACTGTATCACATCTATGTGAATGCTATTCTTATACGTTTTACTACTATGCATGCTTAGATGATAGAAGTAGAACGATCCCTCACAAAGTTTAAGTAAAACCATGCCCTCCCAACCAAACCTTGCACCATCCTATGCCCTGTACAATCGTTGGTGGGTCTATGAAATTAGGGTGCCACGGTTTTCCTTGGCTGGATGGGTTTGTATCGGATACCTACACGCATAAGGGTTGGTGAGCTTAACAAGGTCATCTTAACAGTTAAGGACCTTGGGGCATAAAGGTTGGGCGCCTAGGTTTGACATAGAGATGTCACCCAACAACAAGAGTCATATGTGATATGATTAGCAAAGGTTGCTTACCGATTTACCTTGTCTTCTAGCAGTGATGCTAAAGCTCACTAGTCGACTTGTTAATTGTGGATCTTGAATCACTTAGTATCAATAGAGGGATGTTGATTTAAGTGGGAGTATATGCTATTAAATTGTTTAATATGTTTTACTCTTTCATGGTTACATGGCTTAGTATTTTGCATATTTTTTTGTTGTAGATCAATGGCACCGAACAATTCATCACCTTTTGCTTTGCGTTCGATTCTTGAAAAGGATAAACTAAATGGAACAAACTATTCGGACTGGGTCCGTAACCTGAGAATTGTTCTCAGGGCTGAGAAAAAGGAAACTGTTCTGGATACCCCAATCCCGGATGAACCTGCTGATAATGCAACTGCTACCCTTAAGAATGCCTACAAGAAAGCATGTGATGAATCTCTTGAGGTCAGTTGTCTTATGCTTGCATGCATGGAACCTGATCTTCAAAAACAGTTTGAGGATCAGGAAGCGTACGATATGATCGTTGCGCTTAAGGACATGTTCCAGACTGAGGCTAGGACTGAGAGGTACAATGTCGCTAAGTCCTTTGTGGAATGCAAGCTGGCAGAGGGAGCAGCTGTAGGCCCCCATGTGATCAAAATGGTTGGTTACAGTCAGACTTTGGAAAAGCTTGGTTTTCCATTAGGCCAAGAGTTGGCCACTGACTTCATTTTGGCATCTCTTCCATCTAGCTATGGGCATTTCATTTCGAACTACCATATGCATGGGGTGGAGAGGGGCCTTAATGAATTATGTGGGATGCTGAAAACAGCAGAATTTGACATTAAGAAGTGTGCAGGGCATAGCCATGTGATGGCTGTGCAGAACAAGCCTAGCTTCAAGAAAAAGGGCACTTCTTGGCAGAAGAAGAAGGGCAAGGCTAAGGATACGATCCCTAAGCCAAACCCTGCACCCAAGCAAAAGGCTGGTCCTGCAGGAGACACTGAGTGTTTCTTTTGTCACGAATATGGCCACTGGAAGAGAAACTGCAGCAAGTACCAGGCTTCTTTGAAGAAAAGTGGAAGTAAGAGTACTTCCCACTCAGGTACACTTGTTGTAAATGTTGTGGACATTTTTCTCGCAGATTCTTATGTTAACTCTTGGGTATTTGATACCGGATCGGTTGCTCATATTTGCAATTCGATGCAGGGGCTAATAAGGACTAGAGAAGTGCAAAAAGGCGAAGTGGATTTTCGCGTCGGAAATAAAGCAAGGGTTGCTGCATTGTTCGTCGGCGTCATGCAACTTCACCTTCCGTCAGGATTTATCATAGAGTTGAATAATTGTTATTACATTCCTAGTATGGGTCGAAACATTTTATCACCTTCATGTTTGATGAGGGATGGTTATTCATTCGCGAGTACAAACAATGGTTGTGTAATCTCTAAGAATGCTATGTTTGTGGCTGATGCTCCCATTGTGAATGGGTTATTTATTTTAAATCTTGATAATGCATGTGTTTACAATGTTAGTGCTAAAAGGCTTCGGCCAAATGATTTGAGTCCTACCTATCTATGGCATTGTCGTTTGGGGCATATAAGTGAAAAGCGCATGAAGAAGCTCCATGGTGATGGTCTTCTAACTTCGTTTGATTTTGAATCATACGAGACATGTCAAGCTTGTTTACTTGGAAAGATGACCAAGACGCCTTTTACGGGGTTTCCCGAGAGAGCGACAGACTTGTTGGAACTCATACATACTGATGTATGTGGACCAATGAGCACGACAGCCAGAGGAGGATATCACTACTTCATTACTTTCACTGATGATTTCAGTAGATATGGCTATGTCTACTTGATGAAGCATAAGTCTGAAACTTTTGAAAAGTTCAAAGAGTTTCAAAATGAGGTAGAGAATCAACGTGGAAAGAAAATAAAGGCCTTGCGATCTGATCGCGGAGGCGAATATTTGAGTCACGAGTTTAGCTATCATCTTAAGAGTTGCGGAATTGTTCCACAGCTCACGCCGCCCGGAACGCCTCAAAGAAACGGGGTCTCTGAACGGCGTAATCGAACTTTGTTGGACATGGTTCGATCGATGATGAGCCAGTCGGATTTACCATTATCATTTTGGGGTTACGCGCTAGAAACAGCAGCTTTCACACTAAATAGGGTACCATCTAAATCCGTAGTTAAGACACCATATGAGATGTGGACTGGAAAGAATCCCAGTTTGTCTTTTCTAAAGATTTGGGGTTGTGATGCATTTGTCAAGCGACTTCAGTCGGACAAGCTAACACCCAAATCGGATAAGTGCATTTATGTGGGATACCCAAGGGAAACCTTAGGGTATTACTTCTACAACCGAGAAGAGGGCAAAGTGTTTGTCGCTCGTAGCGGTGTTTTCCTAGAGAAAGAGTTTCTCACAAAGGGAACGAGTGGAAGATCGGTGCGACTTGAAGAAGTTCAAGATGAGCCAGTCGGGGATGCTTCTACGAGTGATGCTATTGTAGCAGAACAAGTTGAGGAACCCGTGGCAATAGAAGCACCACAACCACGAAGGTCGGCGAGGCTCCGCGAAGCGCGAGAGTTATTATTGTTAGACAATGATGAGCCTGCGACCTATGCAGAAGCGATGGTGGACCCAGACTCTGAGAAATGGCTGATTGCCATGAGATCCGAGATAGAGTCCATGGGAGACAATCAAGTTTGGAACTTGGTTGACCTGCCTGATGGTTTTAAAGCCATCGAGTGCAAGTGGATCTATAAGAAGAAGATTGATATGGATGGAAATGTTCACATCCATAAGGCTCGACTTGTTGCAAAAGGTTTTCGACAAGTTCAAGGAGTTGACTACGACGAGACTTTCTCGCCCGTAGCGATGCTTAAATCTATACGGATCATTCTAGCCATTGCTGCACATTTCGATTATGAGATATGGCAGATGGACGTCAAGACGGCTTTCTTAAATGGAATCCTTTCTGAGGACGTGTATATGATGTAGCCCGAAGGTTTTGTCGATCCAAACAATGCTGGAAAGGTATGCAAACTTCAAAAGTCTATTTATGGGCTGAAGCAAGCATCTCGGAGTTGGAACATTCGATTTGATGAAGTTGTAAAGGAGTTTGGCTTCACCAAAAACGAACAAGAACCTTGTGTGTATAAGAAAGAAAATGGGAAATCACTTGTGTTTCTAATCTTATATGTGGATGACATATTATTGATTGGAAATGACATTCCTATGCTCGAGTCTGTTAAGACCTCATTGAAAAATAGTTTTTCTATGAAGGACTTGGGAGAAGCGGCATATATTCTGGGTATCAAGATCTATAGAGATAGATCAAGGAGGCTAATTGGATTAAGCCAGAGTACGTACATTGACAAAGTGTTGAAACGGTTCAGCATGGAAGAGGCTAAGAAGGGGTTCTTGCCCATGTCTCACGGCATTAAACTCAGCAAGACTCAGTGTCCTTCGACCACTGATGAGCGAGAATGCATGAGTAGGGTTCCATATGCTTCGGCTATTGGATCCATCATGTATGCAATGACATGTACTCGCCCAGATGTTTCCTATGCTCTAAGTGTTACGAGCAGATACCAGGCTGATCCAGGTGAGATTCACTGGACAGCGGTAAAGAATATCCTTAAGTACTTGAGAAGGACTAAGGATATGTTCCTAGTTTATGGAGGTGAGGTTGAACTCAGTGTAAAGGGTTACACAGATGCGAGTTACCTTAATGACTCAGACGACTCGAAATCGCAATCAGGTTATGTGTTTGTCATGAATGGTGGTGCTGTGAGCTGGAAAAGTTCCAAGCAAGATACAGTGGCCTCCTCTTCAACAGAAGCTGAATATATTGCTGCCTTGGAGGCTGCAAAGGAAGCTGTTTGGATTAGGAATTTCCTGATCGCTCTTGGTGTGGTTCAGGGCTCGTCCAATCCCTTGGACGTTTATTGTGACAACAATGGTGCTATTGCACAAGCCAAAGAACCTAGACAGCACCAGAAGAACAAACATATTCGCATGCGCTACCATCTGATTCGTGAGTTCATTGATGAAGGTAGTGTCATGTTATGCAAAATACATACGGACTCAAATGTTGCTGATCCCTTGACTAAGCCACTCCCGCAGCCTGCGCATGAAGCGCACACAAGAGCAATAGGTATTAGATACTGTCTAGATTGACTCTAGTGCAAGTGGGAGACTGAAGGAAATATGCCCTAGAGGCAATCATAGAGATGATTGTATTTCATGTGTATCCATGAGTTATTATAATGTTCCTTGAATATCCATATACCAGGCAACTTGTATTGATTGGCAATTATGTGAATTGTTTGTGAAACTCTTTACTTGTATGGTTATCTAATAATTGTCCCTAGTCGGAGTTCATGCGAGGACACACGTGAATATTAGACTAGCACATCGATTGGTTAATGACTATGTTTCGCAAGTCATTGACATGGAGATGTCAAACCAATGATGTGGACACATGTTATGAACATGGGGTTGGACTGACCCAACATGAGACTAGCAATAATACTTGTAGCTCTCTCTACACATCGTGTACGTTTTGTCCTTAGACCTGAGATTGTCGCATGTACTTGAGATGTGGATCGACCTACTTTGGGGCTATCAAACACTACTCCGTAACTGGGTAGTTATAAAGGTAGCTTTCGGGTTTGTCCTGATACATGCTGCAAGGCATCGGTCAATCAAGATGGGATTTGCCCCTCTCTACTTGAGAGAGATATCTCTGGGCCCCTCGAGTGATCGGATCCAGAAATGCATGGCCGTGCTACATATGGTTAAGAGTTAACCTAGTAAAGGGATTCTGAATCACAGTATCGAGAAAGAGAGGTCAGCTTAGAGCTAGACCAAATATCGTGAGGCAAAGGGAAAGACATGTACTCAACCTTGTGATGGTTCGTCCGAATGATCTTTATATGCGTTTAGGAGTTGGCACGTCTTGCTAGAGGCCGCTACCAACTATTGACGGAGTAAGTGTACTCGCGTCATGTCTATACGTGTATGAACCTATAGGGTCACACACTTTAGGGGCTGGAAGCCTAATGAGGATTGGATCCGAATTAGACCAGGCTTAGGCTGCTAATGGGCTGCTAATATAGAAGCCCACCAGGGATGCCTATATAAGAGGGAGTGAGGCGAGCTGAAAAGGTGAGAGCATTCCACCCAGCCGCCACTCCTCTTCCGCCTGTGTTGCACGCGCAGACCTAGCAGTCTGGCGTGTGACGACTTCCACTCCGGACGTGTGGATACCTCGGAGGTGCTGCATCTGTAGCACTTGGACGAGCCGCGCAAAGGGGAGCTGCTCGTGGGACGAGGACGAGGAGGAGACGTAGAACATCTACACTGCCGCAACGTGCTTCATCGAGTTCCGCACCTGCGCGTCTAGCGGTAATCCCGTGATCTATGACAATAGTATTCCTGGTTGGCGCGGTAGAAATTTTTGATTTTACGCTAGTGTAGCCTACCCGTTACCCTTCACTCTTCTGTCTGGATTGGGCGGTCTTGAGGTGTTCACGGACCTTGTGAACCTTCTCTTCGGCTTCTCGGAGAATGTCGGGTCCAAAGTTCTGACTCTCTCCTACTTGCGACCAATTCAAAGGGGTACGGCACTTCCTTCCGTATAGGAACTCAAATGGCACCATTTGCAAACTAGCTTGATAATTGTTGTTATATGAGAATTCTGCGAAAGACAGGCAGTCTTCCCATTTTGATCTGTACTCCAACACAGAAGCTCTTAACATATCCTCTAGGATCTGGTTGACTCTCTCAGTCTGTCCATCAGTTTGCGGGTGATAAGTTGTGCTAAAATTCAACTTGGTTCCTAATCCTTCCTGAACTTTCTGCCAAAATCTCGAGGTAAACTAGGTTCCTCGGTCTGATACTATGGTCTTGGGGGTTCCATGCAGACTAACAATCCTAGTGATATACAGTTCTGCTAGCTTCGAACTTTGGTAGATAGTCTTGACAGGGATAAAGTGAGCTACCTTGGACAATCTATCAACTATGACCCATATTGAGTCATTTCCCCTACTGGAAGTAGGCAAACCGGTGATAAAGTCCATTCTGACGGAATTCCATTTCCATTCCGGAATCTGCAATGGTTGCAACAGTCCTGCGGGTCTTTGATGCTCTGCTTTGACTCTTTGACAGATGTCACACTTGGCGATATAGCTTCCGATTTCTCTCTTCATCTTGTGCCACCAAAATTTCTCTTTCAAATATTGATACATCTTCATTCCTCCGGGGTGGATCGAATAAAGAGTATCATGAGCTTCCTGCATGATGACTTGTTTCAACTCCGAATCTGCTGGCACACATATACGTCCTTTGTACCACAGAACTCCTTCTTCGTCTTCAGTGAATCCATGTACCTTTCCTGTACCAATACGACGTTTGATTCCGTCAATACTTTCATTTCCCTTCTGGGCTTCCTTGATTTGGCTAATCAAAGTCGGTTGAAGTTCAATGCTAGTGAAGAATCCTTTGCTAACTAGCTCAGTTCTAAACTGCTCCAACTCCTCATATAAACTTGGCTGCTTCTCCTTGATCATGGTGTTTAGCCTACATGGCAATCTGCTAAGAGCATCCGCTACCACATTGGCTTTGCCGGGGTGATAGTGAATGTCAAGGTCATAATCCTTGATTAACTCTATCCATCTCATTTGCCTCATATTCAGCTCCTTCTGAGTGAAAATATACTTCAAGCTCTTGTGATCTGAGTAAATCTCATAGCGATTACCCATCAGATAATGACGCCATGTCTTCAATGCCAAAACTACGGCTGCTAATTCAAGATCATGGGTCGGATAGTTCTACTCATGTTGCTTCAGTTGTCGAGATAGGTACGTGATGACTTTGCCTTCTTGCATCAATACACATCCGAGACCAATCTTGGATGCATCACAATATACATCAAACGGCTTCTTGATGTCTGGCATGATCAATATTGGGGCTGATATCAATCTCTTCTTCAGTTCTTGAAAACTGGCTTCACATTTGTCTGTCCATTCAAACTTCTTGGCCTTCTTGAGCAATTGGGTCATGGGTCTGGCGATGCTCGAGAATCCTTCTACGAACTTGCGGTAGTATCCCGCTAATCCGAGAAATGCACGGACTTGGGTTTGGGTGGTTGGGGCTTCCCATTCTTCGACATCTTTGATCTTGGCGGGATCAACAGAGACTCCTCCGGCAGACACAATATGTCCTAAGAATCCTACTTCTTTCAGCCAAAACTCACACTTGGTGAACTTGGCATATAACCAATGCTCTCTAAGGGTTTCAAGGATGATTCTCAGATGTTGCTCATGCTCTTCTTCTGACTTGGAGTAGATAAGGATGTCGTCGATAAACACAACTACAAACTTATCTAGGAAATTCATAAAGATCTTATTCATGAGGTTCATGAAATAAGCAGGGGCATTGGTTAATCCAGAAGACATAACTGTATACTCATATAAACCATAGCGAGTAGTAAAGGCGGTCTTCGGAATATCCGTTGCACGAATCTTAAGTTGGTGATAACCAGTCCTAAGATCAATCTTTGAGAATACCTGGGCTCCAGTCAACTGATCAAATAGATCCTATATCTTTGGCAAAGGGCACTTGTTCTTTATGGTGACGTCATTCAACTTTCTGTAAACTGTGCACAAATGGTTGCCTCCATGTTTCTTGTCGACGAATAACACTGGTGATCTCCATGGCGATGCGCTTGGTTGAATCAAGTCTTTTGCTAACATGGCATCCAACTGCTTCTTCAGTTCCACTAACTCTGAGGGGTTCATGCTATAGGGTCTCTGGGCTATGGGTCCGGTTCCAGGGATTAGTTCGATAATGAACTCAATATCCCTATCTGGGGGCATACCTGGCAATTCATCTGGGAATACGTCGGGGTATTCACAGACTACTCTGACTTGGTCTATGGTGGTTAGGGCGAGATCTTGTTACACTTGAATTGACGAGGTAAGGTTTCAGAGATATGATCTACTGTGACTCCAGAGCTACTGGTCATGGTGATGGCTTTCTTAGCACAGTCTATCAGTCCTTTATGCCTTGACATCCAGTCCATACCTAGTACTACTTCCAATCCTTTGGTTCCAAGTACAATTAGGTTGGCATAAAAATCTATCCCATGTATTCTGATAGGCACAACTTTGCAAATTTTTCTAGCTTTGGTTGTTGAACCGGGGATTTGAACTATCATGACATGCTTCAAGTTGGTTGGGTGAATCTTACTAGTGCATGCAAATTCTTCGTTGAAAAATGAATGCGATGCTCCCGAATCAAACAATACCCTTGCTAAAACTGAGTTGATAGAAAACATACCCAACACTACATCTGGTGCTTCTTGGGCTTCTTCGGCGTTCATGTGGAAGAGACGGCCGTTGCGGTTGTGAGGGTTCCCTAGGGCAAATATTCTCCCTGGTTGAACACGACGCTGCTGTTGAGCTGGGGAATTCACATTGGCAGTGGCTGTAGTCTTTTTGGGACACTCATTGGAATAGTGACCCTTCAATCCACACTCGAAACAAGTGATCTAGGACTTGTCCTTTGTGGCGACAGGTACAACATTGCTTCCAGTTCTGGGTGCAGTGTTGTTGTTGTTGTTGCTCTTGGGAGGTGCACGGTTGAAGTTGTTGGCATTGCCGGAGTTGTGGTTGTTTCCTCCGGACTTCACATTGCCTCCGCTACGATTGGGGTAGCTTGGGCGAGACATTGGGGGTCGATTGTTCCTTGGTGCATATCCTGGTGAGGGGTTGGGACGGTACTTCTGGTGACTGCTGGATCCAGATTGTTGCATCATACGACGTTTGCGGTTGTCGTTTTCCTGATTAATCTTCCCTTCCATCTGAATGGCAGAGTCGACTAGCTCTTCGAGATCTTGGAAGCGGATGTTGACGAGGACAGTCTGCATCTCATCATGCAGTCCTTTCAAGAATCTCTCCTTCTTCTTGGCCTTCGTGTTGATCTCATCAGGTGCATATCTGGCAAGTGATAGGAATCTATCACGGTACTCCACCATAGTCATTCTGCCTTGCTGCAAGTCGCGGAACTCATCCCTCATTCTGGTGACTAGACACTACGGCACGTGGGTGCGGCTGAACTTAATTTTGAAGGCTTCCCATGTCATCACTTGACCATGGTTCATGTTACGGATACTAGTCCACCAAGCTCTTGCATCTCCCGCCATGTAGTGGGTGGCGAAGAGAACTTTCTCGTTGTCATCAACTCCTGCAACTTCTAAGTTGTTTTCCATTGTCTGCAACCAGTCATCAGCATCTAATGGATTTTCAGCTTGGTTAAAGATTGGGGAATTGGTATTCTGAAAGTTTTTGAGTTTGGATCCATGGTGATCCTGGTTTCCATGTCCTTGGTTGTTTTGGGTCATCTGGGCTATCTGCTGCAATGTTGCTAAGTTGGCTTGGCGCTCTGCCATGCTTGCTTCACGGTCTGTAATTAACATCTGCATAATCTGCAGCACTGGGTCTTGTGACGAGCTGCTCCCTCTTGGGTTTCCACGAGTCATCTAAAGATTGAGGTAGATCAAGGGGTAAGAGGGAAAGTTCTAAGGTTCATGGTTTTGGTTTCAAAGCTAAAACTTTGAGTTTGACTCAGGTTTTGCAACTAACTTCATTTCATTCATGCAAACAAGCAAACGATACAAACACACACCACAACAAAAAAGGAAAACAGATGGTTTGAAGAACTATTCTGCAGGCTACGATATAGTGGGACCGATACATCTCATGCTACGATAGTGCTCTAGTGCATCTACTCATCGTCGATGAAGTCGGAGTCCTCATCGTTAGTGTAGAAGTCCACAACATCCTCCTCCAGAAAGTCATCATCATTGTTGAGGTAAGAATCCATGTCTCCCTGGATGTCTTCACCCTCCTCTTCTTCCTCCCTTGCTGCAAGCTGAGCTTCTTGCTCCTTGACGGTCTTCTCGAGGTCAGCCACCCTCTTGCGAAGATGGGCGATGGTGCGATCCTTCTTCTCGCACTGGAGGCGAAGAGACTAACGATTCTTGACTAGTAGTGAGAAAGTCTGGGCCTTCTAGGCTGTAATGGAAGGGTTGTGGTTGGCGAACTCCCTAGCATTGTCCAACTCTTTCTAAAGATCGTACAACAGGAAGTCAAGGTTCTCCACTTGGCGCTTCAGTTCTGGATGACTTGGCATTTCCATCGGCATTCCCATGAATTCACGTCTTGCATAGTGAGGAAAACGGGTTCCTTGGATTTGGTTCACGCTGAGGGCACATAGACGTGCGAGAGCTTCATGCATGGCCCTGGCTAATCCATCTAGCCAATTGTGCTCTCTCACGGAGAACTAGATTCTCCCGGACGTTGGTGCTTCTATGCTTCCTCTAAGATCAGCGGTGACTAGCCAGTGTAAGTCTCCTCCTGGGGTCCTGGAAGTTGAGCTGAAGGAAACTCCGGATGTGGGCGCCCTAGTAACTCCGACAGTGAATCCAGATCCCTCTCAAAGATCAGCTGACCTCCCTTTCCCAACTGGTAGAACTTTCTGAAGTGAGTCTCCATCTACAAGAATTAAGGATGAGGAAGTTAGTGAAGTGATCAAGTGTGTCAAATTTTAAGTAGTAATGTAAGAATTTGAGGAACATGAATTTTTCAGAAAGAATAAATTCCAAAGGATAAGAGAGGAGATAGTTTTTCATAAATACTCACTTTGGTTTTGAAACTAAGTTTTTGTTCGGACGTCCATTCTAACTAGGGTCTCCTATGGTCTGGATGGCTCTGATACCAACTTGTCAACACCCGGATTTTTAATCCCCGATGCCTATTATGTCATTGATCGCAATCCCAGGATTACCATTTTTGCGATACATAACAGATTGGTTATCACAGTACATCATCCATTGCAAACCATGCATAAGGTCTTACACAAATAAGGATCTCATGATCCAGTCTTAATACAACAAGCAGCGGAATAAAATATAAGCGTAGCGGTGGGGTCCATCTTCAGGGGCACAGGCAATGCTGACGAAGGCAGATTGTCCTAGTTATCATAGCCGTCCTGCTGGCCATCATCTTGGTAGTCTCCTTCATAGTCTGGCCATGAGAATAGCCAGGGACAAAAGCCATGAGTACTCTTTAAGTACTCGCAAACTACCACTAACAAGTAATATAGTTCTAAGTTAAGGTGCTAACTCTATGTTTAACTATAAAGTTAAGTTTGAAACCTAAGCTGAGTTCTGAAACAAAGAAAGATAAAATAAAGTTCTAGAATCACTTAAGTTGGGAAGCTAGTGTTATAAACACAACCCTGTTGTGGTCAAGTCAAGATTCATCACTCCTTTCATAAGTTATTTTGAAAACATCTGACAACGAAACAGTATGGCCATTCCAACTGTCCATAACCGCGGACGTGGCTATTCGAATAGTTTGACACTCTGCAGAGGTGGTACACTTTCACCACAAGATTCGATACATCTATCAGGGATAACCCTGAATCATCATACTTAGTATGCAGATAATCAAACATAACCTTTCCTTTACACACCCTAGTATAAGCACCTCTCCTCTAAGCATGGCCTCCCAACCATGACCATCTGTCATCTTTGGCACTGCATAGGTGGACAACATTGAGAGGTAGCCTCATCTCAAACCTCTCCCGCGAGGGAACTAATATTAATGCATATAAACTTCCAGCTAAGCCTTACCCAATTCAGGTACTGTGGTTGTACGGTAAATTTGGAATGGTATCGCATCCGAATCCAACCATCAGTTTTGTAAAAGGGTTAAGGCTCATGCCTCAACATTTTCACCATCATAAACCATTTGTGTTTCTCAACACATGTCAAAACATCTCAATAGAATGACTAATCATTCCAAGGTTTTCATAATTCATTTTCACCAAGTGTTCCCATCTAAAGTGACTCAAGTTTTTATCTACTCTAAACTACTAAGTTAAGAGTGTTCACTAAGGTGGAAATGATGGGATCAATCTCATGCCATAGAATGACATCTAAAGTTATCTAACTAGGTCAAGTTTTATACTCTGTATGCTACCTTCAAAACAAGTGCAAGACTTTGGGTAAAGTAAAGGAAGTAAAGCTTGAAAATACTACTTGTGGTAAATAATAATCAAAGTGGTATAACCAAAGCATGCCTAAAGCATCTTTGCCTGGGTTATCTAGATTGCAAGGGTTAGCTTGCATTGTTAATGGTGGCTTGCTAATGTAAACTTGCAAGTGTTAGCTTGCCTTGGTTGGTGCAGTGGTTGAAGTTTTCTTCCTCCTCTTGATAGAACTCCTCCTCCTCGAAAGCTTGGTCGGTACTATCGTCTATAAATACATACAGAGTACACAATCACCAAACAATAAATAACTAGTCTAATTATCACTCTAAGGCACACATTTGATGATCTATTATCATCACAAGCATCACAAGTTTGATTAACTAGTTTCATTCTTTTTATTTTAGAAAAGTAATTTCTACTCATTGAAAAATTAACTAAGATTTAATATTCACCACTTAAAATATGGGATCATGTGGACACATGTCATCACCACATATTCTAACATGTGGGAATGTGATTTAAAGGTTGGATCACAACTACTTTGGTTTAAGTTCATTATTTAATGTTTTAAAGTGACTAGAAATGCCTATATAACATTATTTTGGTACTAGTCCAAAGTCACTGCATATAAACCCTAATATTATTACATATTCAGATAGGTATGGTGAAATGTGATTTTTGAGAGTTGGAATCAACTCAAAAGCTATCATGGTTGATTTTATAAAAATGTTTGAATGTGCAAAAGCTTCTGTCTTGTTAATATTACTAGGAGATATCTCCAAATCTAATTGAATTAAATCCAACGGGCTTCAGTAGATATTTTCAGTAGCTTTCTAACAAAATTGGAATCACTCCATTTGGATTTGTAAATCTCTCTAAATTGATTTCCAAACTAGGGAACAGAACTAGGTTTAAACTAAAATAGAAAAATACTAATTTGAACTAAATGGGTCGCGCGGGAAAGCTAACGGGCCGGCCCAGTGGCACTCCGCGGCGCGGGGCCCAGCTGACAGGGGTGGTCCACCGGTCAGCGGCTCTTAACACGTGATGCGGTACGGGGCGATGTGGGCCGTTAGATTAGAACTATGATCGACGGCTGGGGTTCGTCGTCGACGACGGATAGGTCGTCGGTGAGGTCTAACCCTAGCGGCTCGGTGGGGGTGCTCAGGGGGCGTACCAGGGCTCCAGCAACGACGGTGATGGGGGCAAACGAATTGGTTGTCGACGGCGAGCTCAGGGGTGGTCGAGGCAGCTCCGGGCGTGGACGAAATCGACGTCACCTTCTCCTCCTCTGCTGCGGGCTCCTCCGGCCAAATTCCGGCGAACAAGTGCTCGTGCTACTCCGGCTAGAGGTGAGGAAGGACTAGTGAGGTGAGGGGAGTGGAATGGTGTGAGTGGATTGTGCTGGGGTGGCCTCTATTTATAGCTCGACAAGGCGACCGAGAGTGATGGGCGGGTGGCTCCAGCGAGGGCTGCACAGCGTTCTAGCGGCGTGGCTTGAGGTAGGGGACGGTGGCTGGTCTCCTGGCGGTGCTCTAGGGCTTAAATGCGGGCTTAGGGGCGGTGGCGTTTGGTCGGGCGGTACTCACGCTCTGAGCGGCAGAGGCGACGATCTTCACGGCTTGCGGTGGCTGTGGTGCGATTGGCGGCAAACGGGCATGTCTGGGGTGTTCCTGGGATCGTGGCAGAGCGGTCGGAGCTGGTTGCGGTCAAGGGGTGGTGTATGCACGCGTGTCGGGCGCGGCGCTCTGGCGCGTGCTCGGCATGGCGCAGACACTCTAGGCATAGTACTTAGTTGGTGGTCCACGACTTGGCTGTGCTCGGGGAGGGGACAGAGGGTGGCGGTGAGGTCTGGGCTAGCTCGTAGACATGGCGAAAGAGAGAGGGGTGGTATGTTGCGGCGTGGGCAAGTTAGGCCGGCGAGCATGTCCTCGGGTGGCATGGCATTGCTGCTAGGGGTAGGGGATGGGATGTTTATGGCCTGGTTGGATCAAGTGGAGACAGAGGAGGGATTTGAGGTCAATTGGGTGGCAAAACCCTGTAGAAAACAGTGAGCTATTGCTAGGTGTAATTCCTGCCTACCAAGTGTTTGTAAAAATGGCCGCAAGAAATTTAGTTTTGAATTTTGAAAAGATTTTTGGTGGGTGTGCTAGTAATAAGCTTGAGATTTTGTGGTTGCTTGGGTTTTGAAAATTGAGCTTATTTGAGTGGTTTTTGAAATAGTGGGATCTTCCCATATGAGATAGATTCAATTTTCAAATTCCAATTAAATTTAGTGTTTGCAAGATTTTGGCAGATCACAAAGTGGGCCTTGGTACATTATTATGTGTACTAGCAAGGGGTGCAAAGATCCACATTTGTTTATGTTAGGTTTTGAGTACTAGGAATAGCCAAAGTAGACATGTTGATTAAAATGGCACAAATGACCATTCACTTCTTTTATTCATTTTGATTTGTTTTTCTTTGGGATTTGTTTGGGAATGATCTAGATGATGTTTATTTCACCTAAGAATCATTTTCCAAGCAATGGATCACTTAATCATGGAAATTCAAATCAACTCCTATTTAAATGCACACACATATGAATGCTTTTAATAATTTTAATTGGAAAAGTTTTTGTTAACCCTAATTCTAATGATTTGGATCTTAATAACCTTGCATTAAAGTTTTGGGATGTTACAACTTTTGATTTTCGGTGTTTGAAACTATACGGTCGCAACTATATGACCGGAACAAAAATTCCGGCCGTATAGTTGGTCGTTAAACTCTCAAACACTTTTTATTCGATCTTTCTTTTCATCTCATTATCGCAAAAAAAACATTATTGTCGGTTCTGAGTCGAGATTTAATCGACCTGGACCCGAGATATTTGGAAATATCTGCCTGGAACCAACTATACGGCCGGACCTATATGGGTCGCACCCGTATAGTTGGTCATTACGCGGCAGGTTACTTCCAAATCCGTAATTTCTTTTTATGTTCCGTTCGGATTCTTTTCTTGGATGACAATTTGGTGTTTCTCGCGAGTTTTATCGACCTCTGACCCTCCTTATATACTGCCATTGTCTATCTCTCTAATCGCAATCTATAGAAACCAATCTACCTCTTATTTCGCGAGAGGGCTCTCAGCCAAGGGATAGAGGTCAAGAAGAAAGACTCTCATGGAGATTGGGAGCAACAGCGACCAAGGCAAAGAGATCGATACCATCCCTATAGAGTTCCTCGACGCCGACCATGGGTGTCGAAAGAGGGACTTGAAGGCCCTAGAGCTGAAGATTGAGGAATTGGACAAGGAGAAGCCAGGGACACCCAAACACCTTCGATTTCTGCGACTTTATCTTGATAAACTTGATGAAGATATCAAGCGGACAACCGAAGCGGGTTTGGCCATGAGTTTTAAGGAACTACAAACACTCCAAGATAACAATGACTTCATTAACGAACAAGTGAAAGTGCTGGAGAGGAACAATCTTTTCTACAAGCTGCGTGTTAAGGAATTAGAAGTTGTCAACCAATCCCTCCGCCTCAAGCTGGCCCGTGAGGAGAAGATACCATGTGCCATGGCGCCCAAGTGATCTACAACAATCACGGTATCAAATAATCACAAGGGATTATTTGATCCTGCCTGGCTTGATACTAAGCTTGGAGATATCTTTAAGACCTTGTAATCTATCTTATAAGTTTTTATTATTCTTGCATTAGTTCAAACTAGAAATAAAGTTTGCATCATCAGAATTCTCTTCAGGAATAGTCAATCCATTTTATGAAATTCAAAGTTTATTATTATATATGGAGCAATATTGAGTTTGTGTTTTCTTTATTGATATATGAATGGCTTGAGTATGATTTTACTTGGACTTGAGATAGCAATAGGAGTCTTCCACACCATTGGTATTAATGGAACACATAAAGATAATTTGGTCAATATGTTGTAAGTTTACGGTTTGATTCACAAAGAAAAATTATCTATACAAATTAAGTTGAAAAAGAAAACCTTGAACAAAGGAAAATGAAGTGTTATCTAAATAGAGTGAGAACAAGTCGTGGTAGAATCTCAAGTCATAAGAATGCTTCATATACAGTTGGAATTTGATAATTGAGATCGTTGAACTTTGAATTCCTACATGAAGTGGAATATATGGCTAGCTCCTTTGTACAACACTTAAAACAAAAGTGTGAGCATATATGCAAAAGAAAATTTAAAAAAAAAAGAAAAGGAGTGAATGTGCAAAGAGCAAATAGGCATGTGCCACTGTATTGTAGTATGACAAAGAGACACTTTTGAGATTTTGAATCCCAAGTGAATACGTTGATCCTAAAAACACTTGGGACTACCTCGTTAACTCATTCGGTTGAACCGGATTCTTTACATTATGTTGAGATTCATATTTTATGAACTGTTGACAACTAAGGTGTGGAAGCCTTCCAATACTATTCAGATAGTTCAAGTAAGGTACTATTCATGAACTTGTTCCCATGTATCGTACATGCTAAACACATGCTGCAATTACCTCATTTATTTTATCGACTCAGCTTCATGAATATGAGGATCACATCCATCAAGCTAAAAACTTTCTCGGGACGATCAAGAGTCTAAGCTTGGGGAGTTGATGAGTGCATATTTTTATCATGTTTTACATTATTATTTTGCATTTTAGATGTAGGATTTTGTTATTTTATGGTGTTCCCACACACATTTTATCTCTGTTTTCACCAGGATCAGGACAGATGATGGATCCAATGGATACAATTATTGAAGCAGTTGTACTGTGGAGAAAAGGAGTCAAAAACAACGTAAATCGCTTATTTGGGAAATATTAATAATACTAGAAGAAAACCAGAAGCGAACGAAGGAGGCAAAGAGCATAATGACCAACTATATGGCGGGAGAATTTCTTCTGCCCATATAGCTCCGGTCGTATAGTTGGCGTCGCCTCTGCCTCGTCAAATAGTTTCACCCCGTGCAATTGGTTCGAGGAGACGACATACAGAACACCCAGAAATTGCAGAAACCTCACCTCCGGGAGGCATCTGGAGGGGGAACTCATCCGCCAGGGATCCATCTTCACCCTGCTCAGATCCGAGAGGCTAAGGCATCGATCTTCATCATCCACCGCTACATCACCACCATCTCCATCCATCCCATCTACATCGTGTCTAGATCTTGTTGTAATTCCTATACTGGTTGTGGATTTATACAATTACTATCCATCTATAATTGTTTCCATTATCATTGCCATGATGTTGATTGCCTCCATGTCTGAGTAGATCATTAGTTCTTGGGGAGATGGAGAAACCCTAGTATGAGATTGAAATAAGATAAAGTCTATTATGATATTCATCGCTGTGACCATGTGTTAGATTCTCTACATATTGATTGAGAGAAGTCGACCTCTCAATATTTGCCTCTTGTGGGGACTTGATGGAAGGAACTACTTGTTGGTAGACGGAGGCATGCTAGCACTTACAGTTACTATAAAGATGTTAGTAATCCTTACGTATCAACTTGGAAATCGAGGAAACTCACGGAACACTATCCATGCCATGGGATACGTCCTACGGGATTATGTCCCTTAATAGCGCAGTAATTCGATTGATATTGATTGCTGACTGTTGTGGTTGTGAGGATGATGTGAGAAGCCGTTGTTGCCTACTCGTCCACATACAGAGTTCCTCCCACACATACATAGTTGAGAATGTTCATGATAATAATCTTTATCTTAGATCTTTACAATACTAGTGGTGTATCCGCTACTCCCTAAGAATGCTTTTTCCCTACCGCAGTTCCAATCTTTCTTTACATACGCGATACTTACTTTCTATATTAATTTACTTTGCTTTACTTTATTATTTCTCTTATACCCAAAACCCCAAAACACCTTTTTACACATTACTCGCATTTTATCTTGTTAGTTAGAACTTTATATAGCATTTCTATCGCAATATTTATTTCAAGAATTATTAGACTTCAGACTCCTGCTCCCTGTGGGATCAATATCTTTATTTTGAAACTAGCTACAAACAATCTGTGAACTTGGAGTCATCAACTATCAGCACATCCTTTGAAGCAGAAGATGACGCCATCGTCCTATGTATAACACGCCACCAAGTGTGCATGATCAACGGGGATACCTCAACACCACGCGACTCTAACGGTAATCCTATACTCAACCCCGATGATATTTTCTCAGATGACAATGCAGCAAACCATGAAAATGAAGGAGACCATGGAAACGGAGGAGAAACAGCAGATAATCGCATAGTCCAAGGAATAGGCGGAGAACCGCACGGAGGAGAGAGGCAAAAACTTCAGCTACCAGCATCGGCATGGCAAAAAGCAAGGGAAGCAATTTCGGGAGCAGTTCTGATGACAGCGGATGCTTCACATGAGGATCTATTAGCATACCAATATCTGCTTCACCACAAGAAGAGAGACCTATTAGGATGTAGAGGCAACTCGATGAAAGAAAGAGATTAGCTGATGAATCTAGCTTACGAAGGGCATAGTTAAGCTCTACTTGAGGATCAGGGAGCGTAATAGGAGGAGCACCACCAAGAAGGGCAACATCTCGACTGCAGCATATCCCTCAAGCAGAAAGAAGCAGACTCATCCGAGATCTCGACCTATCATTCATGTCGATTGACCAAGCAGGAAACATCAAGGCAAAAACGGCTCAGGCAGCCATTGTGGCCGCGGAACATATATGATCACAACTCAGCCCGCACCCGATGATCCGCGTGCAGCCCTCCACCGCTCCGCTCTGATGAACCTCGGCATGGTGGGAGCCTCTCTCTCTTGGAAGTAGAGCAAGGAATCACGTGACAACCCGATAGATCCCCATGTCGTCACAGTAGTCCTCAGCAAGTCGGACACACCAGATGATCTCGATTGCCACACTAGGCGCATCTCGTAGGACCCGAGCCGCGAAGCAACACAAGAAACGACAACACGCAACACAGGAGCGATTGATCAAGAGATGAAAACCGCAGCCGACGATATCATGATGGATACTGTTGGGTTCGCAGCATAGAAAACAAAAAAATTCCTACGATGAGAACTATTCTACACCAAGATCTATCTACTAGATACAAGAAACATGTGGATATACATCCAAAGAGAACATACCCTCGAAGACCGACAAAGTGTAACGAGATTGAACTCGTGGATGATGTAGACGAACGCTTGCCGATCTCAAGATCATGTGGAAGTCCTAGCACCGCAAATCAGTAGCGCATCCGTCCTCGCACACACGTTCAGGACACCGGGCAACCTCCACCTCCTCGCTCCAGCGAAGCAGCGGAAGCAGCAACTCCTTCCAGACAAAATGCCACCAGGAACCGAGACCACGGGAAATAATTCTAGAGGGGAAGAGAGATCCTTCACAAGGAGGTGTGAGTGAGAAGGACTGAGAGGGGGCTTTATATAGGTGAGGGGCAGCCCCTCCTCATGGCCGGCGCACCATGGGACTGCCCCCACCTCTTCCTCATTCATGTGGAGGGAGCTCCACTCACATAAATTGCCCCTCCATTTTCTCCACTCAAAATCCCACTCATATGTATTAAATTTCCACCAAATTTAATACAACTCTCATTTAATAAAACTATTTTATTTATTTTATTCAGAATTTTTTTAATTACTTTAATTAACAAACATTCACATAAAATCCCCTACAATATTTCAATATCACATCTAGAACCAATTTCAGCACTTTCACCTGAAACAATTCCGGTGTCTATTGAAATAATTCCAGCGCTTTGTAATTCTTTCATCTAGAACATATTTGCTCCAAATGGTGTTGGCAATCCTTAAGTGTGTCACCCTATGGTTCGTGAATAATGCAGGCATGATCGAGACCCCTCTCAGATCAATAATCAGAAGCGGGACCTGGAGATCCATACTGACTCCCACACATTCAGCGATGACTTCTGTGACCGTGAGAACCTTTAACGATAGCAATTAAATCCGTTTGTCTCGCGATATATTACATGTCCGAGATTCTATCATTAGTATCTCAATACCTAGTTTGATCTCGTTACCGACATGAACTCTTTTCTCGTTCCTGTGATATAACATTCTAGTGATAACATCACTTGCTTGCAAGCTATCTTAATGTGATATCACCGAGAGGGCCCGGAGTATATCTATCCATCATCGGGATTGACAAATTCCACACTTGATCCATGAGCCTCAACATAACACCTTCAGAGTATTTGAACCCACCTTTATAGTCACCCTTTTACGGTATGACGTTTGATGTTATCAAGTCACCCTTCCGATGTTAGTAATTAACATGATCTCATGGTCTAAGGACTAAGATTACTTTGTATGATGTTATAGCAATATAAACATAATGACTTTGATCGTAATGCTATACTTCAGATGAATGTTCATCACATCATTTCACAAATGTTGTGACCTCGTTATTAACAGCATCCAATGTCCATGATCAGCAAACCTTGATCATCTTGTTAATCGACGAGCTAGTCTATAAGAGAGGCATAACTAGGAACCTTTTATTTGTTTATTAAGCACATATGTATTGACGTTTGCAATCAATACAATTATAGCATGCAAAATAAACATCTATCATATACAAGGAATACATAATAACAACTTTAGTATTGCCTCTCAGGGCATATTTCCTTCAGTCTCCCACTTGCACTAGAGACAATAATCTAGTTTACAAAGTGATAAATCTAACACCCATGGAGTTCTGGTGTTGATCATGTTTTGTCGTAGGGAGAACTTTAGTCAACGGATCTGCTACATTTAGGTTCGTGCGTACTTTACAAATATTTATATCTCCATCCTTGGCATGCTCGCGGACGGAGTGAAACCGGCGCTTAATATGCTTGGAATTCTTGTGAGACCTTGGTTCCGTGGCATTGGCTATGGCTCCATTGTTGTCACAATAGATCACCATTGGGTCCAATGCACTAGGTACCACACCTAGTTCCGTTATGAACTCCTTCATCTAAACCGCTTCCTGTGTCGCTTCTAAAGTAGCAACATATTCTGCCTCCATTGTTGATCCAGCCACCACAGGTTGTTTGGAACTCCTCCAACTAACTATTGCTCCGTTCAAGAGAAATACATATCTGGATTGAGACTTAGAGTCATCCAGATCGGTGTCAAAGCTAGCATCAACATAACACTTAGCGACCAGCTCTTCTTCACCTCCGTATACAAGAAACATATCCTTAGTTCTTCTTAAGTACTTAAGGATATTCTTGACCGCTATCCAGTGTTCTAAACCTGGATCAGATTGGTACCTACTAGTCAAACTAATAGCATGTGCCACATCCGGTCTTATACATAGCATGGCATACATTATAGAGCCCATGGTTGAGCCATAGGGGATCTTATCCATTATCTCTCTTTCTTCCGCCGTAGCCGGACTTTGAGTATTACTCAATGTCTTGCCTTACAACATAGGTAAGAACCCCTTCTTACTTCCGTCCATATTAAACTTCTTTAATATCTTATCAAGGTATGTACTTTGCGATAGCCCAATTAGGCACCTTGATCTATCTCTATAAATTTAATTGCCTAATATATATGGTGCTTCACCAAGGTCCTTCATCGAAAATTTGTTGTTTAGATAACTTTTAACACTGTTTAAAAGATCTATATAATTTCCAATCAATAATATGTCATCCACATATAATATTAGAAATGCCACATTTCTCCCACTCACTTTCTTGTAAATAAAAGCCTCTCCCTAAGTTTGGACAAATCCAAACACTTTGATCACCTCATCAAAGCGGAGATTCCAACTCCGGGATGCTTGCTTCAGTCCATAGATGGATCGCTGAAGCTTGCATACCTTATCGGCATCTTTAGGATCGACAAAACCCTTAGGTTGTATCATATATATCTCTTCTTCAATATTACCATTGAGGAACGCAGTTTTGACATCCATCTGCCATATTTCATAATCGAAATATGCAACAATTGCTAACATAATCCTAACCGATGTTAGCATCGCTACGGGAGAGAATGTCTCATCATAGTCAACTCCTTGAATTTGTCGAAACCATTTTGCGACAAGTCGAGCTTTATAAATGGTCACATTACCATCAGCATCAGTTTTTCTTTTGAAAATCCATTTATTCTCCACGGCCTTTCGATTGTGAGGTAAGTCTACCAAGGTCCATACATGGTTTCCGTACATGGATTCCATCCTGGATTTCATGGCTTCTAGCCATTTGTTGGAATCCGGGCTCATCATCGCTTCTTCATACGTCACAGGGTCAATTTCATCAATCATGAAATTTATAACAGGATTTATGTATAGTTCAGGAGTTGCACGTGTCCTGCTTGACCTATGAGGTTTGGTAGTGTCCTCTTTCAGAGTTTCATGATCATTATCATTAGCTCTCTCTTCATCAGGTGAAGTCAACTCCGAAACAATTTCCGTTGTTGTGCCACTCGCCATTTCATGAAGAGAAGGTTCAATAACCTCTTCGAGTTCTACCTTCCTACTACTCACACCTTTCGCGAGAAACTACTTCTCAAGAAAGGATCCATTCTTGGCAACAAAAACCTTTCCCTTGGATCTGTGATATAAGGTATACCCAATCGTTTCTTTAGGGTATCCTATGAAGACGCATTTTTCCGCTTTGGGTTCGAGTTTATCTGGCTGAAGTTTCTTCACATAACCATCGCATCCCCAAACTTTAAGAAATGACAACTTAGGTTTGTTTCCAAACCATAATTCAAATGGTGTCGTTTCAATAGATTTAGATGGTGCCCGATTTAAAGTAAATGCAGCGGTTTCCAATGCATAACCCCAAAATGACAGTGGCAAGTCAGTCAGAGACATCATAGATTGAACCATATCTAATAAAGTACGATTACGACATTCCAACACACCATTACATTATGGTGTTCCGGCAGGCGTGAGTTGTGAAACTATTCCGTAGTCTTTCATATGTGTGCTAAACTCGTAACTAAGATACTCTCCTCGACGGCCGGACCGCAGAAATTTGATATTTTTGTTACGATGATTTTCCACTTCATTCTGAAGTTCTTTCAACTTTTCAAAGGTTTCAGACTTATGTTTCATCAAATAGATATACCCGTATCTACTCAAATCATCCGTGAAAGTAACAAAATAAAAATATCCACCTCGCGCTGACACACTCATTGGTCCACATACATCAGTACGTATGATTTCCAATAAATCTGTCGTCCATTCCATTGAACCGGAAAACGGCGTTCTAGTCATCTTGCCCATAAGGCATGGCTCACATGTATCAAATGATTCAAAATCAAGTGATTCCAAAACTCCATCAGAATGGAGTTTCTTCATGCGTTTAACGCCAATATGACCTAGACGGCAATGCCACATATATGCAGATATATCATTATCAAGTTTAATCCTTTTAGCATCAACATTATGAATATGCGTAATACTACTATCGAGATCCAACATAAATAAACCATTCATCACAGGTGCATGACCATAAAAGATATCATTCATATAAATCAAGCAACCATTGTTTTTTGATTTAAAGGAATAACCACTTCGCATCAAACACGATCCAGATACAATGTTCATGCTCAGTGCAGGCACCAAATAACAATTATTTAGATTTATCACCATTCCCAACGGCATATGGAGAGGTAGCATTCCGATGGTGATCACATCAACTCTTGATCCATTGCTGACACGCATCGTGACCTCATCCCTTGCTAGTTGTCACTTGTTCCGAAGCCCCTAAATCGAGTTACATATATTAGCAACGGATCCCTTATCAAATACCCAGGTGCTACTATGAGTACTAGTCAAGTACACATCAATAACATGTATATCACATATACCTTTGTTTGCCTTGCTGGCCTTCTTGTCCGCCAAATACTTGGGCAGTTGCGCTTCCAATGGCCAGTCCCCTTGCAATAGTAGCACTCGGTATCAGACTTAGGGCCAGCTCAAGATTTCTTTTCAGGTGCGGCAACAAATTTGCTACCCTTCTATTTTCCCTTCTTGTCTTTCTTGAAACCGGCGGCCTTATTGATCATCAACACTTGATGTTCTTTCCTGATCTCTAGTTCTACAGTTTTAAGCATTGACAGAAGCTCGGGAAGAGACTTCTTCATGCCCTGCATATTATAGTTCACCACGAAGCTCTTGTAGCTAGGTGGTAGAGATTGGAGAACACGATGTACACCTAAGTCAATGGAAATCATTATTCCCAAGGAAACAAGCTTATCGGCATACCCAGAAATTTTGAGTACGTGCTCACTAACAGAGCTGTTCTCTTCCATCATGCAGCTAAATAACTTTTCAGAAGCATTATAACTCTCTACGGTAGCACGGGTATGGAAAATCATTTTCAATTCTCCCATGGTATCAAAGGCATTGCCATTTTCGAAATGCTTTTGAAGTTCTGGATCTAGCCCATACAGTATGCCACAATGAACTAAGTTGTGGTCCTCCTGACGAGTCAAATAGACATTCTTTTCCTCTTTAGGGGCATCAGGAGCTGGTGGGGGCCTAGCGGTGCTTCTAGCACATATTGGTTTTGTGCAGCAGAGAGGAGAATCCTCAAATTCATGGCCCAGTTGGTAAAGTTGCTACCATTTGCCGCAAGTTTCTCTTTCTCCATGAACACATTGAAATTAAAAGCAGGTGGTGCCATCTACAACAGAATTTGTAAAGTTTATTTAGACTAAGTTTATGATAGATTGAGTTCAGCTAATACAAATTACGAATGAACTCCCACTCAAAAACGACATCCCTCGTGTCTTTTTGGTGATTACATGAACTAAATCCACTACACCAAGTTTGATCATCACGTGAGTCGGTGTAGCTTCAAAGGCGAGCATCTATATGGGCATCATATCAACTATATGACTCATGCTTAACCTTTCGGTCCGTGTTCTGAGGACATGTCTGTACATGCTAGGCTTGCCAAGTAAGAACCTTAGTACTCACATGTGTAAAACTATCTTACACCCATTGTATGAAAGCATAGAGTCGAGTACACCCGATCATCACGTGATGTCTTGAAACACGATCCATAGAACGGTGCATTCTTAAGGAAGAACACATTTCTATCTTGATATTTAAATGAGGGATCATCGTATAATGGTACTAAAATGCCAAACAAGCAATATAAGATGTAAACATCATATGTGTAGAGTGAAATGACATGGTTTTTGCACTTGAGCACTATCATGTGCATCGTGGTATGATCTTTATCATTCCTTTGTGTGTAAGGCCAAGGTCTATGGAACTTAAACGTTAGGTGTGTTGTAATATCATGACACTAGCCCAGCAACGATCTAAACTAGACGCTTCTAATTTATCAATTGCAAGTTTTACTTGGATTAGGGCTTTCAAAGATAGAACCAGTCTTACCTACGAACATGGAACCACAATGATGATAACTAAATTATTAGTAACTTGTTGTAAACCAGATATTGACTATAGTAGGATAGACAGACACCTGCTAGCCACTTATGCAAACCTAGTTGCATGTCAAGCGTGGAACAGGTCTCATGTGCGAGGACATGTAAAGTTACTCTAGGCCGCTTCATCCCACTATGCCACCAATATCCAAAATACATATAAGATGTAATAACATGATCATCATCGCCCACATACGCATATGTGTACTACCCATGCAAAGCATCTACGCATAGATCAGGCTCTGATACCACTGTTGGGTTCGCAGCATAGAAAACAAAAAAATTCCTACTATGAGAACTATTCTACGCCAAGATCTATCTACTAGATACAAGAAACAAGTGGATATACATCCAAAGAGAACATACCCTCGAAGACCGACAAAGTGTAACGAGAATGAACTCGTGGATGATGTAGATGAACGCTTGCCAATCTCAAGATCGTGTGGAAGTCCTAGAGCCGCAAATCAACAGCGCATCCGTCCTCGCACACATGTTCAGGCCACCAGACAAACTCCACCTCCTCACTCCAGCGAAGCAGCAGAAGCAGCAACTCCTTCCAGACGAAATACCACCAGGAACATGTATCTCGCTAATTCGAGACCATGGGGAATAATTCTAGAGGGAGCTCCACTCACATAAATTGCCCCTCCATTTTCTCCACTCAAAAATCCCACTCATATGTATTAAATTTCCACCAAATTTAATACAACTCTCATTTAATAAAACTCTTTTATTTATTTTATTCGGAATTTTCTTAATTACTTTAATTAACAAACATTCACATAAAACCCCCTGCAATATTTCAATATCACATGCAGAACCAATTTCAGCAATTTCACCCGAAACAATTCCGGTGTCTATTGAAATAATTCCAGCGCTTTGTAATTCTTTCATCTAGAACATATTTGCTCCAAATGGTGTTGGGAACCCTTAAGTGTGTCACCCTACGGTTCATGAATAATGCAGACATGATCGAGACCCCTCTCATATCAATAATCAGAAGCGGGACCTAGAGATCCATACTGACTCCCACACATTCAGCGATGACTTCTGTGATCGTGAGAACCTTTAACGATAGAAACTAAATCCCTTTGTCTCGCGATATATTACATGTCCGAGATTCGATCATTAGCATCTCCATACCTAGTTTGATCTGGTTACTGACATGCACTCTTTTCTTGTTCCCGTGATATAACATTCTAGTGATCACATCACTTGCTTGCAAGCTATCTTAATGTGATATCACCGAGTGGGCCTAGAGTATATCTATATGTCATCGAGATAGACAAATTCCACTCTCGATCCATGAGCCTCAACATAACACCTTCGGAGTATCTAAACCCACCTTTATAGTCACCCTTTTACGGTGTGACGTTTGATGTTATCAAGTCACTCTTTCGATGTTAGCAATTAACATGATCTCATGGTCTAAGGACTAAGATTACTTCATATGATGTTATAGCAATATAAATATAATTACTTTGATCGTAATGCTATACTTCGGATGAATGTTCATCACATCATTTCATAAATGTCGTGACCTCGTTATTAACAACATCCAATGTCCATGATTAGGAAACCTTGATCATCTTATTAATCAACAAGCTAGTCTATAGGAGAGGCATAACTAGAAACCTTTTATTTGTTTACTAAACACACATGTATTGACGTTTCCGATCAATACAATTATAGCATGCAAAATAAACATCTATCATATAAAAGGAATACATAATAACAACTTTATTATTGCCTCTCAAGGCATATTTCCTTTAGATACAACGAAGATGATTATGAGCTATGCGGGGCCAGATGTTTTACGCAGTAGATTCGCAAAACCTCAGTACCCAAGGACTTCAAACTTCCACACGACTACCACAAGTACGATGGACTCTAGGAACCTGAAGCATGGTTAGCAGATTATTTGGCCGTTGTCAAATTACAAGGCAGCTCCATAACTACCGCAATGCAAATCCTACAACTACATCTCACCGGCACCGCAAGATCATGGCTCAGGCAGTTACCCGAAGATTCCATCGATAGTTGGAACCACCTGGAAGATAAGTTCATCCAGCACTTCCAATCCATGTTTAAATGACTAGCATCCTTGGAGCAGTTGCGAACATGCAAACAAAAATCTGGGGAATCAATAAGAGCATTCATCCAACAATGGAATATCATCAAAAACTCAGTTGAGTCCATATCTGACGAAAGGGCCATCGACGCCTTTAACGATGGCCTCCGTCACCGAGAATTCATGAAGAACTGGGACGGGTTAAACCTAAAACAATCCCACATCTAATGGAAATAGCAAATTGCTCGGCTGATGGGGAGGACGCGCTGCATAATAAGCATACACGATCACCCGAAGAAGATAGGGATAAACGCGGCAACGATAGAAGAAGAAGGAAGAACGGTGGAAATATGGGACCAAGTTATGTCGCAGCTGGTTTCTCGGGTGAAGGTAACAACAGAAGCAACGACTACAACAACGAATATCGCTAGAGCAGGGACGACGTCGGAGGAAGCCAGTCAACACAGCGGTATTAGCCAGGAGCACGAGACCCACCCATGTCCGTGATGCAAATGCTGGAAGGACCTTGTAATATGCATTTTTACGTCGACTTAGCAGGCAGACGACAATCTAACCACCTCATGAAAGACTGCCGAACATTCTAAAGATGTAGGAGCTATGTAATGCAAAGGCAACCGAAGCGGAAAATTGAGGATACGCATCTATGCCTGGCACACTAGCCATCGGCGCACCACCACCACCAGCGACACCACCACAAAACACAAATGATCAAAACAATGAGTACCCTAGGTCAAAAGGAGCAATGTCGATGATTCAGAAAGGGCGTCCATCCAACAGAACTTAGAAGCCTCTCACAAGACAAATCGATATGGCGGAAATACTAACATCAGCCACACCCGAATATCTCCACTTGTTAGAGCAAGAAATCACATTCAGCAGAGTCGATCACCCGCTTCGGTTCCCACGACCAGATCACTCAGCCTTGTAGTCGAAGCGCAAATTGGTGGGTTCGATATGAGAAAGGTGTTCATGGACGCAGGAAGCAGCATAAATCTGATCTACGCAAAAACACTGAGAACAATGGGCTACCCCCTGGATCATCTCGCGCCAACAGAAACATCTTTTCACGGAATAGTACTAGGTAAGCCGAAATTCCTTTAGGAAAAGTATTTCTTGACGTTGTTTTTGGTTCCAAAGTAAATTTCAGGCAAGAAAAACTTGAATTCGAGGTCATGGACTAGCCATCACAATATCATGCGATCCTAGGATGACCAGCCTTCACACGGTTTATGGTCGTGCCGCATTATGCGTACCTAGTCATGAAAATGCCAGCACCAAAGGGAATCATAACGGCAAAAGGAAGCTTCACACGTGCCGACAATTGCGATCGGGAGTTCAACAAAATATCTGAATCTTTCGGGATGGCAACGGAGTTCGAACAACTCAAAACTTCAGCAAACGCAGAACCACTAGAAGTAGCGCGTGTCAATCTCGATCAGGCTTTTGACACGGCAAAACACATAAGAAGTATAGATCCACCCCATCGACCCGACGAAAACAACATTTGTGGCTTCCAATCTTGATCCTGCATAGGAAAGCGCACTCATCGAGTTCCTCTATGAGCACTGGGAGATCTTCGCATGGCTACCTTCTAACATGCCGAGGATTCCCAGGGAACTCGCTGAGCATGCATTAAATTTTGATCCAAAGGCGAAGCCAGTAAATCAACCGCTTCGTCGCTTCACAGACCAAAGCATAAAGCCATTGGAAAGGAGCTCCATCGCCTTACTGATGCCAATTTTATCAAAGAACTAACAAAAGCGGATTGGGTCGCAAACCCAGTATGTTCCAAAGAAAAATACTACAGAACTTCGGATGTGCATCGACTTTACTGCACTAAACAAACATTGTCCACAAGATCACTTCCCATTGCTGCGAATTGACCAAATAATCGATGCAATCACGGGATGCGAACGTCTTTCTTTTTTGGATGCTTACTCAGGATACCACCAGATTAGGATGAAGGAAGAAGATCAGGAGAAAACGGCATTTATCATGCCTTATGGTGTATTCTATTACACAACAATGCCCTATGGCTTAAAGAACGTCGGAGCAACATCTCAGTGGATGATGCAGAAATGTTTGGGAAGCCAAATAGGCACAAACGTACAAGTACACATCGATGACGTTATAGTTACAACAAGACAAGGGTCTTCGCTCATCAAGGACCTCGAAGAAACATTCGAAAATCTCGACAAGTTTAGCATCAAGCTGGACCCGAAGAAATGCTCCTTTAGAGTTCCAGCAGGGCAACTCCTCGGATATTTGGTATCAGCTAGAGGAATCGAGGCTAATCCTGAGAAAATACAAGCAATTCTAACAATGAAGAAGTCAACAAATCTACATGGCTACTACCACATCAACCTCCTCATCGACTCCTTCTTTGACTCTCCAAATGAGTACAAGCTCGTCACCTGTCAACACTCGGATTTTTAATCCCAGATGCCTATTATGCCATACATTGCAATCCCATGATTACCACTTTTGCGAGACATAACAGATTGGATATCACAGTACATCATCCATTACAAACCATAATAAGGTCTTACACAAATAAAGGATCTCATCATCCAGTCTTAATACAATCAAGCAGCGGAATAATAAAGCGTAGTAGCAGGCTCCATCTTCAGGTTCATAGACAATGCTGACGATGGGATATGATCCTAGTTGTCGTAGCCGTCCTACTATCCATCTTCCTGATAGTCCTCCTCATAGTCTGGCCACGGGAATAGCCAGGGACAAAGCCATGAGTACTCTTTAAGTACTCGCAAACTATCAAGGACAAGTAAGGTAGTTCTAATAGGAATCCTAAGCTCTAGGTTTATTTCCAAAACGCCAGATTTATCTAAACTGAGTTCAGAAGTAAAGAAAGCTAATTTAATGTTCCAAATCACTTAAGTGGGAAACTAGTTTTCATGTTCACAACCCTGTTGTGTTCAATTCAAAGTCACCATTCATTTCACAAGTCATTTTGAAAACATCTGACGACGGAACAGTATGTCCACTCCAACTGTCCATTATCGCGGACGCGGCTATTCGAATAGTTTGACACTCTACAGAGGTGGCACACTTTCACCACAAAATTCAATACATCCGCCAGGGATAACCCTAAATCATCATACTATGCGGATAATCAATCATAACCTTTCCTTTACACACTCTAGTATAAGCACCTCCTCTATGAGCTTGGCCTCCCAGCCATGGCCATCTGCCATCCTAGGCACTTCATAGGTGGACATCATCAAGAGGTAGCCTCATCTCAAACCTTCTCCTAGAGGGAACCCATACTAATGCATATAAACTTCCAGCTAAGCCTTACCCAATTTAGGTATTGTGGTTGTATGGTAAAATTGGAATGGTACTGCATCTGAACACAACCATCAGTTTTTAAAAAGGGCTAAGGCTCATGCCTCAACATTTTCATCATCAAACAATTTGTGTTTCTCAACACATGTCAAAACATATCAATAGAATGACTCATCATTCCAAGATTTTCATAATCAGTTTCACCAAGTATTCCCATCTAAAGTGATCCAATTTTATGCTTAGCACTAGCCACTAAGGTTAAGAGTGTTCACTAGTGAGGGGTGCTAATCTTCAACTTCATGCCATAGAATGACATCTAAGTATAACTAGATATGCCTAGTTTTATACTCTTTATGCTATCTATACTATCTTTTCAAGTACTCACCAAGCACTACTAAAAGTAAAGAACTTTAGTAAAGTAAAAGAGTAAAGCTTGCATGTAAAACTTGGGATGGGTATATAAGTCAAAATGTATAACCAAGCATGCCTAATGAATATTGCTTAGGTTAACTTGCATCTAGTGATGGCTTGCAAGTAAAACTTGCTCATAATAGCTTGCCTTGATTGGTGCAGTGATTGAAGTTTTCTTCGTCTTCTTCGGGTTAGAACTCCTCCTCCACGTATCCTTGATCGGTACTATCGTCTATAAATAAATACGGGGTACACAATCACCAAACAATACTTAACTAAGTCTATTTAGCACACTAATGCACACACTTGATGATATAGCATCATCACAATCATCACATGATTTAAAGAACTAGTTTTATTCATCTTATTTGAGAAAAGTAATTTCTACTCATTGAAATTAATTAACATTTAATATTCTCCAATTAAAATATGGGATCATGTGGACACATGTCATCACTACATATTCTAAAACATGGCAATGTGAATTAAAGGGTTGGGAACAATTTATAAAGTTTAAGATTATATTTTAATAGATTTAAAGTGACTAGAAATGCCCTAATAGCATTCTTTTGGTACTAGTCCAATGTTACTGCATGCAAAGCTATATATTTTTATATATTCAGATAGAGATTATCAAATGTGATTTTTGAGAGTCGGAATCAACTCAAAAGCTATTATGGTTGATTTTTGAAAAATGTTTGAAGTTGCAAAAGTCTTTGTCTTGTTATTTTTGCTATAGCTTATCTCTAACTCCAAATGATTTAAATCCAACGGGCTTGGATAGATATTTTAATTTCCTTTCTATAAAAATTTGAATCATGCAATTTGGTTATGTGAAACTTTCTGAATTGATTTTTGGATCTAGGGACTAAATTGGATTTTAACTAAATTGGAAAATCCACATTTGAATTTCTAGGCCTGGGCGGGAACGCTAAACGGGCCGGCCCAACTACACAGCACAGCGCAGCGCGCGGCTGACAGAGGGGGTCCACTGGTTAGTGACTTAAACTAAGCGAATCGGTATCGTTTAACCTGAGCCCTACAATTAGAAGACAGATCAATGGCTGAGGGTCATCGTCGACGACGAACATCTTTAGTGAGGAATCAAACCTAGCTCGGAGGTGGGGGTCCCTCGGGGCTCACCTAGGCTCCAGCTAGGCTCGGCGACGAGGGAAAATGACTTGGTAGATGACGGCGATGCAAGGCGCAGTCACAGCAAGGCTAGGGGTGGTTAGAATCGCAGGCGCCCTTCTCCTCCAGCAGCGGCGGACTCCAGTGAAATTCCGGCGCAGTGGTGCTCGCCTTGCTCCGGGGAAAGGTGGGGAAGGTCAGTGAGGAGTGGGGAGTCGAGTGGTGTGAAGAATGGAGGTGGGGTGGCCTCCTTTTATAGCTCGACGAGGGGACTGAGCATGTGGCGGTGGGCTCGACGGTGGCTTCGCTACAGGAAGCTAATGGCATGGGCGAGGGCATAGGAAGGTGCGGTGCTCCCTGGTGGTTCTCATGGACTTAAAAGCGCGTCGTGGGGTGGCGTGGTTTGGTCTGGCGCGTGCAGCGCTCTGAGCGGAGGCAGAGGTGCTTTCGGCAGCGTGCGGCAGTTGCGGGTTGCGCGGCGGCTAACGGGGATGTCTGTCGGGGTGGTGTGATCATGGAGAGGCTGCACGTGCGCGGTGAGGGCAAGGCGCGAGCTGGCGGGGTTGGTCGGGCACGGCGCACTGGTGCGCTCTGGACACGGCATGGAGAGGCAGTGCGCGGCGCGACTAGGGTGGTCCACGGACGGGCTGCGATCGTGGGCTGGACAGAGGGTGGTGGCAAGCTGTGGTAGTGCTAGTGGACATCCTGGATGGGCGCAGGGTAGTCTGGTGCGAGCTGGCCATGGTCGGCCGGCGATGACCACAAAACGGCGGCGCTCCACTGTTCTCCATGGTGAAGGGGGGCTTGTCTGCTGCTGCTAGACACTCAGGGGGACAAGGGGATTAAGAGGGAGATAAATTGGTCGATGATCACTTTACAAAATAGTGAAGTTAGGCTAGAGATTATTTTGTGCATGCCACGTGTTTGTGTTAATGGCCACATGAAATTTATTTTTGAATTTTTTGTTCAAAATTTTTGAGTGATCTTATATTAAGCTTGAGAGACTAGGTTTGCTTGGACAAGTCAAGGGGAATTTATTTGGTGGGTTTTTTAAAAAGTGTGATCTTAACACATACACTTGATTCAATTTTAAAATGTCCTTTAAATGGATTTGCTAGATGTTTTTCTAAGTTTGTAAAGTGGGCCTTGATACACCTTTACTTGGTCTAACGAGGGTGAAAAGAAATAGAATAGTTTTTGTTAGCAATCTTCTTCCAGGAACACCTAAAGTGGCCTAGTGGTTTAAAATGGTCAAAATGACCATTTGCTTTATTTATTCTTATTTGATTTCTTTCTCTTTTGATTTTGCTTGTAAATGGTCTAGATGATGTGGCATTCACCATTAAACCATTTCACAACATTTAGAACAAGCAAGCATGGCATATACACTCAATTCAACACTTAATGTAAACACACATGCATTCATATGCTTTTTCTTAATAAAAGTTTTTGTTAACCCTAAATTGGGTGATTAGAACTTGATAATCTTGATTAAAGTTTTGGGGTGTTACAAAATTTCCTCCTTAAACAAAATATCGTCCCGAGATTTAAGAAAAACTAGGAACTAAAGAGATCTGGAAACTCGGTCCTAATGTAAACTTCTCACTCCCAAGTAGCTTCTTCTTCGGTATGGTTGTTCCATTGGATCTTGAGAAATTTGATACTCCGGGTCCTAGTGGTTCTGAAAGCTTCTTCCAAGATATGAATGGTCACTTCATGATACGTCAGATCCTTGTTGATATCTATGGCTCGGTGATCGATGTTCTTGAACACTTCGGTCTTCTTCGGAACTTCGAGGCACTTGCGAAGTAACGAGATGTGGAACACGTTATGGATGGCTGACATCTCCTCTGGCAGTTCCAGTTGATACGATACTTCTCCTCGATGATTCAGAATCTTGAAGGGTCCAATATATCTCGGGGCTAACTTTCCTTTCAGCTGAAAGCGATGCATTCCTTTCAAGGGCGAAACTTTGAGATACACAAAATCTCCGATATTGAAAGTCAGGTCTCTACGTCTCTTGTCAGCATAACTCTTTTGTCTGGATTGGGAGGTCTTGAGGTGCTCACGGACTTTGTGAACCTTCTCTTCGGCTTCTTATAGGATGTTGGCTCCGAAAATCTGACTCTCTCCTACTTGTGACCAATTCAAGGGGGTACGGCACTTCCTTCGATACAGAAATTCAAATGGGTCCATTTGCAAACTGGCTTGATAACTGTTATTGTATGAGAATTCTGCGAAAGGCAGACAATCTTCCCATTTTGATCCATATTCAAGCACACAAGCTCTCAACATATCTTCTAAGATTTGGTTGACTCTTTCAGTCTGTCCATCGGTCTGCGGGTGATAAGCGGTGCTGAAATTCAACTTGGTTCCTAATCCTTCTTGGACTTTCTGCCAAAATCTTGAGGTAAATCGGGTTCCTCGATCCGACACTATGGTCTTGGTGGTTCCATGCAGACTGACTATTCTAGAAATGTACAACTCTGCTAGCTTCGAACTCTGGTAGGTTGTCTTGACAGGTATAAAATGGGTTACCTTGGATAGTCTATCAACTATGACCCAAATAGAGTCATTTCCCCTACTAGATGTAGGCAAACCGGTGATAAAATCCATTCTGACGGAATCCCATTTCCATTCCAGAATCTGCAATGGTTGCAACAGTCATGCGGGTCTCTAATGTTCCGCTTTTACTCTTTGATAGATATCACACTTAGCGATGTAGCTTCCGATTTCTCTCTTCATCTTGTGCCACCAAAATTGCTCCTTCAAATCCTGATACATTTTCGTTCCTCTAGGGTGGATAGAATAAAGAGTATCATGAGCTTCTTGCATGATAACTTGCTTCAGCTCCGAATCTGCTGGCACACAGATACGTCCTTTGTACCACAAAACTCCTTCATCTTCGGTGAATCCAGGTACCTGTGGGGCCCTCGGATTAATCCTCCGAGAATCCCTGTTATGCATACAACCACAGTCCCATGATCAGTTACTCGTGGAACATAAGAGACAAGTATCAAAGTAAACATCCAATACATAACGAATACATGTCATACCTTAGTTGCCATTATGGCTACATGAATCAACATCAGCGGAACTTCATTAAGCATAGAGCCCGAGCCATGCCTTAACCTACAGGCAACTGAATGGGAGGATGGCCTAGCTCACATAGTCATCAACGTCACCTTCTTCTTGATATCTGACCAAGTTAATAGCCAGGGACAATGCTAGTGAATACTTTGAATGTACTCGCAAACCACCTCAAAATAATAATAATAATAAGAGGATATGCAATATGGCTGTGGTAGTAGGAGGGCTTCAAGAGACGTTCTTTTCCCAAGTAGTTTCTCTTGTAGATATAACATCTACATATCTTTGTTGAAATCTTTTGTAAACCATTTTGGAAACATTTTGAAAAGTTTTTGTAAACACTAGGATTGGGGTACCCATTTGTTCCCGTCTTCAGGTCGTCCCATGACCAAACTCCTTTCTCCTCCTTTCGACCATCCCATGGTCAAAAACCTTTCTCCTTTACGACCATCCCATGGTCAAAACATTTTCAAAGCCATTTATTTTTCCAAAATCCTTTTTGAAATCGAAACCAGCACCGCTCTACAGAAGTTTGTCCAACCCGTTCATAACCGTGGACATGGCTATTCAAATAGATTTACGCTCTGCAGAGGTTGCGCACTTTCCCACACCATCCGGGTACACTACCCTACTCTACACCGATCGTGGGTCGCGTAACCGATCAAGACTCTCCGGATGCCCACTCCAATATAAGTGCCTACCCTATGAGTGTTGTTCCCCTCAGCACCGGGATGTCGGGTACCGAGGACCAACCAGAGCGCATTTTTCCACTTCCCAAGTGTGCACTTTCAATGAGGGCTCATAGTAACACGTGGAGGCTCGCAGGCCCTTCGTTCCTTCTCCCGATCGATGTTTTACATGGACCCTGCCAGAGAACACCCACCCTCCATGTAGTAGTTGCGAGGCAGCTTATACCGGAATAGACAAACATCAAATCCAGCCCTGTCCCATTCCAGAGTAATGTGGTTGCACAAGGTTAAGTTGTTATAGCTAAACTATAAAGAACCGGGTGCATTTTTGTAAACCTTTTTCCTCCAGCTTTCCTTCAGCATTTTGTAAAACAAAACCTTTTTCTTTCTCAACATCTCTTGGGAGGTCCCACCTCACCAAGGTTTTATCATAAAACAATTGGTAAAAGTTTTCCGGGGTCTTCCCATCCTATAGCTTTGCTTTGGCTAAATCGGGGGTCTCCAAAGGGTATGGTGTATTGCACCATCTACCATACTAGGGACAACTAGGTGTCATAAAGGGGGTTGTACTTAATAGTACAAAAGTGTAATAGTTCGGAGGAGCCAAACCACTACCATATATACATCAACATGTAGTAAACAATGCAGTTTTGATAAACAGTAGATAAAACATGCATGAGTAAAACAGTAGGACAAGGCTTATGAGCAAGAAGGTGGCTTGCATGTGATTAGCAGTATGGCATAAATATGGC
Organism: Avena eriantha; assembly: GCA_910589775.1. NCBI lineage: Eukaryota > Viridiplantae > Streptophyta > Magnoliopsida > Poales > Poaceae > Avena > Avena eriantha. Next base: position 507,641,856 of record OU342743.1, read on the forward strand.
CATGGACTTCTTGTTAGAATACCATAATAATAACCATAATAACCATCTTCTTCTGATCTTCGAGATAATCGCAACTATCGTCGTCAGGGAGCACACATCCAAACAAGCGAGAGCACAATCAACACAAGGCATACAAGCATCTTTGCAATACAGCAAATAAACATACCACATATTACTCCAATCAGTAGGTTTTGATAGATTGAGTGGTGAAAGGCCCAACTTAGGTCGACTAGAGGGGGATGAATAGGAGACTACCAATTCTTAAACTTGTATCCCACTTTTAAGGCTTAGCACAAAGTAAGGTTCACTAGAGATGCAATTACGTGAACACCCTAAATGACAAGTAACACAAAGGTAAACAAGAGATTAAATGCAAGAAGTAAAGGAGCGGAGCGAAAGAACCGGCGAGGGGACACGGAGATGTAATTCCCGTAGTTCACTTCCAAAGAAGCTACATCTATGTTGGAGAGGTGTCGGGGCCACACAAGGTCACCCGAGCGCCACGAAGGCCTCACCTTCTCCGGTGAGCACCACCACAAAGTGGCCTCACAATCCACTAACCGGTGACCTTGAAGGCGCCAACCGAAAACCTTTACAACGAGGTTGAGGGGAGGCTTCACAACTTAATTGAAGGCCCTCAACGACACCAAGGAGCTTTACAACAAATGCCCCAGCTGCGAGCATGCCCTACACCGTCTAGGGTTCTAAGAACCCAATAAACGAAATCCACGAAGGATGAGTGGGGGAAATCAAAATTCCTTTGGTGGAGGTGTAGATCTAGGTCACCTCTCCCAATCCTCAAACGATCAAGAGTTTTGAGTGGGTGGGGAGAGAGATCTAGCCAAGTCAAGCTCTTGTGAAAATGGAGGAGAGAGAGAACCAAGAGATGAGGTAGGTGGAGGAAGAAGGGGGCTTAAATAGCACCCCTTCAAACGGGCAGAATCTGCCCAGGCCCGACGCCGTCGGCACTACCGGTGACTGACCGGTAGTACTGGCGAGCGAGCCACCACCAGCCCAGCCCAGGCCACGTAACGGTCAAAAGACTGTTGGTGGACCCAAAAAGGGCTGGCCGGTAGTACCGGTCCAAGTTCCGCCCTTAGTTCCGACAAATAGACAGTGCGAGACAGAAGGTTATCTGACCCGCACTGCCCAGCGCCGGAAATAGGACCGGAACTGGACCCGGAACTACCGGTGCCCGATGCAGGCCGGTACAACCGGTGAGGGAGCGGTACTACAGCTCAAGGGGGCAAGAGCTGGTCTGGCCGGTACTACCGATCCAAGATCCGATGCTATTTCCGACAAATAGGCAAAGTTAGACAGAAGTCTTACTGAACCCAAAAAATCTTCGTCGGAAATAGGACCGGATCTTCAGCCGGAAGTACCACTCAAACAGCCCTAGGAAAACCCCTGGGCGGTACTACCGCTGCCTGGCCGGTAATACCGGTCAGGGCAGAAACCCCTCCAACTATTCAGAAAACACTCTCTCACTCGAAAATTGGGATGGCTGTGGAGGTACATATATGGTATGTGCATGAAATACTGATTTCCCACAACCTTCCTAGATGGACTCCCTCTTGATAGTACGGTAGCCTAAAATGTAAACAAGAGAAAGTGAAAAAAAAGAGCTATCGACTACAAGCTCTTCCTTGAGAGACAACATCCACGAACACGTCCGAAGATAAAACCTGAAACTTGGACAAACGGTTAAACCACAAAAGGAGTTGTCATCAGCACCAAAAACATAAGGAGAAAAAATAATCCTTTCAATCTCCCCCTTTTTGGTGCTTGATGACAACCCCACAAGATTTGCACAAAGAGGCAGTAAAACCACAGGTGAGAGAGGCTCCCCCTGAAGACATGGGAGAGAGCTCTCCCAACCGAGATAGAGCAACAAGGGTATAAGGAAGTAAACAAGAAAAGAGTGGAGCTCATACCTTGCACCAACACAATTGTGGTGAGACAAAGATTTGACAATAAAGAATAGTCCACCACACATCCTCATAAGAATACCACAGAGAAACCTTACCACATAGATTCACCAACAAGGTAGCAACCATACAAGAGTCCATAGACAATAACGGAGGTCCACAACCATTACATAACGTAATAAAGTGTGCACGAGCATAAAAAGATCAAAGAAAAAGCAAGCTCGTGACACAACCCATGCAAATCCCAAGATCCTAACGGAGCACTTTCTCCCCCTTTGGCATCAAGACGCCAAAAAGGGATAAAGAAGCCAAACTACGCGCCCCACCCACCAATGGACAGAGGAGGCGGCTCGGGGTCCCAAGAGGCATTGTTCCAAGCGGGCGGGAACTGACTGGAGATCTCTGGCTCGTCATCACTATCAGTCCACTTGCAATGTGATTTGATCCACTCATCCTTGGGCACGGTGACGGAGCTAGACTCAGGTGACACATCAATATCAAGCTTCCTCATGATGGCCTTCTCCCGGCGAACATTGTGCCTCTAAGCAACATAGGACTGATACTCACAGTCCTGAATGAAGCAGAAAGTCTTCTTCACCTTCTTCAGCAGCTTTTTAGCCCAAGAGGGCTGCCTCACAAGTCGGGGTGGAGGAGAAGCCTCAGCACGGTCCCCATCACTAGCATCCGAAGCAGTCCTTCCAGCAGCAGCTTCTTCTTCAGCCTGAGAGCGAGGTAACTTGTGCTTCATCACACGGAGAGTCTTTTCCTCATGAATAGTGAGAACATCCTGAGGGTAGATAGACCCAGTTGCCTCCCTCCATTTGGCATTGATAAGAGTCTGGATGTAAGGAGCATATGGACAAGACCTCTTCTCAATCATAGCGGACCATATTTCTTCAAAGATATAATCCATAACATCAAGGGACTCATGAGAGTTTCTGTGGCGGTAAGTCTGAAACATGAGATCAATCTGGAAGGCATGAAGCTGATCAAAGTTACCTGCCTTGGGAGCAATCGTGTTCTGATAGACCTTGCGCATGATGTCATAGGTGGGAAGCAGATGGGCAACGTTACCAGCAACGCCTTGGCCCTCAATGTAAAGAGGCTCCAGAACTTCCGGCTCGGAGGCCCTTCCCCTATGCACCCACCACCCATTGGCACGACGGCCACCTTCCTGAATAGGGTAGCCAAGAAGGGCGGCAAACTCAGACCATTTAGCAGTCAGATACTTGTTTTGAGTCATCCACTTCATGGCTCGATCATCGGGGTCAGTGTCAAAGTAGAGAGTTGAGTAGAACTGAGCAATGGCCCTCTCATCAAAGTTCTGACGGTGTTGCATCAACTTGATGAGCCCAAACCTCCTGCACATATCAAGAGCTTCACCAAAGTATTCAGGGTTGCTCTCCATCTTTGCAATGTTGATGTACTTATGAGGAGCACACACATTTTTCTTCTTAGTGGCATAAACCTTAGAATAGATCTCCGCTTGACGCATGGTGTGGAAGAAAGGATCTTGAGCCAGGCGGTCACGAGGAACAGCGTAGGGATCAATCTTGCGAAACTCCTCGTAAGCAAGCTGCGGCCAAGAGGAAATATTCTTCTTGCTAGAATCCGGTCTAGAGGTGGTCTTCTTTTGACTTGCTAGAACGGGCCTTTTGCCTTCCGCAGTAGCAGCACGATGCTCAGCTGCAGCCCTCTGACGAGCAGTCTGACTGGGAGGGCGCACAACCTCAAGATCATCCTCATCAATCTCTGACGGTCCACGAGAGGGAGCACGAGACCGCTTGGATCTGCCACGGGAACCACCTTGCCCTAAGAGAAAAGCAAATAGAAAGGGGGAAGTCGAGGATAAGTGCACAAGGTCGAAGGAAAACGAAAGCAACTGAATTGACACGGTACAGAGACAGATATTAGAAATTGGTGCATCGGAAGTTCCGCCTGGCGGCCGGAACAAACGGTCGCATGGGACGCACCGGAAGTTCCGGTCATGCCCTCAGCAGTAGTACCGGTGAGAGGACCACGCCGGTAGTACCGGCGGATCCGCACCGGTAGTACCGGTCAGGGCACGAGCAGGGCAGTTCAAAACTGGGTCCAAATCCCAGATTCGATGAAACTTGATGCACAAATTGATGACATCTAGACTATGTACTGAGGCAAAACAGTCTAAAGTAGAATCCTATCCCTACCAAGACTCCCCATAGAAGTTCTAGCCAAAGAAGGGCTCTAGACATGGCATGTCCTACTCAAGCACAAAAGTGACTAGATCTCCATGAATGGAGCACGAGAGGAGCAAATACCAGGGTCCATGGCAGGGAATCGAGGAAGGGAAGAATCCCACGGAGCCGATCTGAAGAGGGACGGTTGGAATCGGTGTGGCCGGCGGCGTCACCGTGGAGAGCTCCTTGAGAACTAGGGGTGGTAAGATGGGGTCAAGGGAGGCAAATGGGGAAGATGACCCCGTGCCCCCCCCCCTTGGCCCGTCACTTAACGGGGCCCCCCTCACCGGTAGTACTGGCCAGAGGCTAGAACTACCGACGACACCGGAAGTTCTGGGAGAAGTGGTACTTCCGATCAAGGCAGAATTTCTGAGAGAAATTTTGGCCCTGGCCGGTAGTACCGGTTCCGAACAGAACTACCGACGATTCCCAGAAAGCAAGCTCGAGATTATGATTGGCAAGGAAAAACGACCTTGTGCAAAAACTGAAAAGAACCAGATCCACCCGAAAGAATAAAACTCAAAACAACGACTGAGAGCCAAATAGCACAAAGTCGGTGGCCTAGGCCACCATATATGAGTATACTTGGCTTGAAACCGCGAAGATGAATCTTGGGTTCATTACCAAAACTCATCATTTAAGCTCAATTTGTCTCCTTGAGAGACCATAGAGAATGAATACATTAATGTGTGCATAATAGGAGGAGTGATGGTTCATTTGGGGAACCACACTCCCCCTAAAACCATGCGTACATCCAAACAAGATATTCTTTGAGACCCGGGTATGTGCGCAAGATACTTAAGCCACATTGCTTGAATCAATGATATTTAGTTCATGCCTCAACTCCCGAAACCTTGCATCATCAAGAGGCTTCGTGAAAAGATCCGCAAGATTGGCCTTGGTAGGAACATACTCCAAAGAAATGTCTCCTCTAGCAACATGATCCCGAATGAAATGATGACGAATCTCAATGTGCTTGGTCTTGTTGTGTTGAACAGGGTTGTGAGCAATAGCAATAGCACTCTCATTGTCACACAAAAGTGGCACCTTGTCAAAAGAGAGTCCAAGATCCTTCAAGGTTTGCTTCATCCATAGTAATTGAGCACAACAACTCGCGGCGGAGATGTACTCAGCTTCGGCAATGGACAAAGACACGCAGTTTTGCTTCTTCGAGGACCAACACACCAAAGACCTCCCAACAAATTGACTAGCACCGGAAGTAGACTTTCTCTCCACTTTGTCTCCTGCCCAATCCGAATCAATGTAACCAATGAGATCAAAGCTGGCCCCCTTTGGGTAACACAGCCCAAAGTTAGGGGTATGAACCAAATATCGAAAGATTCTCTTGACCGCCACCATGTGGCTTTCCTTTGGCGCGGCTTGAAATCTTGCACACATACCCACACTCAACATAATATCCGGTCGAGAAGCACAAAGATAGAGTAGAGAACCAATCATCGAGCGATAAAGCTTTTGATCCACATCCTTACCCTTGGGATCAAGATCAAGATTAACCTTTGTGGGCATGGGAGTTTTGACTCCATTTACTTGATCAAGGTTGAACTTCTTGAGCATATCTTGGACATATTTGGCTTGGTTGATGAAAGTCCCTTTCCTCAATTATTTGACTTTGAAGCCAAGAAAGAATTCCAACTCCCCCATCATGGACATCTCAAAGCGGTCGGTCATGAGCTTAGCAAAATCCTCATTGAAAGCTTTGTTAGTAGACCCAAAAATAATGTCATCAACATAGATTTGGCAAATGAACAAGTTTCCTCCAACTTTCTTAGTAAAAAGAGTGGGATCAATGAGGCCTACTTCGAAACCATGGTCTAACAAAAGCTCTCTAAGGCACTCATACCAAGCACAAGGGGCTTGCTTGAGACCATATAGTGCCTTATCGAGTTTGTAGACATGGTCCGGAAAAAGGGGGTCCTCAAAGCCCGGAGGTTGCTTGACATACACCAATTCTTTTAAGGGACCATTAAGAAAAGCACTCTTGACATCCATTTGTTGCAACTTGAAGTTATGATGGGTAGCATAGGCAAGAAGCATGCGAATGGATTCTAGACGAGCAATGGGTGAATAAGTTTCACCATAGTCTATGCCCTCAACTTGAGAGTATCCTTGGGCAACTAACCTTGCTTTGTTGCGGACGACTATACCATTTGCATCCTTCTTGTTCTTGAAAATCCACTTGGTCCCAATCACATTTTGACAATCTTTGGGTCTCTTCACAAGAGTCCACACCTTGTTCCTCTTGAAGTTGTGGAGTTCTTCGTTCATAGCGTCGAGCCAATCATCATCTTCAAGAGCTTCGAAGACCTTTTAGGGCTCAACATGAGAAATAAACGCCTGATGAGAACTAAAAGAGGTTAGTTGTCTCCTAGTAGTGGAGCCCCTATTGAAGTCTCCATAAACATTATCAAGGATATGTCCATCTTTGATGAGCTTGGCAAGACGGTAAGATTGACGTCGAGCTTGGGTCTCAAGATGAGATTCTTGAGCAACCACTTGATCATCACCACGATCCGAGATCCCTCTTGACTATATGAACGAACTTGATCACTATCTTCATCAACATCAACCGAGGGAGAGACATCATCATTTGGCGGAGAGACACTTGCTTGGCCTTGGTCATTGTCAACTTGACAATCTTCGACTTGACCTTGAGAGTCATTGACATGAGGAGCTTCAACAACTTGGAGGGGTGGAGCTAGATCATCTTGAGGTAGACTTGATCTTAGAGAGTCATGAACATGAAGATCTTGAGAGGAGCTTGTCGAAACTTGAGAAGCATTAAGTTGACCTTGAGGTGCAAGAAGGTCTTGTGAGAGTGAAGGCTCCGCTTGAGTGGAGCTTGGTCCTTCTCCTTCGGCCACAAGGGGATCCTCAGTGGGGTGGAAGAAACCCACACCCATTCTTCGTATGGCTTGTGGAGGAATTTCATCACTTGGATCACGAATACCATCTTGCCGCACAAGAGACTCATGATCTTCATCAAACTCGACATTGCTAGATTCTTCAACCCTTCCCGTTGCTTTGTTGTAGACACGATAGGCATGGGATTGATTTGAGTACCCAACAAAGATCCCTTCTTGAGCCCTAGATTCAAACTTTGACAAGTGGACACCTTTCTTGAGGAGGAAGCATCTACACCCAAACACCCGGAAGTACTTGACATTTGGCTTGTGACCGGTGAAAAGCTCATATGGTGTCTTGTTCTTCTTCTTGCGTAGATAGAGGCAATTGGTTGCATGACAAGCGGTTGAAATGGCTTCGGCCCAAAAGTTATATGGAGACTTGAATTCCGCCATCATGGTCCGGGCCGCATCCATCAAGGTATGGTTCTTCCTTTCGGCAACACCATTTTGTTGAGGGGTAGAGTATTGATGTTTGATCCCCTCATCACTAAGAAACTCATCCAATCTGTAGTTCTTGAATTCGGTGCCATTGTCGCTTCTAATGGTGAGGATAGTGGAATTGAGTTGCCGTTGCACTTGATTTGCAAAGTCGATGACGGTTTGTTGAGTCTCACTCTTGAACTTGAAGAAGTAGACCCAACTGTAACATGAAAAGTCGTTAACAATCACCAAACAATACTTATTCCCACCAAGACTATCATGAGATGGAGGACCAAAGAGATCCATGTGAAGAAGCTCCAGGCATCGTTCAGTGGTGATTTGATTGAGAATCTTGTGGGGCTTCTCATGCATCTTCCCTTCTATACATGCCCTGCACACACGATCTTTGGCAAAGGAAATGTATTTTAGTCCAAGGACGTGGCCCCCCGTGTAGAGACTTTACAAAGCCTTCATGTTAACGTGGGCTAGGAGGCGATGCCACAACCAGCCCACGTCGGCTTTTGCATAGAGACATATAGCATGTGTAGATGGCTTTCTGGAGAAATCCACTACATATAAGTCATGCTCTACGTATCCAACGAAAGCCACCATGAGAGACTTGCTCCACATGAGGACCACAGAATTCTCACTAAAGAAAGATGAAAGACCCATGATAGCAAGAGCACGAATGGAAAGGAGATTGTAGCCAAGGGTTTTGACAAGCATGACATTTACCAAGGATACATCCGGGGCAACTACCACCTTACCAAAACACAATACCTGAGAGCTTGTTTTATCACCATAGGAGACTAAAGTATTGGCAAAATTTGGCCTAATCTCCGACATGATAGACTTGCTTCCAGTCATATGGCTTGTAGCTCCACTATCAAGCACCCATTTTGCACCTCCGGAAGCAAAGTCCTACAAGAAAATCAAGCTTTGGTTTTAGGTACCCATTTTGCAATGGGTCCCCTTTTGTTAGTCACAAGGGTCTTAGGTACCCAAATGTTCCAATGATAATCATGAGTGTAAGATGTTCCAATGTACTTAGCATAAACATGACCATCAAAAGATTTGCAAAGAATGTAGGAGGGATTATTCTTCCCGGCAAAGTCACTTTGCACAAAGATAGAATCATGACAGGATACTAGAGCAAGGTTCTTGCTCTTCTTCCTTTTCTTGTTCCTTCTCTTGTTCTTCCTCTTGATAGTGGCTTGCCCTTTTGCAAGTTGATCTTTCAATGTCTTTTTTTCCTTAACAAGATTCTCATGCTTGCAACAAGGGTTAGACGAACAAGACAAATGCACAATAGGCGTAGCGGAAGACTTTGAATGTTCATTATTTAGTTGTGTTTGGAGTTGCTTATGAGCCTCAAAGATACTTGAGAATTTACTCTCCAAGGCATGATGTTCCTCCTTGAGTTTCTCAAAATCCTTGATGCATTCATGACCAACACCAAACTCAACCTTTTCATTTTTAAGGACATTCAACGAAGCAATAGCATGATCTCGTCCTTTAACAAGTTGCGATATAAAGGCATTATGGTCATCAACAAGTTTAGCCACACTTTCCTCAAGAGTTATTCTCATGTTATGTTCATCTTCAAGAGATTGGGATAGAGAGGAAATATCATCAGCGGCCTCTGTCTCATTTTTACCTAACATGTCAATAACTTCCTCTTTCTCATCTAGCATTTCCCTAGCATGGTCAAGTTGGTTTACAAGTGTTTCAAAGCACATTCTAGTATCATCATCTAGATGCTCCATGGATTCACACATGCTTACCATCTCTTTCTTAACCTCTAAACCATCTAGATCATGCAAGGGAAGTTCATTTAGGGAGGACTTGGAAGCGGGAGTTACCTCGATGGCCTTAGCCATGAGACACTTTTGGTTGCGGTTGGTGATGTTCTCGTTTGGGGAGTCGAAGAGAGACACTCGTGGAGTAGATGAACTAGCAATAGCAGCAACCCCTATGATCTCTCCACCTTGACCTTCATTCTCATCATCATCATCATCGCTCGAAAAGTACTCTTCATGGACCACCATCGCCCTTTCCTTGTTATGTGAGTTCTTTGTGGAAGTTCTTGTTCAAAGGATGAGGAGGTCTTGGCTTGTTCTTGCGAATGAGGCGGCCTCCATTGTCTTCTCTATTCTCGAAGGGGCATTGAGCTACAAAGTGACTCTTGTCGTTGCAATTGTAACAAGATCTAGTCTTTGGAGTCTTCATGGTTGAGTTGAATCTTGGGTTGTCCCTTGACCTTGACTTCATGCCTGGTTTGTTCCAAAACACCCTTGATGCTAGAGACAAATGCTCATTGAAAGCATATTTGATGTCCTCTTGAGACCACTCACTTGAGTTGTCGTCTTCATCAACTTCCACCACTTAAGCTTTCAAGGCAAGGTTCAACTTTTGAGACCCATAAGCACGAGCACGAGCTGACTCCGCATTCTTCTTGGCAATGGTCATGGCAATAACTTCACTCAGCACCTCTTGAGAGGACATGGTATGGTAGTTGCTTCTCCCCTTGATAGAGTTGAGTTTTTGTTCCTCGAAGGGAAGAAGAGCTTGAACAAACTTCCTCTTCATGAACTTGTCGTCAACATAGGTAGCTCCAAGGTCCCTCAAGGTACAAAAAAGAACCTTGAGCCGACGATACATGTCTTCGGGTGTCTCATCATCTTGCATTGCAAAGCCATCAGACTCATTGTTGGCTTCATCAAACTTGGAGCTTTGAATACTCGCATTTCCAATATACAACTCGGTGAGATGATCCCAAGCTTCTTTGGCGGTGGAGAATTGGCGAATGTGAGAAAAGTCCTTGGGGGTCAACGCCTTTTGAATCATACCCAAGGCGGTGGCATTGAGTTGCTTGTCCACGACCTCGCCCCGAGTCAACTTCTTAGCATCATATGGAGAGAAACCTTCCTCCACAATCCTCATCAATTCAATCGAAGAGCTAGAAATATGAGATTGCATTAGATATTGCCAATTGGCGAAGTTAGAAGTATCTAGTATGGGAGGTGCTCCTTGAGGTATGATGTGTGGCATGGGAATGGGAGGGTTCGGCGTATACTTGAACGGTGGTGGAACCGCCGAGTAATCCTTATCCCTATATCCCTCTTTGGAGGAGTCACCTAGCCCCTCGGTGCTCTCGCTTGGGAGGTTGGTGGTTTGAGCCACAAAGCCTAGACCCAAGTGTTTTCGGGCTGCCGCGGGAATCACCCCGGGGGTAACCACTTTCACGGGAGCGGAGGGGGCTTCGGCCCCAAGGGATGCATCATGAGGGGTTTCTAGCATGGGGGTAGGCTTAAGGGATTGCAAAAGAGTCATCATTTCCTCAAACTTGGTCATCATGGATGTCTCGAAACGATTGAGGTCATCCATGGAGGCCAAGTTCTTGGTGGCTGCACCCACACTTCCCTCTTCGTTGGCCATAGTCTCTTAGGCCGTTAAGTCCGAAGTAAAAGGCTCTGATACCAATTGAAAGGCCCAACTTAGGTCGACTAGAGGGGGGTGAATAGGAGACTACCAATTCTTAAACTTTTATCCCACTTTTAAGGCTTAGCATAAAGTAAGGTTCACTAGAGATGCAATTACGTGAACACCCTAAATGACAAGTAACACAAAGGTAAACAAGAGAGTAAATGCAAGAAGTAAAGGAGCGGAGCGAAAGAACCGACGAGGGGACACGGAGATGTAATTCCTGTAGTTCACTTCCAAAGAAGCTACATCTATGTTGGAGAGGTGTCGGGGCCACACAAGGTCACCCGAGCGCCACGAAGGCCTCACCTTCTCCGGTGAGCACCACCACAAAGTGGCCTCACAATCCACTAACCGGTGACCTTGAAGGCGCCAACCGAAAACCTTTACAACGAGGTTGAGGGGAGGCTTCACAACTTAATTGAAGGCCCTCAACGACACCAAGGAGCTTTACAACAAATGCCCCAGCTGCGAGGATGCCCTACACCGTCTAGGGTTCTAAGAACCCAATAAACGAAATCCACGAAGGATGAGTGGGGGAAATCAAAATTCCTTTGGTGGAGGTGTAGATCTAGGTCACCTCTCCCAATCCTCAAACGATCAAGAGTTTTGAGTGGTGGGGAGAGAGATCTAGCCAAGTCAAGCTCTTGTGAAAATGGAGGAGAGAGAGAACCAAGAGATAAGGTGGGAGGAGGAAGAAGGGGGCTTAAATAGCACCCCTTCAAATGGGTAGAATCTGCCCAGGCCCGACGCCGTCGGTACTACCGGTAGTACCGGCGAGTGAGCCACCACCGGCCCAGACTAGGCCACGAAACGGTCAAAAGACTATTGGTGGACCCAAAAAGGGTTGGCCGGTAGTACCGGTCCAAGTTCCGCCCTTAGTTCCATCAAATAGACAGTGCGAGACAGAAGGTTATCTGACCCGCACTGCCCAGCGTCGGAAATAGGACCGGAACTAGACCCGGAACTACCGGTGCCCGATGCAGGCCGGTACAACCGGTGAGGGAGCGGTACTACCGCTCAAGTGGGCAGGAGCTGGTCTGGCCGGTACTACCGATCCAAGATCCGATGCTGTTTCCGACAAATAGGCACAGTTAGACAGAAGTCTTACTGAACCCAAAAAATCTTCGTCAGAAATAGGACCGGATCTTCAGCCGGAAGTACTGCTCAAACAGCCCTGGGAAACCCCTGGGCGGTACTACCGCTGCCTGGCCGGTAATACCGATCAGGGCAGAAACCCCTCCAACTACTCAGAAAACACTCTCTCAATCAAAAACTGGGATGGATGTGGAGGTGCATATATGGTCTGTGCATGAAATATTGATTTCCCACAACCTTCCTAGATGGACTCCCTCTTGATAGTACGGTAGCCTAAAATTTAAACAAGAGAAAGTGAAAAATAAGAGCTATCGACTACAAGCTCTTCCTTGAGAGACAACATCCACGAACACGTCCGAAGATAAAACCTGAAACTTGGACAAATGTTTAAACCACAAAAGGAGTTGTCATCAGCACCAAAAACATAAGGAGAAAAAATAACTCTTTCAAGTGGGTTGTAAAAGGAATTACTTTAATTGCCTTTCTGGGTTTTCTTTAATGATTTGGGTACCTAAACTACTTAATTAAGGGGTTTAATTATAAGGTCCAAGTTCTGTAGGATACCTTTGTATAGAAATGATACCATCAGATAGGTAGTGATAATATCAAACCAACAAAACTAGTTTCACCAAAATATCAATTTCCATTGATTTATAATGGATTTTCTAGTGGGAAATACTCTAGTTTTAGGAAATAATTCACCAGAAATGTCCTGTATGTCCAAAAACTATTTCCTTGGGTGGTTAGGTAGGTCTTGATGTACTTGTTCACTGAGAGTTGGAATCATGTAAAAATAATTGCCGGAATGCCCTCATGAAATTCCCAAAGGCGGTTCTGGAGTTATTTTGTATTTTTCACCAAAGTACAACTACAAAAGATTTTGATTTGATTCCAAAGGCACATTGTAGGCATTTAGAATAAATTTCTGTAGAAATTGGAATCCTCCTTTTTGGAGTTGTGGAACTACTGTGATGATTTATCTAGTGATAACACTATGGACAAAAATGTTTAAATTCTTAAAATTCCTCAGAAGTTCAATAAATCATGATCTCCTGGGTTTTGATAGGTATGGGTGTGCCACCTCACAGAGAGTTGAAACCAACTCATAATCTTGTACTAAAAGATCTGGGGAATTTTTTGAAGTCAGATTTGTCATGTTTTTGTTATTTTTACAAGGGCTAGACTATTGTTCTCCTTGGCATGAGACCAGGGTCCATGGATGGGTAAAATGAATATCTAACAGATGGATCTAGTTTCATGTGGAATGGATCTAGTGAGTTCCCTGAGGAATTTATTTAGTGTAAAAGATACTCTTTAGAAGATTAAATGCCAAAAAATAGTGAACATATTTTTGGGCCAGCTTCCAGTTCTGCATGTTTAGAAAAACATGTGAGAACATGTATAAATTTTTATCTGTCCAAAATGGAGTGATTTCCATTTTATTTAGCAATTAAACTCTTAATCAAAATACTGATCTGGATAAACAGGGATTTAAAAAGAAAAAGAAATCAAAATCCTTTGGGTTGTATTGGCGCGGATCTGGGCCTCACTGGGGAGATCCGGCCCACGCGAGGCGAGTTGTGAGCGAGGGAGCGCGCGACTCGCCTTTGAAATCTGGCCACGTGGGGCCCGTTGGTCAATGGGAATGGCGTTGAAGAGGTAAGGAGCTCGGGAGGCCGTAGGATTAATAGGCGATCTATGGCCCTACTTCTTATCCTTCCTCTGGCCAGGGAACGAACAAGGAGAAACCCTAGCGGGGTCGAGCATGCCTGGGGATCTCACCTGGGAAGGACAGAGGCGTCGGTGAGGGTGCAGGACGACGCGGAGCTCCATGAGGGTCACAACGATGGGCAGCAGTAGTCGTTTCCTCAACGGGAATGGGTTCCCGCATGGACAACTGAGAGAAGCTCGACGGAGCTTGACGGCGTCGCTTGTTGGGCTAGTCCTAGGCAAGGAATGAGAGGGGATTAGAGAGAGCAGATCGAGACGAGTTCAGGAGGGTAGCATGCAGAGGGGAAGGTGTAGAAGGGAGAGTACCACGAGCAGATCTTGTAGAAGTCTGAGGTGTCTTCTCTCCTTTCTCCTGGCTAGGACCGAGCATGAGGGGGGATAGTGGTGCTCTAGGGTGTATTTGGGGAGGTGTGGGAGCAAATGAGGGCCGAAGAAGAGGCAGGGGCGCCTCTACCCTATTTAACTCGAGAGGGAGGGTGTATGGTGCACCGAGTCCACAAAGGGCTAGGGCTGGGTCCAGGGGCTTCCCATTGGGTGTTATGGGCGGTGATGCTTGTGTGAGGGCCCTCTAGGGCATCCTGGTCGAGGGCAATAAATCTGAGAGAGGGGAGGGACCTCTCTCTCCTAGCTTCGGCCATAGCAAGGAAATAGAGAGGGGGAGGGTTAGGGTACTCCCAGAGGGGGAGAGGGGAGGTGGAGACAGGGGCGTGGGCCCTGGTGCTCGACCAGAGATGACCAGGGGACATGTGCTGGCTGTTGTGGCATTGATGGCACAAGATTTGGAGTATCTTCTTATATTTCTATCTCACACTACCAACACAAGGGACAAAAGAGGGGTGGCTACAGTAGCTTTGCTACAGTGAACGACCAGAAGGGGTGTGAGTTGAGCTGGGGAGGAGTGGTTTACAAGGTTTGAGGAGATTTGGTTGGGTCTAGCTCAATGGTTTGGTTAGTTTGCCAAAATTTGATGAAAAGATAGCTATGAGGGAAGTTTGATAAAGTGCATGTTTAAAGGTGAGAGTATGGTACTGGTAGGTAGATGAGGTCAAGCTACCTCTATAGGGATTGTTTTTGATTTTTCTACGGATTTAAAGTCCACTTAAAATTATTTATTCGATAAGTGCAGAAGTAGTTTCTAGAAGATCATTTGATATTTTTACATTGTAAAAGGTTTATTTTTGATGTGTTATGATTCTAAATATGAATCCACACTTTGATGAATTTTCCCATGATTTATTGGGGATTAAAAGTATTTAAAACCATTATTATTCCATTTCTGCCATTTAAGAAAATAGGCAAAAAGAAATAATGAAAGCCTTCAAAAATATTTATTTTTGCCGTGGGAAGATAGAGTATGATATATGGATCTCAATTGAGTTAGAAGTTGGGGAAGTGCTTTGGAAAAAACTAAACTTTCATTTGTAGGAGTTTTGAGGTTTTTGTTGATTAAGGGGATTTAATAGGTTTTGGGCCAAAATAATTATGGATAATATTTGATAAATCTTGGTGATCAAGGTAGATGATGTAGACAAGGTGTATCAAGCATTTCCAACCTTGGGAAATGGAAATCCAACTTGAATTAGATGCAAAACAAGGAGTTGTGGATCTAGGGTGATGTTATTTTTATACCACCAAAACCTTGTTAGATCTTGGAGCTCAGAGCTCACCTTGATGCAAGGGATAGATGGATAGTTAGAACAAGTCAAATATATGATCATGGCAGAAGGAGTTTGGATTGGTTACATTTGAGGTGGTCTGGAAGTGATGGCAAACTTTGTTGAAAATAAGGCTGCCATACCAGATGAGTCATGATGCCTTATAAACCATGTGAGTTTAAGAAGCACAAAGATCTACTTGGAACAAGTGAAGTAGATGTTGATAAAACTATAATAGTATAACACAACCATGCAAAGAGTTGGTCCATAGAAGGTTGGATGATGGTGTGAGCTTCTGTCGAAGTAGGTATGTTGACTAGTTTTGCAGGAGAAATTACTTTCTGGCCTGCGAAACTATCAAGAACAAGTGGGTTGGAGGATGATCTAAACCAAGGGAAAGGGTGGGACTTGGTAGTCCTTAGGATGGTTAAAAAGATGGTTCAAATGCATTTCCAAAAATGCACACGGTTGGAGAAAGGGAGGCATTCAGAAAGGTGATGTTGGAAATAGTTTTCCAGACTTTGCCAAATTTGGCAGATTTAGGGTTTCTGACTAGATTATGAGAGGGACGGCTTTTGATGGATGGCAAGATACCAAAGCATCATCAAGTGGATTAGGTTGAAGGGTGGATTGAGTGGTCTTCATTGACTTGGGAACTTCTAGAATGGATTACTGCAGAATTGATCTGGTTAAGGGTTTTAGATGATCACCTGGTGGCTAGAGATTAGATCCAGATTGTATTCTTGCTTAGGGTGTGGTGATTTGGAAACATCTTGATCCTAGTGATGAGCTCCTAGAGTAGCTCATACTATTTCTAAGCAATCAAGTCGAACAGCAGATCAAGGCAACTCATCTTACAAACAAATCAACTACTACTAGGGTTACCATCAAGCTTAGCTTGGGGTTAAGGATGGGCAATTTTGAAAGGTTGGAGCTTGAGTAAGGTAGGAGTCCTTGGTATCCCTACCAAGAGTAGAATTCAAAAGTTTTATACAAGGTTTTGAGAATCCTAGAGGTAGGAGTTGTTGAAGGTTTTGTCTTGAAATCATAAGGAGATTATATTATGTATCTCTCCATAGTTTTGTCAATAGAAGCTACTAAAATAGTTTTGGTTACATAAGCATCTTGGCTCATGTTTTGAAATGCCAGAGCATTTGCGAATATGTAAAATGAGCCAGGATAGTTTTCTTAAATAGCTTTTTGACAACTGAGGTTGAGGTAAGGAGTATATCATAAGCTATACAATCAGCAGCATAAGCACAGAAAATCAGCAAGCAAACACTACAACACTTAACAAGAAGAAGTTTTTGTTCCCCCTGATTTTTGCATTTTGGACAACTAATCAGGGTTGCTGAAATTGGGATGTTACAGATCTTTCCCCCTTAAAAGAATCTCGTCCCGAGATTTAGGAGAGTAGGCTAGGGGATTTTGTGCTGGAGTTAGTGCCATGTGATTCTCACGTACTAACTTATCGGCTTTATCCTTGAACAGGGTCACTGTAATGGTGAGGTGGAACTTCAGTCTTCTTGAAAGCACGAGTGTTGAGCAAGCTTTAACCAGGGTTGTGAGGAGTGATCTTCCTGTTGTAAGGTTTTAAGGCATCTCTCTTAAGGGATTATCGTATCCTAGTTTACGTCTTTGGGTCTAACTATTGGATTGCTTCTGGCAGAGGGTTATTCTATTTTGTGGGAAAGACACCGTCTTTCCCCCTTAGGGTTAAACTAGGGTGGCTCGGAGCTAACACAGTCCTTCCTTCTGGGTGTCGTCGGATGATGTTAGGTGGATATCACAATCTTCTGCCCGGAGATGAAACCTTCTGATGACGTCTGCAAACTAGGTGCTATGAGGCTTATATACTACTTTTCTTCATACTTAGCTAATCGGAGTAGTTGAATTAGCTGATCATCCAAACTGTTTAGAACTAACGGGGTCAGCAAATCGGCGGTCCCTTAGGGTGGTCTTCAGCTGAAGTAGCAGAGGGCTTCATGGAATCTTTAGTTAGTTTCTCCTCTGATGACTCGCAAGTTCCTATTTAGCGAAAGGTGTTGGATCTGGAGATCTTTTACGGAAGTATCTCTCTATAGATAGTCTTCGGGATTTGAGATGGAAAGACATAGTCTTTCGACCTTAGAGATTCACTCAGGTCTTTCGAGAATGGTGCAGATCTTCTGCCTTGAAGGGCTGGCGGGGTGCTGCAGAAGTATGTCTCTCCTTGGGTCTTGGGTTGAGATCTCCGAGAGATGTTCTATTGCGTGAACCAGGTCGGGGTGGTTTCCTAATGCAGTCTTAGTGGTTAACTCTGGGTAGGTTAGTGGTTAACGACACTTATTGTTAGCCTTCAGTTAGGTTAGAGGCATCCATCTTCAGAGAGGTTATCCTTATTCAGACTATTGATGTTGCTTCCGCTTGGTGGCGAAGTAGACTCGTTGTCTTCAGGCAGTCTTGTCTTCATGATTTTTGGAGTAATCTGGCCTTTCGGGAGGAACTTCCTATGGATTTGGGTGTGGTCGACTAAAATTTTCAGTCTCTTTGGGGCTGTCGGAAGCTCTAATATATCGGGGGTTAGTGTAGTTAGGTCTTCACTTCTTGTATTGGTAGGTAAGTCTTGTGATTTCTCGTGGATACTGAGGATTCTCCAGTGCTTGACTTCCGGCTTCGACGGGATTTCTTGCTGTAATTTATCGAGGAATAAGGGAGTGTTGCACTATCGACGAGTCTTGAGAGGTGAGTTGGACGAGGTATGTCATCCTGCTGAGGTGAAGTCCTCGAGTTGTTCTGACTTGACGATGTCGAACTCCTAGTTCTTCCGATGCTTTTCCTCTCATATACTCTCGAGGTTAGTCTAGGTCTCAGTACCGACAGCTAACACAGGGGTTTCCTGAGTTACTAGGTGGTTTATCGCTCCTCGAGTCACATTTTTAAGGAGGTCAAAGCAAACCAAAGCATACAAACAAGGCGAACAGAGCGAGGGGATCACAATGTCCTCAGCAAACAACACACATCAAGCAACACAGGATGCATTTAGGCAAGCAAACACGGTCTACCAGGTGGACCAGGGAGTTAACTACTCGCGATGTAGGGGAATCCTATTATTAGGACTATTGACCCTAGATATCGTCTTTCCTCGAGTCAATGTCCCTATCTTGTAGATCTTCCACCGGGTCATTGGACGCTTCTCGATAGTGTAATATTTGATTTCTTCAGATTAGGAGGATTTCTCTGGTAGGGCGACCTTGTAGTCTCCTTGTGTTTGCTGGTAGTTGCTTCCCTTCATCTCGTCCTCAACGTCTTTACCTGGTTCTAGGTCCTAGTTATTTAAAATCCATAGGTTTGAAGTTTGGACGAGAGTTAGAGGAAACCATTTTCGGAAGCATTTACTTAGAGTAAGAGAAGAAGTAGAACTTTTTGAAACTCATTGGGAAACTGGTTTTCGAAAACCGGGGTTTTCAAAATAAGGTTCCTGTCTAGCGACCATGCTAACTAAGGTTCTCCTATAGTCAGGATGGCTCTGATACCAAGTCTGTGGGGGCCCCGGATTAATCCTCTGAGAATTCATGTTATGCATACAACCACGATCCCATGATCAGTTAGTCGTGGAACATAACAGACAAGTATCAAAGTAAACGTCCAATACATAACGAATACATGTCATACATTAGTTGCCATTATGTCTACATTGATCAACATTAGCGGAACTTCATTAAGTGTAGATCCCGAGCCATGCCTTAACCTACAGGCAACTGACTGGGAGGACGGCCTAGCTCGCATAGTCGTCAACGTCACCTTCTTATTGATATCTGACAAAGTTAATATCCAGGGACAATGCCAGTGAGTACTTTGAATGTACTCGCAAACCACCTCAAGAAAATAATAATAACAAGAGGATATGCAATATGGCTATGGTAGTAGGAGGGCTTCAAGAGAGGTTCCTTTCTCAAGTAGTTTCTCTTGTAGATATAACATCTACATATCTTTGTTGAAAACTTTTGTAAACCATTTTGGACACCTTTTGAAAAGTTTTGTAAACACTAGGATTGGGGTACCCATTTGTTCCCGTCTTCAGGTCGTCCCATGACCAAACTCCTTTCTCCTCCTTCCGACCATCCCATGGTCAAAAACCTTTCTCCTTTACGACCATCCCATGGTCAAAATATTTTCAAAGCCATTTCTTTTTCCGAGATCCTTTTTGAAATCAAAACCAACACCACTCTACAGAAGTTTGTCCAACCCGTCCATAACCGTGGACACGGCTATTCGAATAGATTTACGCTCTGCTGAGGTTGCGCACTTTACCCACACCATCCGGGTACACTACCCTGATCTACACCGATCGTGGGTCGAGTTACCGATCAAGACTCTCCAGATGCCCACTCCAATATAAGTGCCTACCCTATGAGTGTTGTTCCCCTCAACACCGGGACGTCGGGTACCGAGGACCAAACGGAGCGCATTTTTCTACTTCCCAAGTGTGCGCTTTCAATGAGGGGCTCATAGTAACGCGTGGAGGCTTGCAGGCCCTTCGTTCCTTCTCCCGGTCGATGTTTTACATGGACCCTGCCAGAGAAGGCCCACCCTCCAGGGATTTTTATATCCCCATGTAGTAGTTGCAAGGCAGCTTATACCGAAATAAACAAACATCAAATCCAGCCATGTCCCATTCTAGAGTAATGTGGTTGCACAGGGTTAAGTTGTTATAGCTAAACTATAAAGAACCGGGTGCGTTTTTGTAAACCTTTTTCCTCCAGCTTTCCTTCAGAATTTTGTAAAACAAAACCTTTTTCTTTCTCAACATCTCTTGGGAGGTCCCACCTCACCAAGGTTTTATCATAAAACGTTTGGTAAAAGTTTTCCGGGGTCTTCCTATCCTATAGCTTTGCTTTGGCTAAATCAGGGGTCTCCAAAGGGTATGGTGTATTGCACCATCTACCATACTAGGGACAAGTAGGTGTCATAAAGGGGTTTATACTTAATAGTACAAAAGTCTAATAGTTCGGAGGAGCCAAACCACTACCATATATACATCAACATATAGTAAAGAATGAAGTTTTGATAAATAGTAGATAAAACATGCATGAGTAAAACAGTAGGACAAGGCTTATGAGCAAGAAGGTGGCTTGCCTGTGGTTAGCAGTATGGCATAAATATGTCCCTGGACTTCTTGTTAGAATACCATAATAATAACCATAATAACCATCTTCTTCTGATCTTCGAGATAATCGCAACTATCGTCGTTAGGGAGCACACATGCAAACAAGCGAGAGCACGATCAACACAAGGCATACAAGCATCTTTGCAATACAGCAAACAAACATACCACATATTACTCAAATCAGTAAGTTTTGATAAATTGAGTGGGTTGTCAAAGGAATTACTTTAATTGCCTTTGTGGGTTTTCTTTAATGATTTGGGTGCCTAAACTACTTAATTTAGGGGTTTAATTATAAGGTCCAAGTTCTATAGGATACCTTTGTATAGAAATGATACCATCAGATAGGTAGTGATAATATCAAACCAAAATACTGGTTTCACCAAAATATCAATTTCCATTGATTTATAATGGATTTTCTAGTGGGAAATACTCTAGTTTTAGGAAATAATTCACCAGAAATGTATGTCCAAAAATTATTTCCTTGGGTGGTTAGGTAGGGCTTCATGTACTTGTTCACTAAGAGTTGGAATCATCTCAAAATAATTACCAGAATGCCCTCAGGAAATTCCCAAAGGCAGTTCTGGAGCTATTTTGTCTTTTTACCAAAGTAAAACTACAAAAGCTTTTGATTTAATTCCAAAGGCAAATTGTAGGCATTTAGAATACCTTTCTGTAGAAATTGAAATCATCCTTTTTGGATTTGTGGAACTACTGTGATGATTTATCTAGTGATAACACTATGGACAAAAATGTTTAAATTCTTAAAATTCCTCAGAAGTTCAAAAAATCATGAGCTCCTGGGTTTTGTTAGGTATGGGTGTGCCACCTCACAGGGAGTTGAAACCAACTCAAAAGCTTGTACTAATAGATCTGGGGAATTTTCTGAAGTCAGATTTGTCCTGTTTTTGTTATTTTTACAAGGGCCAGACTATTCTTCACCTTGGCATGAGACCAGGGTCCATGGATGTGTAAAATGAATATCTAACAGATGGATCTAGTTTCATGTTGAATGGATCCAGTGAGTTCCCTGAGGAATTTATTTAGTGTAAAAGATACTCTTTAGAAGATTAAATGCCAGAAAATAATAAACCTGTTTTTGGGCCAGCTTCTAGTTCTGCAAGTTTAGGAAAACATGAGAGAACATGTATAAATTTCTATCGGTCCAAAATGGAGTGATTTCCATTTTCTTTAGCAATTAAACTCTTAATCAAAATACTGATCTGGATAAACAGGGATTTCAAAAGAAAAAGAAATCAGAAGCCTTTGGGCTGTATTAGCGCGGATCTACGCCTCACTAGGGAGATCCGGCTCACCCGGGGCAAGTTGTGAGCGAGGGAGCACGTGGCTCGTGTTTGAAATCCGGCCGCGTGGGACCTGTTGGTCAATGGCAGTGGTGTCGAAGAGGTAAGGAGCTCTGGAGGCCATAGGATTAATAGGCGATCTACGGCCCTACTTCTTCTCCTTCCTCGAGCCAGGGAACGAACAGGGAGAAACCCTAGCGGGGTCGGGCATGCCTAAGGAGCTCACCTGGGAAGGGAGAGGCGTCGGTGAGGGTGCAGGACGACGCGGAACTCCATGGGGGTCACAACAACAGGCAGTAGCAGCCGTTTCCTCAACGGGAATGGGTTCGCGCATGGACAACCGAGAGAAGCTCGACGGAGCTCAACGGCGTCACCTGTTGGGCCAGTCCTAGGCAAGGAATGAGAGGGGATTAGAGAGAGCGGATCGAGACGAGTTCAGGAGGGTAGCATGCAGAGGGGAAGGTGTGGAAGGGAGAGTACCACGAGCAGATCTTGTAGAAGGCCGAGGTGTCTTCTCTCCTTTCTCCTGGCTAGGACCGAGCATGATGGGGGATAGTGGTGCTCTGGGCTGTATCTGGGGAGGTGTGGGAGCGAATGAGGGCCGAAGAAGAGGAAGGGGAGCCTCTACCCTATTTAACTCGAGGGGGAGGGTGTATAGTGCACCGAGTCCACAAAGGGCTAGGGCTGGGTCCAGGGGCTTCCCATTTGGTCTTATGGGTGGTGATGGTTGTGTGAGGGCCCTCTGGGGCGGCCTGGTCGAGGGCAATAAATCTGAGAGAGGGGAGGGACCTCTCTCTCCTAGCTTCGGCCATAGCAAGGAAATAGAGAGGGGGAGGGTTAGGGTACTCCCATAGGGGGAGATGGGAGGTGGAGACAGGGGCGTGGGCCCTGGTGCTCGACCAGAGATGACCAGGGGACATGTGTTGGCTGTTGTGGCATTGATGGCACAAGATTTGGAGTATCTTCTTATATTTCTCTCTCACACTACCAACACAAGGGACAAAAGAGGGGTGGCTACAGTAGCTTTGCTACAGTGAACGACCAGAAGGGGTGTGAGTTGAGCTGGGGAGGAGTGGTTTACAAGGTTTGAGGAGATTTGGTTGGGTCTAGTTCAATGGTTTGGTTAGTTTGCCAAAATTTGATGAAAAGATAGCTATGAGGGAAGTTTGATAAAGTGCATGTTTAAAGGTGAGAGTATGGTACTGGTAGGTAGATGAGGTCAAGCTACCTCTATAGGGATTGTTTTTGATTTTTCTACGGATTTAAAGTCCACTTAAAATTATTTATCCGATAAGTGCAGAAGTAGTTTCAAGAAGATCATTTGATATTTTACATTGGAAAAGGTTGATTTTTGATGTTGTATGATTCTAAATATGAATCCACACTTTGATGAATTTTCCCATGATTTATTGGGGATAAAAAGTATTTAAAACCATTATAATTCCATTTCTGCCATTTAAGAAAATAGGCAAAAAGAAATAATGAAAGTCTTCAAAAATATTTATTTTTGAGGTGGGAATATATAGTATGATATATGGATCTCAGTTGAGTTAGAAGTTGGGGAAGTGCTTTGGCAAAAACCAAACTTTCCTTTGTAGGAGTTTTGAGGTTTTTGTTGATTAAGGGGATTTAATAGGTTTTGGGCCAAAATAATTATGGATAATATTTGATAAATCTTGGTGATCAAGGTAGATGATGTAGACAAGGTGTATCAAGCATTTCCAACCTTGGGAAATGGAAATCCAACTTGAATTAGATGCAAAACAAGGAGTTGTGGATCTAGGGTGATGTTATTTTTATACCACCAAAACCTTGTTAGATCTTGGAGCTCAGAGCTCACCTTGATGCAAGGGATAGATGGATAGTTAGAACAAGTCAAATATATGATCATGGCAGAAGGAGTTTGGATTGGTTACATTTGAGGTGGTCTGGAAGTGATGGCAAACATTGTTGAAAATAAGGCTGCCATACCAGATGAGTCATGATGCCTTATAAACCATGTGAGTTTTAGAAGCACAGAGATCCACTTGGAACAAGTGAAGTAGATGTTGATAAACCTATAATATTATAACACAACCATGCAAAGATTTGGTCCATAGAAGGTTGGATGATGGTGTGAGCTTCTGTCGAAGTAGGTATGTTGACTAGTTTTGCAGGAGAAATTACTTTCTGGCCTGCGAAACTATCAAGAACAAGTGGTTTGGAGGATGATCTAAACCAAGGGAAAGGGTGGTACTTGGTAGTCCTTAGGATGCTTAAAAATATGGTTCAAATGCATTTCCAAAAATGCACACGGTTGGAGAAAGGGAGGCATTCAGAAAGGTGATGTTGGAAATAGTTTTCCAGACTTTGCCAAATTTGGCAGATTTAGGGTTTCTGACTAGATTATGAGAGGGACGGCTTTTGATGGATGGCAAGATACCAAAGCATCATCAAGTGGATTAGGTTGAAGGGTGGATTGAGTGGAAGGGATCCATGCTTGATATTGGTCTTCATTGACTTGGGAACTTCTAGAATGGATTACTGCAGAATTGATCTGGTTAAGGGTTTTAGATGATCACCTGGTGGCTAGAGATTAGATCCAGATTGTATTCTTGCTTAGGGTGTGGTGATTTGTAAACATCTTGATCCTAGTGATGAGCTCCTAGAGTAGCTCATACTATTTCTAAGCAATCAAGTCGAACAGCAGATCAAGGCAACTCATCTTACAAACAAATCAACTACTACTAGGGTTACCATCAAGCTTAGCTTGGGGTTAAGGATGGGAAATTTTGAAAGGTTGGAGCTTGAGTAAGGTAGGAGTCCTTGGTATCCCTACCAAGAGTAGAATTCAAAAAAATTATACAAGGTTTTGAGAATCCTAGAGGTAGGAGTGGTTGAAGGTTTTGTCTTGAAATCATAAGGAGATTATATTATGTATCTCTCCATAGTTTTGTCAATAGAAGCTACTAAAATAGTTTTGGTTACATAAGAATCTTGGCACATGTTTTGAAATGCCAGAGCATTTGCGAATATGTAAAATGAGCCGGTATAGTTTTGTTAAATAGCTTTTTGACAACTGAGGTTGAGGTAAGGATTATATCATAAGCTATACAATTAGCAGCATAAGCACAGAAAATCAGCAAGTAAACACTTCAACAGTTAACAAGAAAAAGTATTTGTTCCCCTAATTTTTGCATTCTGGACAAGTAATCAGGGTTGCTGAAATTGGGATGTTATAGTACCTTTCATGTACCAATACGACGTTTGATTCCGTCGATACTTGCATTTCCCTTCTAGGCTTCCTTGATTTGACTGATCAAAGTGGGTTGAAGTTCGTTGCTAGCTAAAACTCCTTTGCTAACTAGCTCCATTCTAAACTGCTCCAACTCTTCATGCAAACTTGGTTGGGCCTCTTTGATCATGGTGTTTAATCTACACGACAATCTGCTAAGAGCATTCGCTACCACATTGGCTTTGTCGGGGTGATAGTGAATGTCAACGTCATAATCCTTGATTAACTCTATCCATCTCCTTGGCCTCGTATTCAGCTCCTTCTGGGTGAAAATATACTTCAGGCTCTTGTGATTTGAGTAAATCTCACAACGATTACCCATCAGGTAATGACGCCATGTCTTCAGAGCTAAAACTATAGCTGCTAGTTCAAGATCATGGGTGGGGTAGTTTTGCTCATGTTGCTTCAGTTGTCGAGACAGATATGATATGACTTTTCCTTCTTGCATTAACACACATTCGAGACCAATCTTGGATGCATCACAATACACATCAAAAGGCTTCTTGATATCTAGCATAATTAGAATTGGGGCTGAAATCAATCTCTTCTTGAGCTCTTAAAAACTTGCTTCACATTTGTCTATCCATTCAAACTTCTTATCTTTCTTCAACAATTGGGTCATCGGTCTTGCGATGCTCGAAAATCCTTCAACAAACTTTTGTTAGTATCCCGCTAATCCGAGAAATGCACGTACTTGGGTTTGAGTGGTTGGGGCTTTCCATTCTTCAATATCTTTGATCTTGGCGGGACCAACAGCGACTCATCCTGCCGACACAATATGTCCGAGGAATCCTACTTCTTTCAGCCAAAACTCACATTTGCTAAACTTGGCATACAACTGATGCTCTCTCAGGGTTTCAATGATGGTTCTTAAGTGTTGCTCATGATCTTCTTCTGACTTGGAATAGATTAGAATATCGTCGATAAAAACAACGACAAACTTATCCAGAAAGTTCATAAAAATCTTATTCATGAGGTTCATAAAATAAGCGGGGGCATTGGTTAATCCAAAAGACATGGCCGTATACTCATACAATCCATATCTAGTGGTAAAGGAGGTCTTTGGAATATCCGTTGCACGAATCTTGAGTTGATGATAACCAGTTCTAAGATCAATCTTAGAAAACACTCTGGCACTAGTCAACTAATCAAACAGATCCTCTATCTTTGGTAGTGGGTACTTGTTCTTGATGGTGACATCATTCAGCTTCCTGTAATCCGTGCACAAACGTTTACCTCCGTCTTTCTTATCCACAAACAAAACATACGATCTCCATGGCGATGCACTGGGTTGAATCAAGCCTTTCTCCAGCGTAGCATCAAGTTGCTTCTTCAGCTCCACTAATTCAGATGGGTTCATACTATAAGGTCTCTGAGCTATGGGTCCAGTTCCAGGAATTAGTTCAATAATGAACTCGATATCCCGATCTGGGGGCATACCGGGCAATTCATCTGGGAATACGTCGGGGTATTCACAGACTACTCTTGCTTGGTCTATGGTTGGTTGGGCTAGACTCTTGTTGCATTTGAATTGACGGGGCAAGGTTTCAGAAACATGCTCTACTGATAGTCTAGAGCTACTGGTCATGGTTATGGCTTTCTTGGCACAGTCGATCAATCCTTTATGTTTCGACATCCAATCCATTCCTAGTAATACTTTCAGACCTTTGGTTCCAAGTACTATTAGATTGGAATAAAAATCTATCCCATGGATTCTGATAGGTACAGCCTTGCAAATTTTTCTAGGTTTGGTGGTTGAACCACAAATTTGAACTATCATAACATGCTTCAGTTTTGTTGGTTGAATCCTACTAGTGCATGCAAATTCTTCTGTAACAAACAAGTGTGATGCTCCAGAATCAAACTACACTCTTGCAAGTACTGAGTTAACAGAAAACATACCCAGCACGACATCTGGCGCTTCCTAGGATTCTTCAGCATTCATGTGGAACAGACGGCCGTTGGGGTTGAGCAAATTTCCTGGGGCAAATCTTCTTCCAGGCTGAACACGGTCCTGCTGCTGAGCTGGGGCATTCACATTGGTGGTGGCTGCAAGCTTCTTGGGACACTCGTTGGAGTAGTGACCCTTGACTCCACATTCAAAATAAGTAATCTAGGACTTGTCTTTGGCTGCAACAGGCACAGCATTGCTTCCAGTCCTTGGGGCAGTATTGTTGTTATTTCCTCCAGACTTCAAGTTTCCTCCACTATGATTGGGGTAGCTTGGACGGTTCATCGGGGTCTATTGTTTCTTGGGGCATATCCTGTAGACAGGTTGGGGCGATACTTCTAGGTATTGTGGGACCTAGTCTGGTGCATCATTCTGTGCTTGCGGTTGTCATTGGCTTGGTTGATCTTCCCTTCCATCTGGATGGCAGAGTCTACTAGCTCGTCTAGGTCTTCAAAATGGATGTTGACTAACACAGCTGCATTTCATCATGCAATCCGTTCAGGAATCTTTCTTTCTTCTTGGCTTTAGTGTTTATCTCATTAGGGGCATACCTAGCTAAGGACAGAAATTTGTCATGGTATTCAACTACCGTCATCCTTCCTTGCTTCAGTTCTCTGAACTCATCTCTCATTCGAGTGACTAACTGTTGCGGTACATGTGTGCAGCTGAACTTGATCTTGAAAGATTCCCAAGTCATGATCTGACCGTGGTTCATAGTACGGGTACTATTCCACTAGGCTCTTGCATCTCCTGCCAAATAGTGGGTGGAAAACAGTACCTTCTCGTTGCCGTCAACTCCTGTGACTTGCAGATTATTCTCCATGGTTTGCAGCCAGTAATCATCATCTAAGGGATCCTCGGATTTGTTAAAGATAGGGGGATTGGTATTCTGAAAGTTCTTAAGCTTGGATCCATGATGATCCTGATTTCCATTTCCTTGATTATTGTGGGTCATCTGGGCTATATGTTGGACAGTAGCTAGATTGGCTTGACGTTCGGCTCTACTAGCTTCATGGTCAGAAACTAGCATCTGCAGAGTCTGCAGCATCGGGTTATGCGATGAGCTGCTTCCTCCTTGGTTTCCACGAGTCATCTGAAGATTGAGATAGATAATGAGGTAAGAGGGAAAGTTATAAGGTTCATGGTTTTGTTTCGAAAGCCTTCAAACTTTGAGTTTGACTCAGGTTTTTGCAAACTAACTCCTTCTGATTCATTCATTCAAAGCACACAATACAAACACACACCACAACATAAAAGGAAACCAGATGGTTTTAAGAACCATTCTAGGAACAAACATAAAGTGGGACCGATACAACTCATTCCTACGGTAGTGATCAAGTGCATCTACTCATCATCAATGAAGTCGGAATCATCATCATCGGTGTAGAAATCCATGGCATCATCCTCCTAGTCTTTGTCATCGCTGAGGTACGAGTGGATATCTCCCTAGATGTCTTCACCTTCTTCCTCTTCTTCTTTTGCTTCAAGCCAGACTTCTTGCTCATCGATGGTCTTCTCGAGGTTGGCCGCCTTCTTGCAAAGACGAGCGATGGTGTGATCCTTCTTCTTGCGTTGACGACGAAGTGATTGGCGATCCTTGACAAGCATGGCGAGAGTCTGGTCCTTCTTGGCAACAATGGCAAGGTTGTGGTTGGCGTAGGCTCGAGCATTGTCCAATTCCTTCTGTCTATCATACAGTAGGAAGTCAAGATTCTCCACTTGGCGCTTCATCTTCGGGTGACTTGGCATCTCCAATGGCATTCCCATGGAATCACGCCTTGCGTAGTGTGCAAAACTAGTTCCCTAGATCAAATTGATGTTTTGCCCACACAGACGGGCAAGAGCTTCATGCATAGCTCTGGCTAATCCATCTAGCCAGTTCTTCTCTCACACGGTGAATTGAATCTTCTCAGAAAGGGGTGCTTCCATTTTGCCTCTGAGATCTGCAACTATCATCCACTGTAGATCTCCTCCCGGGAAATCCTTGAGTTGAGCTCCGGAGAATTCCGGATGCGGGCGCTCAAGATACTCAGACAATGCATAAAGATCCCTCTCAAAGATCAACTGGCCTTCGTTGCCCAACTGGTAGAACTTGCAATATTGAACTTCCATCTATAAGAATTTAGGATGAGTAAGTTAGTGAGGTGATCAAGTGTGTCGAATTTTATGTAGTAATGTAAGAATTTTTTAGGAACATGATTTTTTTTGAAAGAATCAAGGATAAGAGTGGGAATAGGTTTTCATAAATACTCACTTCTTTGGTTTTGAAACTAAGTTTTTGTTCGGGTGTCCATTCTTACTAGGGTCTCCTATGGTCAGGATGGCTCTGATACCAACTTGTCAACACCCAGATTTTTAATCCCAAATGCATGTTATGCCATACATCGCAATCCTAGGATTACCATTTTTGCGAGACATAAAAGATTGCATATCACAGTACATCATCCATTACCATAATAAGGTCTTACATAAATAAAGGATCTCATGATCCAGTCTTAATACAATCAAGCAGCGGAATAATAAAGCGTAGTAGCGCGCTCCATCTTTAGGGTCACAGGCAATGCTGACAATGGGAGATGATCCTAGTTGTCGTAGCCATCCTGCTGTCCATCTTCCTAATAGTCCTCCTCATAGTCTGGCCACGGCAATAGCCAGGGACAAAGCCATGAGTACTCTTTAAGTACTCGCAATCTACCACGAACAAGTAAGGTAGCTCTAGTAGGAATCCTAAGCTCTAAGTTTATTTGCAAAAAGCCAGATTTATCTAAATAGAGTTGAGACGTAAACAAAGCTAATTTAATGTTCCAAATCACTTAAGTGGGAAACTAGTTTTCATGTTCACAACCCTGTTGTGGTCAAGTCGAAATCACCATTCATTTTACAAGTCATTTTGAAAACATCTGATGATGGAACAGTATGGCCACTTCAACTATCCATGACCACGGACACGGCTATTCGAATAGTTTGACACTCTATAGAGGTGGTACACTTTCACCACAAAATTCGATACATTTGTCAGGGATAACCCTGAATCATCATACTTAGTATGTGGATAATCAATCATAACCTTTCCTTTACAAACTCTAGTATAAGCACCTCCCCTATGAGCTTGGCCTCCCAGCCATGGCCATCTGCCATCCTGGGCACTGCATAGGTGGACATCATCAAGAGGTAGCCTCAGCTCAAACCTCCGCCGAGAGGGAACCCGTACTAATGCATATAAACTTCCAGCTAAGCCTTACCCAATTCAGGTATTATGGTTGTACGGTAAAATTGGAATGGTATCGCATCCAAACCCAACCATCAGTTTTTTAAAAGGGCTAAGGCTCATGCCTCAACATTTTCATCATTAAACCATTTGTGTTTCTCAACACATGTCAAAACATTTCAGTAGAATGACTCATCATTCCAAGGTTTTCATAATCAGTTTCACCAAGTATTCCCATCTAAAGTGATCCAATTTTATGCTTAGCACTAGCCACTAAGGTTAAGAGTGTTCACTAATGAGGGGTGCTAATCTTCAATTTCATGCCATAGAATGACATCTAAGTATAACTAGATAGGCCTAGTTTTATAATCTTTATGCTATCTATACTATCTTTCCAAGTACTCACCAAGCACTACTAAAAGTAAAGAACTTTAGTAAAGTAAAAGAGTAAAGCTTACAAGTAAAACTTGGGATGGGTATAAGTCAAAATGTATAACCAAGCATGCCTAATGCATCTTGCTTAGGTTAACTTGCATCTAGTGATGGCTTGCAAGTAAAACTTTCTCATAATATCTTGCCTTGATAGGTGTAGTGATTGAAGTTTTCTTCGTCTTCTTCGGGGTAGAACTCCTCCTCCTCGTATCCTTGGTCGGTACTATCGTCTATAAATGAATACGGGGTACACAATCACCAAACAATGCTTAACTAAGTCTATTTAGCACACTAAGCCACACACTTGATGATCTAGCATCATCACAATCATCACATGATTTAAAGAACTAGTTTTGTTCATTTTATTTGAGAAAAGTAATTTCTACTCACTGAAATTAATTAAGATTTCATATTCTCCAATTAAAATATGGGATCATGTGGACACATGTCATCACTACATATTCTAAAACATGGGAATGTGATTTAAAGGGTTGGGCACATTTTATAAAGTTTAAGATTATATTTTAATAGATTTAAAGTGACTAGAAATGCCCTAATAGCATTCTTTTGGTACTAGTCCAATATCATTGGACGCAAAGCTAGATATTTTTATATATTCGTATAGAGATTGTCAAATGTGATTTTTGAGAGTTGGAATCAACTCAAAAGCTATCATGGTTGATTTTTGCAAAATGTTTGAAGTTGCAAAAGTCTCTGTCTTGTTATTTTTGCTATAGCTTATCTCTAACTCCAAATGATTAAAATAGAACGGGCTTGGATAGATATTTTATATTACTTTCTAGAAATATTTGAATCATGCAATTTGGTTAAGTGAAACTTTCTGAATTGATATTTCAATCTATGGACATAATAGGATTTTAACTATATTGGAAAATCCACATTTGAATTTCCAGGCCTGGGCGGGAACGCTAAACGGGCCGGCCCAACTGCACAGCGCAGCGTAGCACGCGGCTGACAGAGGGGGTCCACTGGTCAGTGACTTAAACTAAGCGAAGCGATATCGTTTAACCTGAGCCCTACGATTAGAAGACAGATCAACGGCTAAGGGTCATCTTCGATGACGAACTGCTCTGGCGAGGAATCTGACCTAGCACGGTGGTTGGGGTCTCTTGGGGATCACCTGGGCTCCAGCTAGGCTCGGCGACGGGGGCAAACGACTTGGTAGATGACGGCGATGTGAGGCATGGTCACGGCAAGGCTTGGGGTGGTCAAAATCATTGGCGCCCTTCTCCTCCAACAGCGGTGGACTCCGGTGAAATTCTGACACGGTGGTGCTCGCCTTACTCCGGGGAGAGGTGGGGAAGGTCAGTGAGGAGTGGGGAGTCGAGTGGTGTGAAGAATGGAGGTGGGGGTGGCCTCCTTTTATAGCTCGACGAGGGGACCGAGCGTGCAGCGGTGGGCTTGACGGTGGCTTCGCTATAGGCAGCTAATGGCATGGGCGAGGGCGTAGGACGGTGCAGTGCTCCCTGGCGGTTCTCCCGGACTTAAAGGTGCGGTGTGGGGCGGCGTGGTTTGGTCTGGCGCGTGTGGCGCTCTAAGCGGAGGCAGAGGTGCTTGCGGCGGCGTGCGGCAACTACAAGTCGCGCGGCAGCTAACGGGGGTGTCTACCGGGGTGGTGTGATCATGGCGATGCTGCACGTGCACGGTGAGGGCAAGGCGCGAGCTAGCGGGGCTGGTCGGGCACGGCGCACTGGTGCGCTCTGGACACGGCGCAGAGAGACGGTGCACGGCGCGACTAGGGTGGTCCACGGCCAGGCTGCGATCGTGGGCTGGACAGGGGGTGGTGGTAGGCTGCGGTGGTGCTAGTGGACATCCTGGATGGGCGTGGGGTGGTCTAATGCGAGTTGGTCGTGGTCGGCCGGCGATGACCACAAAACGGCGGCGCTCCACTGTTCTCCACGGTGAAGGGGGGCTTGTCTGCTGCTGCTAGACACTCAGGGGGACAAGAGGGTTAAGAGGGAGATAAATTGGTCGATGATCACTATACAAAATAGTGAAGTTAGGCTAGAGATTATTCTGTGCATGCCAAGTGTTTGTGTTAATGGCCACATGAAATTTATTTTTGAATTTTTGATTCAAAAATTTTGAGTGATCTTATATTAAGCTTGAGAGACTAGGTTTGTTTGGACAAGTCAAGGGGAATTGATTTGGTGGGCTTTGAAAAAGTGTGATCTTAACACATACACTTGATTCAATTTTCAAATGTCCTTTAAATGGATTTGCTAGATGTTTTTGTAAGTTTGTAAAGTGGGCCTTGATACAGCTTTACTTGGTCTAGCAAGGGGTGAAAAGAAATAGAATAGTTTATGTTAGCAATCTTCTTCTAGGAACACCTAAAGTGGCCTAGTGGTTTAAAATGGTCAAAATGACCATTTGCTTTATTTATTCTTATTTGATTTCTTTCTATTTTGATTTTGCTTGTAAATGGTCTAGATGATGTGGCATTCACCTTTAAACCATTTCACAACATTTATAACAAGCAAGCATGTCATATACACTCAATTCTACACTTAATGCAAACACACATGCATTCATATGCTTTTTCTTAATAAAAGTTTTTGTTAACCCTAAATTGGGTGATTAGAACTTGATAATCTTGATTAAAGTTTTGTGGTGTTACATCACGAACCACACATGTCTCATGGATAAAGCCTCCACGGTAACTCCTCCACCTAATATTCCTCCTTCTAGTGATGCATTGTCATATGATGATGAAATGAGTCTCAAGATTAAGAAGGAGATAGTGGAATCCACTAGTTGCTTGAATAACCTAGAAGGTGGATCCAAAATGTGTGTTGAGGCTCTTTTGATTCAACTAGGTGAAGCATGTTATATCATTTATGAGAGGGATGACTCTATCTTGTAGATGTTTAGAAATGCTCGGGAGGCTTCCATGGAAATTGATGCCTTAACCGGTACTCTTGAGGAAGAGCAAAGTAAAAGAGTTACAATATAAGAGATGTATATTTCTCATGAAGAATCATTGAACTTAAATATCTCTAAACTTGTTAAAGAATGTGACCATGCTCTTGCTCTATCTAATGTTCTTAAAAAGGAAAAGCTCTAGTTTGGTGTTGGTCATGATAGACTAAATGAAAGTTTTGAGAAACTCAAGAAGGAACATGTGGCCTTGTTGAGAAAATTCTCTACTCTTTCAAAGTCACATGAACAACTTCAAACTCAAGTAACAAAAGATGTTTCAACCTTGTCAAGTAGTATTGCTTCATGTTCTACTAACCCTTGTTATGAGCATGGAGATCTTCTCGAGGAGAACAAGAAGTTGAAAGCTACAATTGAGAAAGGACTGGTCTCATGCATTCAAGGTGAGAAAAGTCTAAATGCCCTTTTGAGTAATCAAAGGGACAATGTGACTAAGGAAGGACTTTGATTTGCATCCAAGTCAAAGGAGAAGAACAAGGGTAAGAAGAAGAAGAACTTGCCCTCTCCCCCTTCCAAAACGATTACTTTTGTGAGGGAAGGGGAGATGGCAAAAGAGAAGGAACCAAGTGTCATTAGTAATGGTGATAAACCATCTTATAATGATTTTGCGAGAAAATATAACCCATCCTATGTTCTTATGAAATCTTATGATAGTCATGTCTATGCTGAATATGTAGGAACCTCTTATGGTGATGATAACCATTGGGCCATTTGGGTTTCTAAGATACTTGTGACTAACAAAGGAGGACCCATTCAACAATGGGTACCTAAAAACAAGCATTGATTTCTTGTAGGGCTATGCTTCCGGTGGAAGAAAATGGGTTGTTGATAGTGGTGCCACAATTCATATGACCAGAAGCAAAGATATGCTTGATGAGATGATACCTAATACTTCCAATATGTGTGTCACTTATGGAGATGGATCAACATCTAAGGTATTTGGTTTGGGTAAGGTAGTGGTCACACCAGATATATCCACTGTGGACATTATGCTTGTCAAAACCATTTCATTCAATTTACTTTTTGTTCATCAACTCGCGCTTATGGGCTTTAATGCCTACTTTACCCCAAAGTTTGTGGTTCTCATGTGGAGCAAGGCTCTCTCTATAGACTTTGTTGGGTATGCCGAGAACGGTTTGTATGTGGTAGATTTCTACAAGAAACCCACACCTACCGTGACTTGCCTAAGGTGACGTGGGATGGCTTTGGCATCACCATATTGCCCATGTCAACATGAGGTCTTTGCAAAGCCTCCACACGGGAGGTCACATCCCTAGTTTAAAATATAATGTGTGTTTTGTCAAAGATCGTGTGTGTAGGGCATGCATTGAAGGGAAGATCCATGAGACGACACACCCCCCAACTACGACCATCTATTCTGATGGGATCTTGGAGCTCCTTCACATGGACCTCTTTGGTCCTCCATCCTTTGATAGCCTTGGGGGGAAGAAGTATTGTTTGGTTATTGTTGATGACTACTCAAGATACACATGGGTATATTTCTTCAAGGAGAAGATTGAGACTCAACAAACCGTCATGAACTTTGCCAATGAAGTGCAACGTCAACATAACAAGAAGATCTTGGCCATAAGAAGTGATAATGGTACCGAGTTCAAGAACTACACCTTATATGAGTTTCTTGGTGATGAGGGAATCAAGCGTCAATATTCCGCTCCATATACCCCTCAACAAAATGGTGTGGCAGAAAGGAAGAACCAGACTCTAATGGATATGGCAAGAACCGTGATTGCGGAGTTCAAGTCTCCATATAACTTTTGGGCTGAAGCTATCTCACCGCTTGTCATATTGCTAACCGGGTTTATCTTCGCAAGCATTTGGATATGATTCCATATGAGATCCTCAGCGTCAAGAAGCCAAGCATTCACTACCTTCGAGTGTTTGGGTGCAAGTGCTATAGTCTCAAGAAAGGTAACAGGTTATCAAAATTCGAGCCTCATACTATTGAAGGTATCTTTGTTGGCTATGCATCGGACTCTCACGCCTAGGATTTATAACAAGTCCACCGGGCAAGTTATAGTATCCTCTAATGTGAAGTTCCATGAGCATAATGGCTCCCAAGTGGGGCAAATTGATCTCGGTGATGTAGGTGTCGTGGGAATGACCACGGTAGTCACTACCAGGGGTAGCGATTGATATGATTTGGGGCAAGAGCTAGTCACGATCCATGGTGCGAGATTGGAACCAGAGACAAGGGATTTACCCATGTTCGTCCCCCCATAGGGTAAAGACCTACTTCCTTCTAGATTGTATTATCGGCGAGTGGATTACAAGGTGGGCGAGCTCGGCGCTAAGCAGCGAGTCACTTAGATGGGGTAGCTAATAGCACGTAAGTATGCAGAGTACCCTAGGGAGGTGTATATAGGGATACCTTGCTATGGTTCACAGGATTACAACTGAAATAGTTAAGGTTTCAGAGGATTTGACCTCATCCAACTAGGCCTATCTAAGCTCGTGGGCTCCAGCTTCCAGTCACCAGGCTTCTGCTTCAGTCACTTTCCAGTCGTCGTTCCTGTAGGCCCATTTGTTATGGAATTGGGCCAGTCAAATCGTCCTTCTGGGCATACCCCGATTGGTATATCCCCATCAGTAGTCCCCGAGGGCAACGAGGGTTCGGTGCAGGTGTTAACTTGGCGATCGGAGTAGGCGAGTCCAGGGGGATGCCTAGTCAAATCGGTGGTGGACTCCTCCAATGAAGGGAGAATCCTCATTTGCATGTCTATAGTCGCAACATTGGCGAGTGGAAATGTGCTTGAGTCGCCACACCCAATCGATTGGAAGGGGCAAGCAAGCAGGCGAGTCGAGTGGCTGAAGTTGGACGTCAATTTGGTAAAACTAGCGATTGGGTAATTCCAATGGTAACTTTGGAGGATTTACCGCGAGGTATTGGCTAGCCTGATATTGTCGGGTAGCGCTGCTATATAAGGAGACTGGTGAGGGAAACGTGAGCATTCTTCAAATTCCTTCGCATTCTCGCATCCTCGGTCTCCAGATCCACTTCTGATCTGGAATTTCTAGACTAAGCGTCCATCTTTTTTTCTTGATGGCACCCCCGAAGGATCTATGGGGCAAGTCCAAGTGTTCCACTTCTGTCCTGAGATCATTCCAGGACACTGGGATTCTCACCAAGGGGAACTGGCGGATCCTCGCAGCCGCCAAGGTCGAGCCGAAGCCACGGCCAGGGAAATTCATCTACTTCTAAAGCCACCTCAAGAGGGGATTGGTATTCCCCACCTCCCTCTTCTACTGCCGCTCCTGCTTCTACTACGCGATCAAGCTGTCTGATCTGGGACCGCACAACATTGAGCAGCTCACCATATTTGTGGCATTATGCAAATGCTCTCTAGGATGCCGGCCGTACTTCCCTCTCTAGCTAGAATTGTTCCATGGCCACCTCAGTCGCGAAGGGAAGGGCGGCCCTATCTTGGCAACGGGTGGCGTCACCTTCCAACTGAAGGCCAAGGCTCCATTCATGAAGTTGATGATGCCAAAGAAGGTGGCGAGCGATTGGAAAAAGTTCTACTTCTGTGCCAAGGAATCCACTCCCTCTAGCGAAGTCTCACTCCCAACATATACCGAGGAGAGGAGCGAGCCGTGCAGATTGTCAGCTGACTCACTTCCCAGCGACCAAAAGATGGTCATCGATGAGATGCTCACGCGAATCAGAGAGTTGGAAGATGAAGGGTTGGAGACCATCAATCTATACAACTCCTGGCTCGGGCAGCAACTAGTCCCGCTGGCGAATTGATCTCACTGAATGTACCAGTACACCGGGCCCAAAGACGTGACCAAGTCAAGCCCCAGCACCTAGGAGGAAGAATATTACGTTGCAGCATTGAAGAATATTACGTTGGCTCCTGATACGTCCAAAACGTATCTACTTTCCCGAACACTTTTGCTATTGTTTCTTCTCTAATTTGTGTGATTTGGATACAACTAATGCGGACTAACGCTATTTTCAGTAGAATTGCTTTGGTGTCTCATTTTTGTACAGGAAATCAACTTTGAGGAACAATCCTGGAAAATATCGCAAAACTCCTATTTTACCAAAAGACTCATAGAGCCAGAAGACGAGACGAAGAGGGGCCACGAGGGGCCCACACCACCAGGCCATGCGGGTCAGGCTAGGACACGCCAGGAGGTGGTGTGGCTGCCTCGGACTCTGCCTTGACCTCTCCTTTTGCCTATATAAGCCCTCTGACCTAAAACAGACGGGGGGGTCGATGTTTTTCCAGATAGAGTTCTGTTGCGTCGCCACAATCAGAAACCGTGATTCAGAACCAGAAAATCCGTGCTGGCACCCTGCCGGGACGGGGAATTGGAGGATATCATCGCCATCATCATCACCAACGCTTCTCCATCAACCATCCATGATTCCCCCATACATGAGTGAGTAATCCCCCACTGTAGGCTATGGCGATGGTAGGGATTGGATGAGATCGCTCATGTAATTGCATCAGATTGTTAGGGCATGGTGCCTAGTATCTATTGTTAGTGCTTTTTGACATTTGTGCAACTTGTTATGCTTAATGCTTGTCACTAGGGCCCGAGTGCCATGATTTAAGATCCGAACATGTTATTGATTCATGATGATATTATTGTTTATGATCTTACCTGCAAGTTGTATACACATATTATTGTCCGGAACCCGAGGCACCGAAGTGACAGAAATCGGGATAACTGGAGGGGATGGCTATGATATGAGGATCACGTGTGTTCATGATTAATGCTTTGCTCGGG
This sequence comes from Avena eriantha, assembly GCA_910589775.1. Lineage (NCBI taxonomy): Eukaryota > Viridiplantae > Streptophyta > Magnoliopsida > Poales > Poaceae > Avena > Avena eriantha. The sequence continues at coordinate 507,680,345 of OU342743.1, forward strand.
TGCTCTATTAAAAGGAGCACCTTAATTGCCAGTAGATTCCCTTGAGGCCCCGCTGCAACGGGCTGGCAGGACAAAAGATGTTGTGCAAGTTCTCATTACGAGCACGTATGACTATATACGGAACACATGCCTATGATTATTTAGTACCTGGATGATTTACCTTATTTATCTGCAAATGCCTTATGTCTTGATTATTATATGAATTGTCTTGTCCATGCAATGCCCGTCTATCCATCCCTATGCCTACCGTGCTTTAATCCTACTGTTTACTGCAATTGTTACTACTATATTTATTTTACTACTACCATTACTTTGCTATTGCTACTACAAAACTGTTTCTACTGATAAACTACTGCGAGCAAGATTGTTTCCAGGTGCAGTTGAACTGACAACTTAGTTGTTAAGGCTTATAAATATTCTTTCGCTCCCCTTGTGTCGAATCAATAAATTGGGTTTTACTTCCCTCGAAGACTGTTGCGATCCCCTATACTTGTGGGTCATCAGCTCCATACACCGCCAGGAAATGGAAATCCCCTCCGGTGAGTTTATTTGTTTCTCTCATTCGCAGTCTCACAGTCGCAGTATTGCAGTCATGGTTTTTATTCGCTGATTTCTTTCGTCTTCAGCTTTTCTAGATACTTGAGAACTAGCTTCCTCCACTCGACGAGGAAGTTCCCGAAGAGCTCGAGGAGAAGGAAGAGAGCTCTGAGAGCGAAAACAAGGTCACGGAGGTACATCCTCCCTTGTCCGTGGCCCAGAAGAACCGTGGTCATAAGCAGCGTGAGATCGAGGTGAGTCACAGCCTTGAGGAACGCGACAGCAATGTCGACCTCGTCGACAAGCATAGTTCTTAGAGGGTGGCCATGCCGGCCAAGCCTACGCTGAAGCTAAGGTCGCTAGCAAAGGCCAAGTCACTGCCAAAGGCCAAGGCGTCGGTGATAGTGAAGTCGCCGATGAAGTCGGTGGCAACTTTTGAGTCGGATGGTGAGTCCGACAACAAAGAGGCCGCGGATGCGGTGAAGGTTCCAAAGGACCTGAATCCAATAATGGAGCCGACAGCCGCAAATGTGGTCCTAGAGTCAGTGACTCCACTCGCGATGAAGTCACCAAGTGCTCCAAGGATGCCAGAGCCAGAAGCCCAAGCGGTCACGGAGTTAGCAACTCCACCGGTGCAGGAGTCAGAAGAGGTGCCAACGCTCAAGGAGCCGGAAGTTCCTGCGGCAGCGGCCATGTCAACAACGAAGCCCATGGCGTCGTGGTAGGCAAACATATGGGAGAGAGGGCTGACTCGCCTGATAGGTCCCAAGCTAGAAAAGCCCACACACACTAGTACGGGTCTACAACACATTCTGGTCTCCAGGTGAGTTGCTTTCAGAATTTCCATTTGCACTTGTCATACTTTGTTGCCTTTGGAGTTTTCCAGTCACTAATCGTAAAGAGCTCGTAGGGGTAGCCCTAAAAAGATGAACCGCCCTTCTATGGCCAAAGTTCTGTCGGCCAGGCCAGAGGTGAAGACGACCCTTCCAAAAAGAGGAAAGAGACGATCGTCGAGGCACCAGATGTAGGCGCAAAGAAGAAGAAGAGCGACCATGCCGCGGCAGCCGATACGGGCGCAGGGGAAGGTGAATCCGCTGTCCCTCCTGACAAAGAAGCAGTCGTTGGCACGGAGCCACCCAAGGCAGACATGCCTTCCGAGGCGTCTATACCGGTGACTAGGGAACCAGGGGCAAGGCCGCGACGTTCCCACGATTCATGGCGAAAGCCTCTATCGCGGCGACTGAGACGCATTCGCTGCAGGTCGCTGAAATCATTGACAGCGACATCGGGTAGCATCATGGGCGCATAGTGTTCGTGGTGCCTTTGGCGGATGCCATAGAGCTCCACCATATGTTAGGCATCGTGCTCCAGGTATGTCCAATCCCCGAGGGTTTAGTCACGGAATTTCAATGGCTAGACACTTAAAACTTCAATTCTCTAGTCCCCGAGGGTCTAGTCGCTGAATTTCAGCGGCTAGACACTCAAGCTTTGATGTCTAGTCCCCGAGGGTCTAGTCGCTCAATTTCAGCGGCTAGACACTCAAGCTTCGATTGTCTGGTTGGTAAAGTCGTGGCTGACATTTTTGTGTTAGGGCTTGCAGGTTGAATCAGTTGAGCTGTGGGCCACGATGGAGCAAATGGAGCGAGACCTGCGAGTGGCTCAGGTGGCAAATCGGCAACTCCAAGCAACTGAACGTCTATTTCCTTATTTCAAATTATGAAGCTCTTGTGACTGTTCGAGTGTTGATTTGGATTTTCTTGGTTGTATATGATCATGCCGCCGCACTCGCCAAGGCCCGCGAGGGTTATGTTCCTGTCGCCAATCTGGACGCTGTGAAGGCCTCGGCGACCACAACAGAGGAGAGGGTCAGCTTGCTGGCAAAGGAGCTAGAAGCAGCGACAGTGGCGATGAATTCTTCTGAGGAGAGGGCGAAGTCCGCAGTTGTGGCAGCGGAGGAGGAGCGTAAAGCCTCCGACTCTATTATTATGGGGTTGTAGGGGAAGTTCTCCGCACTAGAGAAGTTCGTCACGGAGAACTACCGCAAGCTCCTTGGTAAGCTTACTTTCCCTCGTTTCTTGTTCAGCGAGTACCACATTGCTTAGTCGCGTCGAGTCCCCGAGCGGGTGAGTCCATGATGGCTCAATGCACGGCGCCCAAAAAACTGCTGGTGCGTGGTTGTTGTAGAGCTCGTTGGGAACCCCAAGAGGAAGGTATGATGAGCACAGCAGCAAGTTTCCCTCAGTTATGAAACAAAGGTGTAATCGAAACAGTAGGAGCAAGGAAACACCCCAAAGGTGTTACTAGCTGAGCTTTGGCAGGGTGCACTACCGGTGCTAGTAGCAACGTGGATACCTGCACAACACAACCAGAGAACTTTGTCCCCAACTTGCGATGAGGTTGTCAATCTCATCGTGTTTTGCGGAAAACAAAGGATTAAACGTATTGAATGGAAAGAAGTAAAAGTTTGCAGAAAGTAAACACAAAGCAGTAAAAGATTGTATATTGTATGTAAAAGACAAGGACCAGGATCCATAGTTCACTAGAGGTGGCTCTCCTTAAGATAGATAACATGTTGGGTAAACAAATTACAGCGGGGCAATTGACAAACAACGAGAAAGCAATACATGCATATACTAATCATCTTGACTCCTTTGAGACTTGATTGGGCATTACAACATTATACATAGACCGCCATCCAACTGCATCTATGACTAATAATCCACCTTTAGGTTATCATCCGACCCCCTCCAGTATTAAGTTGCAAGCAACAGATTATTGCTTTACGAACTGCATGTAAAGTAAACAATACGATTGTTCTATGAACAAAGGATTGTTGTTTTCTCCCTAGTAGCAACAGCACATCTAGTACCTTAGAGATTTCTGTCACTTCCCTAGATTACCAGAGGCATGAACCCACTATCGAGCATAAATACTAACTCTTGGAGTTGCTAGCATCTACTTGGCCAAAATAGCTACTAACAACGGAAAGCATGCAAGATCACAAATAACAAAGACATGATAGAATCAATAATCAATCTGAAATAGCATCTCAATATCCATCGGATCCCCGCAAACACAACATACAGAATTACAAATAGATGATCTTGATCATGAACGAAGCTCACAAGATCTAAACATGAAAGCACAAAGGAGGAGAACCAGCCATATAGCTACTACATGGATCCGTAGTCCAAGGATGAACTACTCACGCATCACACTAGAGGCTTGCATGGTGATGAAGAAGGCCTCCAGGGTGAATTCCCCTCTCCGGCACGGTGCCGGGAAGAGCTTCAGATCCCTCCCGATCTAGGGATGGAGATGACGGCGGCTACAGACTCTTTCATGGATTTTTGATCGGGCCCTTAGGGTTTTCGTCCCAAGGGCATCTTATAGGCGGAAGGGGAGGCCGAGGGGGTGCCAGGGGCCACCACACCACCCCCTGGTGCGGGCCAAGCCTAGCCGCGCGGCCAGGTGGTGTGGCCGGCCTGTGGCCCCTCACCGTCTCGTATTCTGGCATTTGATGACTTCTGGAAAAATAGGCACTTTGGCTTTTGTCCCGTCCAATTCCGAGAATATTCATTTTCTGACTTTCCTGGAACCAAAAACAGCAAAAAACAGGCAGCTGGCACTATGGCTCTTGTTAATAGGTTAGTCCAAGAAATCATATGAAAAGTACTCCAAAGTTGGAACAAAACACAAGAAAGTGGATAAAACCAAGCATGGAACATCAAAAATTATAGATACATTTGCAATGTATCAACATCCCCAAGCTTAACTCCTGCTCGTCCTCGAGTAGGTAAGTGATAAAAAGAAAGAATAATTTTTGAGGTGACATGCACCATCAAAGACTTGATCAAAGTATTTGTAAAACATTCAAAGCTGGGATCATAGTACTTCAATCATAACATGAAAGACAAAGTTCTAGCAATAAGCAAAGAAACTATGATGCAACATGAAAAGGCACAAACAAAACATTCATGAATAACAATGCTTTGTGAGATGTTTGTTTGTTTCACATAAAGAAAACATAGGATAATATTATTCAGCTTGTCCCTCAATAGAGTAGCAAAATATAAATCCATAGGACACCTTCAAAGTTCATAAGAGTGACTAGATACAATAGTTTAAAACGAGCAATATCAAAGTATGCATTAATCAACTAGTCTTGGGACAATGCACATAGAACTAAGAATGGCCACTATGCTCTCAAAGTAGGTGCATAAAGATAGAAGGTGGAGACTCAATATAATGGTGCAAGAAAGGCCTTCATAGAAGGAAGTAGGGATTCAAGTCTCATAAAGAGCTTCCAAAAATTATGGTACTTATAGCTTTCAGCTCTCATTGCCCCTATCATATGCATCTTGAAGTGATTAAGGTTAAAGTGAACAAACTATGGTGTACATGCTTGACGAAGTATAAGTCGGAAATCTCATGTCCCTTGTATACGAGGGCTGCTCCTCATGCTACTCAAGTTTAGTCACCGGTAAGTGCTTGTCATTGTAAGTATATGTGTATCATAGAGAACCGCCAACGGGGTACCCCTTGCCCGATGATACGGAAGAATCCCCATATCAAAATGACAAGGCAAGAAGACAACGAGCATCTCAACATTCTTCTTATTTACCATGGGAATATGGTGCTTTTTTCTCTCTTTCCTCTTTTCATAATCTTTTTTTTTTATCTTTTCTCTTTTTTTTCAATATAGGACTCTTTTTTATAAGAAGAATGCTTCGTAGATAGCTCATTATGGTTACGATGCAGGTTTCCACCATGTCAGCATGGATTAGACCAGCGGCCAAGGCGTTTCTCTAACACATATACATAACTCCATGGACTTACAAGCTCCCCTTTCATTTCACACCGACGACATCCATATACAAAAGAGCATGATATCAACTAGGTACAAGTACCAAGTGCAATGTTGAAAGCGTTCCCCATGAAAGCATGGTTCTACTAATTCCCAACAAATAAGTGCAAGCATATACAACATAGAAGACACAATGGTTCAAGTTTATTAAGGGCAAGAAAAGTAAAGTGTTCCATCAAGTTCGTGAGAGCTTTAATCACTAGTTTTCTCATAACAAGTTTAATTTGGAAGGTAAACAAAAGCATGAATATACTTGGAATAGCATAAGCTAGTAGGTAGGTATGGTGGAATCTTTGGAATAACTTGGTTTAGGGAGTTGGATGCATGAGTGGAACTCATACTTTGTGGTGGAGGCTAGCAAAAGACTGGGAGCGACAAACTAAGAGAGCAATAATGGCCATAATCAAGCAGAGCGACAAAAAATCATTGATCAAAGCATAAAGTGATACTACAAGTTTAAAACTAAAGGATCATAAAGGCTATGGTGACTTGAGATAGTCATAACATGGTGTGAGCTTGCGCCAAGTTAACCCAAATAAAGCATCAAAGGAGAATACCACTATACTATGCTTTAATATGCTAAAACACCGCATGATTCATCCAAGGCACATTAAGAAATCTCAATTGTTTATAACAAGTAATGCTACATCAAAGCATACTAAGCATAAATCCAAAACAATATCAAGCATGGCATGACAAAGCATAGGCCACCGTCAAAAACAAGCTATTTTTACCACATAAACATGAACTTTCCTACTCTTTTCCAAACCAAACCAAACTATTTGCAAACCAATGTATGAAAGAGGGGGTCCAACCAATTTATTCAGAAAACTAAGCAAACAAAGGCAAACAAAAAACCAAAACGAAAACGAAAAAGAAGACGCTCCAAGAAAAACACAACTGTGCATGAAACAATAAAAATGAAGCGTTTGGAAGAAACCTGGGATTTTTATTGATGAACAAGGGGATGCTTTGGGCATCCCCAAGCTTTGACGCTTGTACTTCTTGGATATTTCTTGGAGTGACACGCGTGGCATCACCAAGCTTGAGCTTTAGTCCATCCTTCATCTCATTACTCATTCCTTCCATACACCTGAAAATTTTCCTTCATACAAAACTTCACACAATCTTTATTAGCAACATAAGTGCACTCAAGATAAATAAGTCTTAAGGTTCAGTTCTAACACCAACTAAACTTCTATTAGAACACTAGATACTGTAGCACTTCCCTCAAAAATCTCAATTTCCCAAAAAGAACTCAAAAAGGAACCAACGTGAAGCAAATGCAGAAAATGGCAGAAATCTGTCAAAACAGACCAGCAGGTAAAGACGAATTTTTTTGAAGACTTTATGTTGCTCAAATAAAAACGTGTTTAACTAACGAAAGTTAGATAAGAACCTAGGGAAGAAGCACAAAAATTTACGCCTCAAAAAGACGTTTAGAGATTTTACACGAATTTATACGGTGAAGCACAGAAATCTGTTTCGGGACAGGAACTTTCCCAATCATTACTTCCCTCTCATTAGAGGTTACTCTTGGCATAAAAAGCAAATAAAAAGGATAAGGAGAGGTTATTACAGAGGTAATAACTTCCAAGACTCATCTAAAACTTTGGGGTTATCTTCCAATAAGTACTTTTCTTTAACGCCTTTAAGTTAGGCATGATAGTTGAGAAGATGCTCACATAGGAAATATGATTTGAAGTAAAAGAGAGCATCAAGAAGCAAATTCAAAACACATTTAAGTCTAACCCACTTCCTATGCATAGGAATATTATACGCAAATAAGTTCACAGAGAACAAAGTGACAAGCATAGGAAGATAAAACGAGAGTAACTTCAAAACTTTCAGCAAATAGAGAGGTGTTCCAGTACCATGTGTTAGAGTATATATGTGTGTATTGTATTTCCCCATATGTTAGGGGGTTTTCTGTATATTTGCACCTGCACTTGTACTATATATTCTGGCCTTTGGCCCCTCTAGCAATACAAGATCTATTGCCCTAACATGGTATCAGAGCCGTAAGGCCTTTTTTTCTCTCTCTCTACTCGCCGCCGCCGCCGCCGGTCACCGCGCCGCCGCCGCCCCGGCCCCGCCGCCGCCACCCCCGCCTCGCCGGCCTCTCTCCGGCCCGCCCCGCCGGCCGCTCCGCGCTCTCAGTCGCCGCCGCCAGGTCTCTCAGATCCAATCTCGCTCGGTGTGAAAAAAAACAGGATGTCTTCCTCATCGGGTTATGTTGCGATTCCTCGCTGCCCGGTGATTTTTGATGGCGCGAATTATCCTGATTTCGCTGCCTTTATGCACGTTCATATGCGCGGCCTTCGCCTTTGGGGTGTGCTTTCCGGTGAGGTCTCCTGTCCACCGCGCCCCGTTGTGCCTCCAGTGCCTCGTGCCCCGACACCCGTTGCCCTTGCCCCTGATGCTACTCAGGCGGTCAAGGATGCAGCCCAGAGTGCTGATGATTCTGCTCGGGCTGACTATGAGCGCCAGGTTCAGGCGCATTCTGCTGCTACCACGGCCTACCGGCTGGATCTGGCCGACTACACTCAGTGGATTGATGAGGATGCTCGTGCTGCTGCTGTTCTCACTTCCAGTGTTCTGCCTCAATATGCTTCTGAGTTCATGGGTCTTCCCACTGCTGCTGCTCAGTGGGCTTTTCTCCGTTAGCGCTATCAGCCATCTGGAGATGCTCTTTACCTGTCCGTGGTTTGTCAGGAGCATGAGCTCAAGCAGGGTGATTCTACTATTGATGATTTCTACAATCAGAGTGCTGCTATTTGGCATCAGCTTGACTCTCTTCGTACAGCGGTGTGTAACACCTGTCCCTGCTGTCTGATTGTGCGCGCGGATTTGGAGTTTCAGCACGTCTTTGAGTTCTTGTCACGGCTCCGCAAGGAGTTTGAGCCGCGTCGTGCCCAGCTGCTTGCCCGTGGTCGTGTTCCGCTCTCTAAGGTACTGGCTGAGCTTCGTGCTGAGGAGACTCGTCTTCGTGGTGCTGGTCTTCTTGAGGTTCCGTCTGTGCTTGCTGCTCATGGTCCCCCTGTGCCGCCGGCTTCGTCGCGGTCTCTCGCGCCGCCACTACTCTCCACTCCACCGGCCCAGGGTCAGCGTCAGTCTCAGCAGCCTCGTGGTTCTCGTCCTCCCTGTGCTCACTATGGCAAGCCTGGCCACGACATCTCTGGTTGCTGGACGAGGGATCCACGCTTACGTCAGCAGTATCTTGCTCATCGACAGTCTGGGTCTTCAGGATCTTCTGCTGTTGCCTCTGGACCTTCTATTGGTGCTTCTGGACTTCCTGCTGGTGCTCTGTCTGATCAGGACATTATTCGTGGTCTTCGTAGTCTGCTCGCTGCTACAGGCTCCTCCTCGTCGGGTTCTGCTGGTTCTGTGACTACTTCTTCTGGCACTGGGCAAACATCATCTTCTACACAGTCAGGTACGTCATCCCCGTGGTATCTGGATTCTGGAGCTTCTTTTCATATGACTTCTGCATCTTCTATTCTTTCTGCTCTTCGCTCTCTTATTTCTCCTGTCCGTGTTATTACGGCCGATGGTACCTCTCTTCCTGTTTCCAGTCGAGGCACCCTCTCTACTTCTTCCTTCTCTGTTCTTGATGTTTCTCATGTTCCCAGTCTTAAGATGAATCTTTTCACTGCTAGTCAGCTTACTGATTCTGGTTGTAGGGTCATTCTTGATGCTGATTCTTGTGCTGTTCAGGACCGTCGTACACAGGCTCTGGTTGGAGCTGGCCCTCGGAGCATTGAGTCTCCTGGGCTCTAGGAGTTAGATTGGCTTTGCGTTCCTTCTGCCGACACTTCTTCTGCCACTTCTCCTGCGGTTGCTGCGTCTGTCACTGGCTCCTTTCAGCAGTGGCATCATCGGCTGGGCCATCTTTGTGGTTCCCGTTTATCATCCTTAGTTCGTCGTGAGCTTCTGGGGCTTGTCTCAGGAGATGTATCGTCGCTTCATTCGTGTCAGGGTTGTAGGTTAGGTAAACAGATTCAGCTTCCCTATCCTACTAGTGTGTCTGTATCTCAGCGACCTTTTGATTTAGTTCATTCAGATGTGTGGGGTCCGGCTCCCTTTGCTTCAAAAGGGGGTCATCGATACTATATTTTGTTTATTGATGATTTTACACGGTACACCTGGTTATTTTTTATGCGCTCTCGCAGCGAGGTGCTTGCTATTTATCAGCGTTTTGTGGCTATGGTTCGTACCCAGTATTCCACGCCTATTCGTGTTTTTCATGCTGATTCTGCAGGAGAGTATATCTCTCAGCACCTGCGTGGTATCCTTGCTGAGCAGGGCACCCTTTCTCAGTTCTCGTGTCCCGGCGCCCATGCTCAAAATGGTGTCGCCGAGCGTAAGCATCGTCATATTCTTGAGACTACCCGTGCTATGATGATTGCTTCCTCTCTTCCGCCGCATTTCTGGGCTGAGGCTGTCGCTACGTCGACTTACCTCATTAATATTCAGCCTTCCGCTGCTCTTCAGGGTGGCATTCCTCTCGAGCGTCTCTCTGGATCCTGTCCAGACTACTCGGCTCTTCGTCTATTTGGCTGCGTTTGCTATGTCCTTCTCCCTCCTCGTGAACACACCAAACTAACCGCTCAGTCTGTTGAGTGTGTTTTTCTTGGCTACAGTGATGAGCATAAGGGCTATCGCTGTTGGGACCCCGTTGGTCGTCGTATGCGCATCTCTCGTGATGTCACGTTCGATGAAACGCGTCCTTTCTATCCTCGCCCCACCTCTGGTACTTACCCAACGGATGATCTCTCTTTTCTTCTTTTTCTTGATACACCTTCTGCTGTCTCTTCTCCTTCGCCTCCTCCTTCTGCTGAGCCTCCTTCTTCGGCGCCATCCTCTCCTCCGTCTAGTTCCCCTAGTTCTCCTCGGTCTCTAGCTTCGGCTCCTTCCTGAGTGTCTCCTTCTTCCTCCTCTTCGGATGAGTCATCTTCCGCGGATGAGCTTCCTTCCTCACGGCCTGTTCGTCAGCGTCATGCTCCAGATTGTTACTCCCCTAGTCAGTATGGTCTCTCTATAGTTTCCGAGCCGACTTCTTATCGGGATGCTGCGTGTCATCCCGAATGGCAGCTTGCCATGGCTGAGGAGATTGCTGCGCTTGAGCGCACAGGCACCTGGGATCTTGTCTCTCCTCCTTCTGGTGTTCGTCCTATCACATGTAAGTGGGTCTATAAAATTAAGACCCGCTCTGATGGATCTCTTGAGCACTATAAAGCGCGTCTTGTGGCTCGTGGTTTTCAGCAGGAACATGGTCGTGACTATGATGAGACCTTTGCTCCTGTGGCACATATGACCACTGTGCGTACTCTTCTTGCTGTTGCTTCTGTCCGACGCTGGTCTGTGTCCTAGCTTGATGTTCAGAATGCTTTTCTTAATGGCAAGTTGAGTGAGGAGGTTTATATGCAACCTCCTCCTGGGTTTTCTGTTCCTGATGGGATGGTTTGTCATCTTCGACGTTCTCTTTATGGCCTGAAATAGGCCCCTCGTGCCTGGTTTGAGCGCTTTGCCTCTGTGGTGACTGCTGCTGGTTTTTCTCCTAGTTCCCATGATCCAGCACTTTTTGTTCACACTTCTCCTCGTGGACGCACTCTTCTCCTTCTCTATGTTGATGATATGATCATTACTGGTGATGATCCTGAGTATATTGCCTTTGTCAAGGCTCGTCTTCGTGATCAGTTTCTTATGACTGATCTTGGTCCTCTTCGCTATTTTCTTGGGATTGAGGTTTCATCCACTTCTGATGGGTTTTCTATTTCTTAGGAAAAGTATATTCAGGATCTCCTTGCTCGTGCTGCTCTTGCGGATGAGCGCACCGTTGAGACTCCTATGGAGCTTCATGTTAAGCTTCGTCCTACGGATGGTGATCCTCTTCCCGACCCCACTCGTTATCGCCATCTTGTTGGGAGTCTTGTTTACCTTGCTGTCACCCATCCTGATATCTCTTATCCTGTTCATATTCTGAGCCAGTTTGTCTCAGCTCCTACCACTGTCCACTATGGTCATCTCCTCCGTGTCCTTCGCTATCTTCGTGGCACGATTACTCATCGCCTTTTCTTCCCTCATTCTAGCTCTCTCCAGCTCCAGTGCTACTCGGATGCTACGTGGGCGAATGATCCTACGAATCGTCGTTCACTTTCTGCTTACTGTGTGTTTCTTGGTGGTTCGCTTGTTGCTTGGAAGACGAAGAAATAGGTAGCGGTTTCCCGTTCGAGTGTTGAGGCTGAGTTGCGGGCTATGGCTTCGGTGACTGCTGAGGTGACCTGGTTACGGTGGTTGCTTGCAGATTTTGGGGTCTCTGTTACAACGCCCACTCCACTTTTGTCAGACAGTACAGGTGCTATCAGCATTGCACGTGATCCGGTCAAGCATGAGCTGACCAAGCATATTGGTGTTGATGCATTTTATACACGTGCTCAGGTGCAGGATCAGGTTGTTGCGCTCCATTATGTGCCTTCAGACTTGCAGTTGGCAGATTTCTTTACAAAGGCACAAACTCGCGCTCAGCATGATTTCTTACTCTCCAAACTCAGTGTTGTGGATCCACCATGAGTTTGAGGGGGGGTGTTAGAGTATATATGTGTGTATTGTATTTCCCCATATGTTAGGGAGTTTTCTATATATTTGCACCTGCACTTGTACTATATATTCTGGCCTTTGGCCCCTCTAGCAATACAAGATCTATTGCCCTAACACCATGAAAACTTCTACAACCATATTTTCCTCTCTCATAATAATTTTCAGTAGCCTCATGAATAAACTCAACAATATAACTATCACATAAAGCATGCTTTTCATGATCTACAAACACTAGAGCTTTATTATAAACATTTTCAAAAGAATCCTCAGGAACATGGCATTCATCCTCCTTTGGTAAGCACGGGGGACAATCAAATAATGTAAGGGGTAAAAAGTTACTCTCATTAGAAGGTAGGGATGGGTAGATCCATTCTTCCTCCTCTTGATCATCACTCTCCTCCTCTTTTTCATCCAATGAGCTTCCAGTTTCAGCAATTTCTTCTTCCATAGGCTCTTGCAAGGCATTAGTCTCTTCCATTGGTGGAGAGCATCTATTAAGATATTCAAGAATATAGCCATTTTCTACCTTGTAATTATCAAAGCAAAATTTAAGTATATCATAAACCTCATATTTATAAGGTGAATCATCAGTATTTTCAAGCAAACTAGCAAGTTCAAATGCACCCTTCCAAGCAATAAGTTCTTCAATTTGTTCCACATCATAAAAGTCATAATTCCCTTTAACATAAGAAGATATGGTAACATTATCATTATACTCACATTGAAAAGGGAGGTGTTTATACCTCCTACAGCAACAAGATTTATCAAAGCAATAGTAACATTATAATTAGAGCACACGTTTTTAGCAATGGTATACAATTTATCAATTTTTTCCCATAAGTGTTTCCCTTTTAGTGACAAGCGGTGTTCCTTATAATAATATTTTTGTTCTTCCGTGAACCCACCTTGCTAATAAGATTCAGTTTCAAAGAAACCAACCATTGATAGAAAGCATGATAAAGCAAGGCAATAATAGACCAACAACTATAGTAGGAACTATTTTTTGTGTTTTTGATAAAGAAACAAGCAAACAAAACAAAAAGAAACTAAGCAAAACAAAAATAACAAAGTAAAGAGATTGGTTATGAGGGACTCCCCTTGTGAAGATGTCCTTGACTCCCCGGCAACGGCGCTAGAAAAATGCTTGATGGCTCAATGCACGGCGCCCAGAAAAGTGCTGGTGCGTGGTTGATGTAGAGCTCGTTGGGAACCCCAAGAGGAAGGTATGATGAGCACAGCAGCAAGTTTCCCTTAGTTATGAAACAAAGGTTTAATCGAACTAGTAGGAGCAAGGAAACACCCCAAAGGTGTTACTAGCTGAGCTTTGGCAGGGCGCACTACCGGTGCTAGTAGCAACGTGGAGACCTACACAACACAACCATAGAACTTTGTCCCCAACTTGCGATGAGGTTATCAATCTCACCGTGTTTTGCGGAAAACAAAGGATTAAACATATCGAATGGAAAGAAGTAGAAGTTTGCAGAAAGTAAACACAAAGCAATAAAAGATTGTAGATTGTATGTAAAAGACAAGGACCGGGATCCATAGTTCACTAGAGGTGGCTCTCCTTAAGATAGATAACATGTTGGGTAAACAAATTACAGCGAGGCAATTGACAAACATCGAGAAAGCAATACATGCATATACTAATCATCTTGACTCCTTTGAGACTTGATTGGGCATTACAAGATTATACATAGATCGCCATCCAACTGCATCTATGACTAATAATCCACCTTCAGGTTATCATCCGAACCCCCTCCAGTATTAAGTTGCAAGCAACAGATTATTGCTTTACGAACTGCGTGTAAAGTTAACAATATGATTGTTCTATGAACAAAGGATTGTTGTTTTCTCCCTAGTAGTAACAGCACATCTAGTACCTTAGAGATTTCTGTCACTTCCCTAGATTACCAGAGGCATGAACCCACTATCGAGCATAAATACTAACTCTTGGAGTTGCTAGCATCTACTTGGCCAAGATAGCTACTAACAACGAGAAGCATGCAAGATCACAAATAACAAAGACATGATAGAATCAATAATGAATTTGAAATAGAATCTCAATATCCATCGGATCCCCGCAAACACAACATGCAGAATTACAAATAGATGATCTTGATCATGAACGGAGCTCACAAGATCTAAACATGAAAGCACAAAGGAGGAGAACCAGCCATCTAGCTACTAAATGGATCCGTAGTCCAAGGATGAACTACTCACGCATCACACCGGAGGCTTGCATGGTGATTAAGAAGGCCTCCGGGGTGAATTCCCCTCTCCAACTGGGTGCCGGGAAGAGCTTCAGATCCCTCCCGATCTAGGGATGGAGATGACGGTGGCTACAGACTCTTTCATGGATTTTTGATTGGGCCCTTAGGGTTTTCGTCCCGAGGGCATCTTATAGGCGGAAGGGGAGGCCGAGGGGGTGCCAGGGGCCACCACACCACCCCCTGGCGCAGGCCAAGCCTGGCCGCGCGGCCAGGTGGTGTGGCCGGCCTCTGGCCCCTTTCCGTCTCTATTCTGGCATCTGATGACTTTCGGAAAAATAGGCACTTTGGCTTTTGTCCCGTCCAATTCCGAGAATATTCATTTTCTGACTTTCCTGGAACCAAAAACAGCAGAAAACAGGCAGCTGGCACTATGGTTCTTGTTAATAGGTTAGTCCAAGAAATCATATGAAAAGTACTCCAAAGTTGGAACAAAACACAAGAAAGTGGATAAAACCAAGCATGGAACATCAAAAATTATAGATACATTTGCAATGTATCAGTCCACGAGGATGTCTTCTGTCGGAGATTGATGTTCTAACATTGTGCAGCTGTTATAGGTCAAGGGGAATGGATGGAGCGGTCTATGTTCTGCCGTGGAGCTACTACTGCGTTGAGCCTCGGACTCGAGCATTTCCCGGAAGACTTTGACCTCGACGACGTCACCAGCGGGTACCCTTCGGCGACTGTCCAGGTGGAGATCTCTAAAGTCCTCAAGCTGAACGCCAAGGCTGCTTCGTATTCAGAGCGTGTGTTGGCGATGGGCAATTTGCTACCTTATTAGGAGACGCGGGTGGCACCGAACAACACCAAGCTAGCGCATCACGACCTGAATTCGGAGCAACCCTTCTAGTCGTCCCTGATGGCTCCGATTTTTGCGATCTTCCACTACGTTTAAACATTGTTTTTGGTCAAGCAATTGCCAAAGCAACTCTCAACTCTTGCCACTAATGACTAATAATTGCAAAGATATGCTATGTTGTGCAGGAAATCACGGCATTTAAAGTGAAATAAGGAGTCATAATGAAGGATTTTGTGGAAATACACACGGCCAAGTAATTGGAGAGGCGTTCCAAGGCGCCTAAAGGCATAGCGACCACTAGTACGGGCGCAGTCCGCCCGTACCGCACGCCCGTACCATGTGCCGATGGCTTCGTCTCATCAAACCTTACAACTTTCATGAAGATGCCTATATATTTCGAGGCTCCAGCCGCTGGCCAGAGAGCCACCATTCTCAGATTGCATCACAACACCACCAAAGGAGATCCACACCATTGTTCATCCATTGTTCATCACTTCCACCATCCATCCATCCACTATCCATAGTCATTACTTTGTACTTTAGATCTCCTTGTGATTTGGCGACCATTGTAAGAATATTTGATTTCAATCTGAGTATTTGCATGATGTTTTCTATCTCCGATCTATTTGTTATGAGTGAGAAGTCCTCACGGGCTGTCGGTTGAGAAGAGATCTTGCAGTAATTATGTTCATCTAGATCATGGGAGAATTGTATTTTCTTTGAATTCGTGATCTGTATCCTTTGTTTCTTCGTCTCTTGTCTCGATCTATGGACTTGTAGGTACCCAAGATCCCATAGATTGAGAAAGGCTTGAGGTGAGATACTTGGCTAGCGGCGATCTCATAGGAACCTAAGTGACAAAGGGTAGTACGGTCTTTGCTTAGCGCCCCATTTGGGATCAGTTGGTTCCGGGCAGATATTTCCAAATATCTCGAGTCTAGGTCGGTTAAGTTACCGACTTGGAACCGACAAAACAGTTTTTTTAATGTCAAAAACGAAAAGGAAAATGGAAAATGTCTGAGATTTTAACACTAACTATACGGTGGGAGGATTTTCTCCGGCCGTATAGTTGCGACCATATAGATCCAGACATGAAAACCGAAATTGTCTGAGAGTTTAATGACCAACTATATGGTCGGAGTTTTTTCTTTGGTCGTATAGTTGCGATTATATAGATCCAGAGAAATTCACAAAGAGCATACAAAAGGTTTAACGACCAACTATACGGCCGGAGATTTTTCTCCGGTCGTATAGTTGTGACCGTATAGTTGGTACAAACCTTCAAAGACTTCATAAAAACACAAGGAATTCAAGGCAAAAAAATTAGAAGTAAAAACTGCAAAAACAAATCACTTATTTGAGTAAGAACACTTACCTTGCACTTATCGTTTACTTATTCGGGGATGACAAGCTCCTCCACAAAGACTTTGGAGGAATTGACCTTAGTTCATTTAATAATTCTCATAAATGGAAATCACTAGGACTAAAGTTCCTCCCAATAAGATTGGTGTCTTGCTGGGCAAATATGGATATTGCATCCATCATCTTTATTTCTTGCCTCTTCATAATCTGCAACTCAAATTCTTGAACTAAAAGGATCCAACGGATCAGTCTTGGCTTATGATTTTTCCTCTCAAGGAGTTCTTTTAAACCATCATGATCCGTATGAACTCTTACTTTTGCATCAACTATGTAAGAACGAAATTTATCACAAGAGAAAAATACAGCAAAAAGTTCCCTCTCTTCCTTAGGATAATTCTTTGGAGCACTATTTAGTGTTCTACTAGCATGATGTAGAATATTAAATCTACGACCTATGTGTTGTCCCAGAGTTACTCCTACAACATCTGAAGGAGTTATGCCCTAGAGGCAAATAATAAAGTGTAATATTTGATATATCTCCTATATGTTCATAATACGTTTCATACTGTGCTATAACTGTGTTAATACGAAATGTTAATACACGTGTGGTATGTAAATAAACCATGTCTCTAGTTACCTCTAGTGAACTAGTTCATTTGTCATGAGGATGGTCTGCGTGTCAAGATCATGGGCATTTCTGCCAACTAACAATGAGGTCATGTTATTAGTTGAATAACATGATAGACAAACATCCGACCGTTATATCTTAATGAGATCAAGTTACAAAGTTCACCATTGATGATAAAACACAGAGAACCTCGCAACCCGATCCTTTGACTCTGAGGCAATGCAAATCACCATTCCGGAAGAAGCTTAGATGGTTATCAAGAATCATCTCGTAACAAGGTGATCAAAAAGGTGCCACTCAGGTTTTCCGAAGGGATGCATAGAGGAGTACATATCAAGACCAGGATTTGTCTAGTCCATGTAACGGACAGATAAATGTGGCCATCTCGGTGACGTTGCATTGATGAAGCTTGCAAGCATGTGACTAGGTCACGAAATGCAACGACATGGGAACGAGAAAACAAGTTCATCGGTAACGAGATCGAACTAAGATATAGAGATACCGAAGATCAAGTCTCGGATGAATTAGGTATCGAATGACAAAGGGAATGGGGAACGACTATCTCACGGTTCGAGCGATTGTATTCGTGAAACGCACGGGGGTCACATGGCCATCCAGGTCCCTCTGTTGATCATTGATATGAGAGTGGTCTCTATCATGTCCGGAGTGTTTCTGAACCAAAGGATGTCACGCTTAAGGGTAGGGACGCTTAGGGTAGATGAGGTATCGTATGAGAAATAGAGAGAGAGAAACCAGAATAGTTTCGGTAACATCCGATGGAGATCGGAAGGGGTCCGAAAGTTGTTCCGAAGTGAAGGAATAATATAATATGTGTATTTGAATGTTAATTGGAGAATTAATATTAAATATATATTTTATTTTATTTTTAAAGGCTCCATATTGCTAATGGGCCTCACCAGCAAGGCGCCTAGGGAGTGGGGGCCAGCTGGCCTAGGGCTGGTGGGCCGCCCTAGTGGGGCCCACCTAGGGTCGGCGGCTGCCCCTAGGTGGCCGAGGGGTGTGGGGATTAGTCCCACACTGCCTGGCCCCTAGGTGGTGCCCCCCTCCCACTATATAAAGGGGTCCCCCTTACCCTTTGGAATCGCCCATTCCTCTCATTCTCTCTCTCTCATCTGTTGAGGAATTCCCCGTAATATTGGGGAGGACCTCGTGGTTGAGTTCTCCACCTTCACACTACCGTTGTGTGATCGGCGATCGGGCATCTACTTCTTCTGCTGCTCGGCTGGATAGGATTCCGGTTGACATCTCCTACACCGGACGTGTGACAAACTTCGGAGGCACCACACTTGGGGTGCTGCTCTTCTTCATCAATATACGCCTTCATGCATAAGGCGTGCCTCTGTTTGCAAAGGTATGAATACTGTATTCCTTCTCCATTACTTATGTCTACATAGTATAGACCCTGGTATTAGAGTTCAAGTAGATAGAAAATTTTTGGTTTCTGCTACGGAACCCTTCAGTGGTATCAGAGAGGGTCTATGGGTCAGACATATCTACGTTCGCATACAGTGGGTGCATGCCATGTTGCACTGCGAATACACATAAGTTAGAACTGGTGAGCCTAGCATATACAAACATGGCCTCGGAATACAAGAGATCGAAAGGTCGAGCATGAATCACATAGTTGATGTGATCGACATTAGGGAATATCCACCTTTGATACTGCACTGTTGGCCGTGATGATCGGGGGAGGTGCAGGGGATAGGGATCATGTGATCACTAAACGAGTAGAGGGATGTTCGTTTAAGTGGAAGTTCCTTTATTAAAACTTGAACTCATTATTATGAACATAGTATAAACACTTTGCAAATCCTTTGTAGATGTCTCGCCCACCCACCTTCAACCTTAGCACTTTCCTCGAGAAGGACAACCTGAAAACTGATGGAACCAACTTCACCGCATGGTTCCGCAATCTTAGGATCCTCCTAGTCCCCTACAAGTTGACTTATGTCATCGAGGCTGAGCTTCCGGCTAAGCCTGCAGATTCTGCCTCCCAGGATGAAAAGAATGTCTGGCAGTCCAAGGCAGATGATTTCTCCCTCATCTAGAGTGGAATGCTCTATGCCATGGAGTCGGAGCTTCAAAAGCGTTTTGAGAAGATGAATGCTTTTGTGATCATTGAGGACCTCAAGGCTGTCTTTGCTCCACAGGCTTGTGCAGAGAGGTATGATGCTTCCGAGCTCTTCTTCTCTGCTAAAATGGAAGAGCACAGTAGTATTAGTGAGCACGTGGTCAAAATGTCTGGCTATGTTAAGCGCTTAAATGCCCTGGATTGCAAAATCTCGGAGGAACTCGCTATAGACAGGGTGTTGCACTCGCTGCCCCTAGCTATATGAGTTTTGTGATGAACTACAACATGCAAGGGATGACTAAGACCCTTGTTGAGGTGTTCGCCATGCTCAAAACTGCTGAGGTTGAAATCAAGAAGGAGCACACGGTGCTGATGGTCAACAAGACCACCAACTTTAAGAAACTGGGGCAAAAGGGGAAAGGCAAGGGTAAGAAGTCTAAGAGGGATGGCAAGTTTGTTCCTAGCACCTCAAAGACTGCCAAGACTGGCCCTAAGCCCGGGACTTCGTGCTTCTACTGCAAAGGGGATGGGCACTCGAAACGCAACTGCCCCAAGTACCTTGAAGACAAGAGAGCTGGCAAGATAGCCATCCCGGACAAAGGTATATATGATATACATGTTATTGATGTATTCCTTACGAGCGCCAGGAGTAACACCTGGGTATTTGATACCGGATCTATTCCTCACATTTGTAACTCTCAGCAGGATCTGCAAAGTAGGAGGCGCCTGAGGAAGGACGAGGTGACGATGCGCGTCGGCAATGGCTCGAGAGTCGAAGTGATGGCCGTCGGCACCCTCCATCTCCGTCTACCGTCAGGATTAATGTTGGTTTTGAATAAATGCTATTATGTTCTCGCATTGAGTATGAATTATGTGAGTGGGTCTTACTTGTTGCAAGACTGTTATTCGTTTAAATCAAGAACAAATGGTTGTTCAATTTATATGAATGATGTTTTCTATGTTCATGCTCATGTATGTGATGGTTTATTCTTACTTGATCTTGATTGTGATACACACATCCATAGTGTTGATGCTAAACGTTGTAAGCACAGTGATAATAATTCCATGTTTATGTGGCATTGCCGTCTTGGTCACATTGGCATAAAGCGCATGAAGAAGCTTTATTCAGAAGGACTTCTTGGATAGTTGGATTTCGAATCCCTTGATACATGTGAGCCATGCCTCATGGGCAAGATGACTAGGACACCATTCTCCAGCATAGTGGAGAGAGATGTAGACCTACTTGGGATCATACATACGGATGTATGTGGACCAATGAGTGTCTCAACACGCAATGGTTATCGTTCCTTTGTTACCTTTACTGGCGACTTAAGTAGATATGGATATATCTACTTAATGAATCACAAGTCTAAAACCTTTGAAAAGTTCAAGGAATTTCAGAAAGAGGTAGAGAATCAACTTGACAAGAAAATCAAGCACCTTCGATCAGATCGAGGAGGCGAGTATTTGAGTTATGAGTTTAACATGCACTTGATTGACTATGGGATTATCCCATAGCTTACGCCAGCCGGGACACCATAGCGTAATGGTGTGTCAGAACGCCGTAACCGAACCCTATTGGATAGTGTGCGGTGCACGATGTCTTTAATTGATTTGTCTGTGTCTTTTTGGGGATACGTGTTAGAAACCACCACTTTTATTTTAAACCGAGGACCATCCAAATCCGTGGAGACAACCCCATATGAGATATGGTATGGGCAGAAGCCGAAGTTGTGTTTTTTGAAAGTTTGGGGATG
The DNA here is from genome assembly GCA_910589775.1 of Avena eriantha. Classification (NCBI taxonomy): domain Eukaryota; kingdom Viridiplantae; phylum Streptophyta; class Magnoliopsida; order Poales; family Poaceae; genus Avena; species Avena eriantha. The sequence goes on from OU342743.1 coordinate 507,701,260, forward strand.
TGAGGCGTACCTTAAGAAATTGCAGCCTGACAAACTGGAACCCAAATCGGAAAAATGTATCTTTGTAGGATATACAAGGGAAACAATTGGATATACCTTCTACAATCAAGCCGAAGGCAAAACGCTTGTCACAAAAACCGACACCTTTCTCGAGAAAGAGTGTCTTGCAAAAGGAGTGAGTGGCAGGAAAATTGAGTTAGATGAAATTGTTGACCCTTCTCTCCAAATTCCGAGTAGTGCAATGAAAGTTGTTCTGAAACCGCTCTCCAACATGGAGGAAGATCCCATTGATGATGATCAAAACAATGACATCGAGACTCCTGAGGTTCGCAGGTCTACAAGGGTTCGTGCCACTCCTGATTGGTATAGTAGCCTTGTAATATCTGTCATCCTAGATGAACAGGAAGAACCTGCAAACTACAAAGAAGCTATGGATAGTGATGACTCCGAGAAATGGCTAGAAGCCATGAAATTCGAAATAGGATCCATGCATGAAAACCAAGTTTGGACCTTGGTGGATCTTCCAGAAGGCCGCAAGGCCGTGGAAAATAAATGGATCTTTAAGAAAAAAGACAGATGCGAATGGTAATGTGACCATTCACAAAGCTCGACTTGTCGCAAAGGGGTTTCGACAAATTCAAGGAGTTGACTACGACGAGACATACTCTCCCGTAGTAATGCTTAAGACTGTCAGGATTTTAATAGCATTTGCTGCACATTTCGACTATGAAATTTGGCAGATGGATGTCAAGACCGCATTCCTCAATCGTCACACTAATGAAGAGTTGTATATGATGCAACCGGAAGGTTTTGTTGATCCTAAGGATGCTGGAAAGGTATGCAAGCTCCAACGGTCCATTTATGGGTTGAAGCAAGCATCTTGGAGCTAGAACCAACGTTTTGATCAAGTTATCAAGAGTTTTGGATTTGTCCAAAATCAACAAGAGTTCTGTGTTTACAAGAAAGCGAGTGGGAGCTCATTGTTTTCTTAGTAGTATATGTGGATGACATATTACTCATGGGAAATGATGTGGATCTTATGAAAAACGTGAAAGCATATTTGAGCAACCAATTTTCGATGAAGGATCTAGGTGAAGCTGCATATATATTAGGAATCAAGATCTATAGAGATAGATCAAGGCACCTAATAGCATTGAGTCAGAGTACTTACATAGAAAAGATTTTGAAAAGGTTCAAAATGGAAATCACCAAGAGGGGTTTTACACCTATGATGAAGAATTGCAAAATGAGTATGACTCAATGTCCCGTGACGGACGAGGATAGAGAGAAGATGTCTTACATGCCCTATGCTTCAGCCATAGGATCTATCATGTATGCAATGCTAAGTACATGACCTGATGTGGCATTGGCTCTTAGTTTGACGAGCCGATATCAGAGTAATCCAGGACCGGATCACTGGACAGCTGTGAAAAATATCCTAAAGTATGGACGAAATGATGAAGCTCTAAACATAACGGGTTACGTAGATGCGAGATGGAATTCAGATCATGATGACTCGAAGTCTCAAACAGGATTTGTTTTCTTGGTCAATGGTGGGGCGGTAAGCTGGAAGAGCAAGAAGCAACCGATAGTGGAACAATCTTCAATGGAGTCTGAATATATTGTTGCGGCTGATGCAGCAAATGAAGTTGTTTGGCTAAGGAATTTCACCATCGAACTAGGAGTCTTTCCCAATGTGCAACGTCACGTGACGATCTATTGTGATAACACGGGTGCTATTGCAAATGCAAGGGAACCAAGAACTCATTCCACAGCCAAACACATCAAGCTTAGATTTCACGTCATCCGGCAGAACGTTGACGAAGGTGAAGTCAAGATTTGCAAAGTAGATACGGAACTGAATGTACCAGATCCTCTGACTAAAGATCTCCATCTGCATAAGCACGAACAACACCGAGATTCCATTGGTGTTAGGTTCCTGCCTATTGTAAACTAGTTTTGTTTATACTCTAGTGCAAGTGGGAGACTGAAGGAGTTATGCCCTAGAGGCAAATAATAAAGTGTATTATTTGATATATCTCCTATATGTTCATAATACGTTTCATAATGTGCTATAACTGTGTTAATACGAAATGTTAATACACGTGTGGTATGTAAACAAACCGTGTCTCTAGTTACCTCTAGAGAACTAGTTCATTGGTCATGAGGATGGTCTGTGTTTTAAGATCATGGGAATTTATGCCAACTAACAATGAGGTCATGTTATTAGTTGAATAACATGATAGAAAAACATCCGACCATTATATCTTAATGAGATCTAGTTACAAAGTTCACCATTGATGATAAAACACAGAGAACCTCGCAACCCGATCCTTTGACTGTGAGGCAATGCAAATCACCATTCCGGAAGAAGCTTAGATGGTTATCAAGAATCATCTCGTAACAGGGTGATCAAAAAGGTGTCACTCAGGTTTTCCAAAGGGATGCGTAGAGGAGTACATATCAAGACCAGGATTTTTCTAGTCCATGTAACGAACAGATACATGTGGCCATCTCGGTGACGTTGCATTGATGAAGCATGCAAGCATGTGACTAGGTCACTGAATGCAACGACATGGGAACGAGAAAACAAGTTCATCGGTAACAAGATCAAACTAAGGTATAGAGATACCGAATATCAAGTCTCGGATGAATTAGGTATCGAATGACAAAGGGAATGGGGAACGACTATCTCACGGTTCGAGCGATTGTATTCGTGAAACGCACGGGGGTCACATGGCCATCCAGGTCCCTCTGTTGATCATTGATATGAGAGTGGTCTCTATCATGTCCTGAGTGTTTCCGAACCAAAGGATGTCACGCTTAAGGGTAGGGACGCTTAGGGTAGATGAGGTATCATATGAGAAATAGAGAGAGACAAACCAGAATAGTTTCGGTAACATCCGATGGAGATCGGAAGGGGTCCGGAAGTTGTTCCAGAGTGTAGGAATAATATAATATGTGTATTTGAATGTTAATTGGAGAATTAATATTAAATAAATATTTTATTTTATTTTTAAAGGCTCCATATTGCTAATGGGCCTCACTAGAAGGGAGGCCCAATAGGGCAAGGCGCCCAGGGAGTGGGGGCCAGCCGGCCTAGGGCTGGTGGGCCGCCCTAGTGGGGCCTACCTAGGGCCGGCGGCTTCCCCTAGGTGTCCGGAGGGTGTGGGGATTATTCCCAAACCGCCTGGCCCCTAGGTGGTGCGCCCCCCCCCCACTATATAAAGGGGTCCCCCTTCCCCTTTGGAATCACCCATTCCTCTCATTCTCTCTCTCATCTGCTGAGGACTTCCCCGTAATATTGGGGAGGACCTCGTGGTTGAGTTCTCCACATTCACACTACCGTCGTGTGATCAGCGATCCGGCATCTACTTCTTCCACTGCTCGACTGGATCAGAGTCATGTTGACGTCTCCTACACCGGACATGTGACGAACTTCGGAGGCACCACACTTGGGGTGCTGCTCTTCTTCATCAATATACGCCTTCCTGCGTAAGGGGTGCCTCTATTTGCAAAGGTATGAATACTGTATTCCTTCTCCGTTACTTATGTCTACATAGTATCGATCCTGGTATTAGAGTTCGAGTTGATAGAAATTTTTTGTTTTCTGCTACGGAACCCTTCAGTGGTATCAGAGAGGGTCTATGGGTCAGACATATCTACGTTCGCATGCAATGGGTCCAAGCCATGTTGCACTGCGAATACACATAAGTTAGCACTGGCAAGCCTAGCATGTACAAACATGGCCTCGGAATACAAGAGACCGAAAGGTCGAGCATGAATCACATAGTTGATGTGATCGACATTAGGGAATGTCCACCTTTGATACTGCACTGATGGCCGTGATGATCGGGGGAGGTGCAGTGGATAGGGATCATGTGATCACTAAATGAGTAGAGGGATGTTCGTTTAAGTGGGAGTTCCTTTATTAAAACTTGAAGTCATTATTATGAACATAGTCTAAACACTTTGCAAATCCTTTGTAGATGTCTCGCCCACCCACCTTCAACCTTAGCACTTTCCTCGAGAAGGACAAGCTGAAAACTGATGGAACCAACTTCACCGCATGGTTCCGCAATCTTAGGATCCTCCTAGTCCCCTACAAGTTGACTTATGTCATTGAGGCTGAGCTTTCGACTAAGCCTGCAGATTCCGCCTCCCAGGACGAAAAGAATGTCTGGCAGTCCAAGGCGGACGATTTCTCCGTCATCCAGAGTGGAATGCTCTATGCCATGGAGCCGGAGCTTCAAAAGCGTTTTGAGAAGATGAATGCTTTTGAGATCATTGAGGACCTCAAGGTTGTCTTTGCTCCACAGGCTCATGCAGAGAGGTATGATGCTTCCGAGCTCTTCTTCTCTGCTAAAATGGAAGAGCACAGCAGTATTAGTGAGCACATGGTCAAAATGTCTGGCTACGTTAAGCGCTTAAATGCCCTGGATTGCAAAATCTCGGAGGAGCTCGCTATAGACAGGGTGTTGCACTCGCTGCCCCCTAGCTATAAGAGTTTTGTGATGAACTACAACATGGAAGGGATGACTAAGACCCTTGTTGAGGTGTTCTCCATGCTCAAAACTACTGAGGTTGAAATCAAGAAGGAGCACACGGTGCTGATGGTCAACAAGACCACCAGCTTTAAGAAACCGGGGCAAAAGGGGAAAGGCAAGGGTAAGAAGTCTTAGAGGGATGGCAGGTTTGTTCCCAGCACCTCAAAGACTGCCAAGCCTGGCCCTAAGCCCGGGACTTCGTGCTTCTACTGCAAAGGGGATGGGTACTCGAAACGCAACTACCCCAAGTACCTTGAAGACAAGCGAGCTGGCAAGATAGCCATCTCGGACAAAGGTATATATGATATACATGTTATTGATGTATTCCTTACGAGCGCCAGGAGTAACACATGGGTATTTGATACCGGATCTGTTGCTCACATTTGTAACTCTCAGCAGGATCTGCAGAGTAGGAGGCGCCTGAGGAAGGACGAGGTGACGATGCGTGTTGGCAATGGCTCGAGAGTCGAAGTGATGGTCGTCGGCACCCTACATCTCCGTCTACCATCATGATTAATGTTGGTTTTGAATAAATGCTATTATGTACCCGCATTGAGTATGAATATTGTGAGTGGGTCTTGCTTGTTGCAAGACCGTTATTCCTTTAAATCAGGAACAAATGGTTGTTCAATTTATATGAATGATGTTTTCTATGTTCATGCTCCTGTATGTGATGGTTTATTCTTACTTGATCTTGATTGTGATACACACATTCATAGTGTTGATGCTAAACGTTGTAAGCACAGTGACAATAATTCCATGTTTATGTGGCATTGCCGTCTTGGTAACATTGGCATAAAGCTCATGAAGAAGCTTAATTCAGAAGGGCTTCTTGGATCATTGGATTTCGAATCCCTTGATACATGTGAGCCATGCCTCATGGGCAATATGACTAGGACACCATTCTTCGGCATAGTGGTGAGAGCTATAGACCTACTTGGGATCATACATACGGATGTATGTGGACCAATGAGTGTCTCAACATGCAATGGTTATCGTTACTTTGTTACCTTTGCTGACGACTTAAGCAGATATGGATATATCTACTTAATGAAGCACAAGTCTGAAACCTTTGAAAAGTTTAAGGAATTTCAGAAAGAGGTAGAGAATCAACTTGACAAGAAAATCAAGCACCTTCGAACAGATCGAGGAGGCGAGTATTTGAGTTATGAGTTTAACATGCACTTGAAGGACAGTGGGATTATCCCACAGCTTACGCCAGCCGGGACACCATAGCGTAACGGTGTGTCGGAACACCGTAACCGAACCCTATTGGATAGTGTGCGGTCCATGATGTCTTTAACTGATTTGTCTGTGTCTTTTTGGGGATATTTTAAACCGAGCACCATCCAAATCCGTGGAGACAACCCCATATGAGATATGGTATGGGCAGAAGCCGAAGTTGTCTTTTCTGAAAGTTTGGGCATGTGAGGCGTACGTTAAGAAACTGCAGCCTGACAAACTGGAACCCAAATCGTAAAAATGTATCTTTGTAGGATATCCAAGGCAAACCATTGGATATACCTTCTACAATCAAGCCGAAGGCAAAACGCTTGTCGAAAAAACCGGCACCTTTCTCGAGAAAGAGTTTCTTGCAAAAGGAGTGAGTGGAAGGAAAATTGAGTTTGATAAAATTGTTGACCCTTCTCTCCAAATTCCGAGTAGCACAACAGAAGCTGTTCCTAAACCGCTCTCCAACATGGAGGAAGAGCCCATTGATGATGATCAAAACAATGACATCGAGACTCCTGAGGTTCGCAGGTCTACAAGGGTTCGTGCCACTCCTGATTAGTACAGTAGCCTTGTAATGTCTGTCATCCTAGATGAACAGGAAGAACATGCAAACTACAAAGAAGCTATGGATAGTGCTGACTCTGAGAAATGGGTAGAAGCCATGAAATCCGAAATAGGAGCCATGCATGAAAACCAAGTTTGGACCTTGGTGGATCTTCCAGAAGGCCGCAAGGCCGTGGAAAATAAATGGATCTTTAAGAAAAAAGACAGATGCGAATGGTAATGTGACCATTCACAAAGCTCGACTTGTCGCAAAGGGGTTTCGACAAATTCAAGGAGTTGACTACGACGAGACATACTCTCCCGTAGTAATGCTTAAGACTGTCAGGATTTTAATAGCATTTGCTGCACATTTCGACTATGAAATTTGGCAGATGGATGTCAAGACCGCATTCCTCAATGGTCACACTAATGAAGAGTTGTATATGATGCAACCGGAAGGTTTTGTTGATCCTAAGGATGCTAGAAAGGTATGCAAGCTCCAACGGTCCATTTATGGGTTGAAGCAAGCATCTTGGAGCTGGAACCAACGTTTTGATCAAGTGATCAAGAGTTTTGGATTTGTCCAAAATCTACAAGAGTTATGTGCTTACAAGAAAGCGAGTGGGAGCTCAGTTTTTTCTTAGTAGTATATGTGGATGACATATTACTCATGGGAAACGATGTGGATCTTATGAAAAGTGTGAAAGCATATTTGAGCAACCAATTTTCCATGAAGGATCTAGGTGAAGCTGCATATGTACTAGAAATCAAGATCTATAGAGATAGATCAAGGCACCTAATAGCATTGAGTGAGAGTACTTACATAGAAAAGATTTTGAAAAGGTTCAAAATGGAAAACACCAAGAGGGGTCTTACACCTATGATGAAGAATTGCAAAATGAGTATGACTCAATGTCCCGTGACAGGCCAGGATAGAGAGAAGATGTCTTACATCCCCTATGCTTCAGCCATAGGATCTATCATGTATGCAATGCTAAGTACACGACCTGACGTGGCATTGCCTCTTAGTTTGACGAGCCGATATCAGAGTAATCCAGGACCGGATCACTGGACAGCTGTGAAAAATATCCTAAAGTATCTAAGAAGAACAAAGGATGTGTTCCTAATCTATGGAGGAAATGATGAAGCTCTAAACGTAACGGGTTACGTATATGCGAGCTGGAATTCAGATCATGATGACTCGAAGTCTCAAATAGGATTTGTTTTCTTTGTGAATGGTGGGGCGGTAAGCTGGAAGAGCAAGAAGCAGCCGGTGGTGGCACAATCTTCAATGGAGTCTAAATATATTGATGCGGCTGATGCAGCAAATGAAGATGTTTGGCTAAGGAATTTCGTCGTCAAACTGGGAGTCTTTCCCAATGCGCAAGACCCCATAACGATCTATTGTGATAACACATGTGCTATTGCAAATGCAAGGGAACCAAGAACTCATTCCACAGCCAAACACATCAAGCTTAGATTTCACGTCATCCGGCAGAACGTTGACGAAGGTGAAGTCAAGATTTGCAAAGTAGATACGGAACTGAATGTACCAGATCCTCTGACTAAAGCTCTCCATCTGGATAAGCACGAACAACACCGAGATTCCATTGGTGTTAGGTTCCTGCCTATTGTAAACTAGTTTTGTTTATACTCTAGTGCAAGTGGGAGACTGAAGGAGTTATGCCCTAGAGGCAAATAATAAAGTGTATTATTTGATATATCTCCTATATGTTCATAATACGTTGCATACTGTGTTATAACTGTGTTAATATGAAATGTTAATACACGTGTGGTATGTAAACAAACCGTGTCTCTAGTTACCTATAGTGAACTAGTTCATTGGTCATGAGGATGGTCTGTGTTTCAAGATCATGGGCATTTATGCCAACTATACGGCTGGAGATTTTTCTCAAAGAGCATACAAAAGGTTTAACGACCAACTATACGGCCGGAGATTTTTCTCCGGTCGTATAGTTGCGACCGTATAGTTGGCACAAACCTTCAGAGACTTCATAAAAACACAAGGAATTCAAAGGAAAAAAAATTAGAAGTAAAAACTGCAAAAACAAATCACTTATTTGAGTAAGAACACTTACCTTGCACTTACAGTTTACTTATTCGGGGATGACAAGCTCCTCAACAAAGTCTTTTGAGGAATTGACCTTAGTTCATTTAATAATTCTCATAAACGAAAATCACTAGGACTAAAATTCCTCTCAATAAGATTGGTGTCTTGCTGGGCAAATATGGATATTGCATCCATCATCTTTATTTCTTGCCTCTGCATAATCTGCAACTCAAATTCTTGAAGTAAAAGGATCCAACAGATCAGTCTTGGCTTATGATTTTTCCTCTCAAGGAGTTCTTTTAAACCATCATGATCCGTATGAACTCTTACTTTTGCAACAACTATATAAGAACAAAATTTATCACAAGAGAAAAATACAGCAAAAAGTTCCCTCTCTTCCTTAGGATAATTCTTTTGAGCACTATTTAGTGTTCTACTAGCATGATGTAAAATATTAAATCTACGACCTATGTGTTGTTCCAGAGTTAGTCCTACAACATCTGAAGGAGTTATGTCCTAGAGGCAAATAATAAAGTGTATTATTTGATATATCTCCTATATGTTCATAATACGTTTCATACTGTGTTAATATGAAACGTTAATACACGTGTGGTATGTAAACAAACCATGTCTCTAGTTACCTCTAGTGAACTAGTTCATTGGTCATGAGGATGGTCTGTGTGTCAAGATCATGGGCATTTATGCCAACTAACAATGAGGTCATGTCATTAGTTGAATAACATGATAGACAAGCATCCGACCGTTATATCTTAATGAGATCTAGTTACAAAGTTCACCATTGATGATAAAACACAGGGAACCTCGCAACCCGATCCTTTGACTGTGAGGTAATGCAAATCACCATTCCGGAAGAAGCTTAGATGGTTATCAAGAATCATCTCGTAACAAGGTGATCAAAAAGGTGCCACTCAGGTTTTCCGAAGGGATGCATAGAGGAGTACATATCAAGACCAGGATTTTTCTAGTCCATGTAATAGACAGATAAATGTGGCCATCTCGGTGACGTTGCATTGATGAAGCTTGAAAGCATGTGACTAGGTCACGGAATGCAACGACATGGGAACGAGAAAACAAGTTCATCGGTAATGAGATCGAACTAAGATATAGAGATATCGAAGATCAAGTCTCGGATGAATTAGGTATCGAATGACAAAGGGAATGCGGAACGACTATCTCACGGTTCGAGCGATTGTATTCGTGAAATGCACGGGGGTCACATGGCCATCCAGGTCCCTCTATTGATCATTTATATGAGAGTGGTCTCTATCATGTCCGGAGTGTTTCTGAACTGAAGGATGTCACGCTTAAGGGTAGGGACGCTTAGGGTAGATGAGGTATCATATGAGAAATAGAGAGAGAAACCAGAATAGTTTCGGTAACATCCGATGGAGATCAGAAGGGGTCTGAAAGTTGTTCCGGAGTGAAGGAATAATATAATATGTGTATTTGAATGTTAATTTGAGAATTAATATTAAATATATATTTTATTTTATTTTTAAAGGCTCCATATTGCTAATGGGCCTCACCCGAAGGGACGCCCAATAGGGCAAGGTGACTAGGGAGTGGGGGCAGCCGGCCTAGGGTGGTTGGCCTCCCTAGTGGGGCCCACCTAGGGTCGGCGGCTGCCCCTAGGTGGCCGGTAGGTGTGGGGATTAGTCCCACACCGCCTGGCCCCTGGGTGGTGCGCCCCTCCCCCTCCCAGTATATAAAGGGGTCCCCCCCCCTCCCCTTTGGAATCACCCATTCCTCTCATTCTCTCTCTCTCTCATATACTGAGAACTTCCCCGTAATATTGGGGAGGACCTCGTGGTTGAGTTCTCCACCTTCACACTACCGTCGTGTGATCGGCGATCCGGCATCTACTTCTTCCGCTGCTCAGCTGGATCGGAGTCTGGTTGACGTCTCCTCAACCGGACGTGTGACGAACTTCGGAGGCACCACACTTGGGGTGCTACTCGTCTTCATCAATATACGCCTTCCTGTGTAAGGTGTGCCTCTGTTTTTGGAAAGGTATGAATATTGTATTCCTTCTCCGTTACTTAGTATAGATCCTGGTATTAGAGTTCAAGTTGATAGAAAAAATTTGTTTTCTACTATGGAACCCTTCAACATCATCACTAGCTTGACATATTAAGTCAAAAGTCGTATCCCAGATAGGTGGTTTAATGACAGGAGCATGGGATGAATCCTATTTGAGTTTATCAAAGGCTATGAGATATTTATCATCAAAATTAAATCTTACTCCCTTTTGCAGGAGGTTAATCAAAGGTTTAGATATTCCAGAGAAATTCCTAATGAACCTTCTATAAAAACCCACATGACCAAGGAAACTTCTTATACCTTTTATATCCCTAGGTTGTGGCATTCTCTATATGGCCTCAACCTTAGCTCTATCCACTTCAATTCCCTTACATGATACCTTATGTCCAAGGACTATACCTTCTTTGACCATAAAATGGCACTTCTCCCAGTTTAGAACAAGATTGGTTTCTTCGCAACGCTGTAAAACTCTTTTGAGATTATCCAAGCAACTAGTAACTGAAGTTCCATAGACAGAAAAGTCATCCATAAATACTTCCATTATTAGTTCTATAAAATCTGCAAAAATGGCAGTCATGCAACTTTGAAAAGTAGCTGGAGCATTGCATAAACCAAAAGGCATACAACGGTAAGCATGTAAACCATAGGGACTAATGAAAGTTGTTTTAAGTTGGTCATCAGGATGGATAGCTATTTCAGAAAAACCAGAGTATCCATCCAAGTAGCACAAATGAGTGTGGTTTGCTAACCTTTCTAAAGTTTGATCTATGAACAGTAAAGGATAGTGATCTTTCCTAGTTTGTTTATTCAATTTCCTGAAATCTATGCACATCCTATGTCCAACAATAGTTCTAGTAGGTATCAGTTCATTGTTTTCATGAGGAACAACAGTAAAACCGCCCTTCTTTGGGACACAATGAACAGGACTTACCCATTCACTTTCTTTTACAGGATAGATTATACCTGCGTCCAATAGGTGTACTATTTCTTTTCTTACCAGTTCCTTCATTTCAGGCTTCGGTCTTCTATTAAATTCCGCAACTGGTTTAGCCCCTTCCTCCATGAATATTCGATGGACGGTTATCATGGGACTAATGCCCTTCAAATCATCCATGGAGTACCCAAAGGCCTTGTGATGCTCCTTAAGTATTTTCATGAGTTCTTCTTCTTCTCCTGAAAGTTTAGCACTAATAATAACAGGAAACTTATTTGTATCATCTAAAAATATGTATTTAAGATTATCTGGTAGAGTCTTCAATTTTGGGGGTGGTAATTCCTCGTCCCCTCTCTTTTCTGGCTCTTCAAAAGCCTCATTAGTTGGAGGCCCTATAATGGGAAGTGAATCGAATTAACCTTCTAGTTCTTCTAGGGACTTGTCCTCCATAACTATTACTTCATAATTTAAGTCTTTATTTATTTCTTCTTTTTTATCACTAAAGAAGAGAGCTGCCATTTCCTCAATAGTTTTCTCTTTCTCTTCTTCTTGTATTTGTGGAGGTCTGTCTTTAAATTTGGAAAAGTGGAATTCTTTTTTCGCTTCCCCAAGCTTAAGAGACACAATCTCCTTTTTGAAATCAACTTTGGCACCTACATCACTCAAAAAGTTTCTTCCAAATATAATTCGGCAAACAGTGTCAGTTGGCATATCAACAACTACAAAATCAATAAGAAAGTTTTTATTGCCAATTGTGACAGTTGCATCTTCAACTACTCCCATAGGAATTCTAAGAGTTCTATTGGCTAACATGATTATCATATCAGTATTTTCAATTGTAGCCGGTTCTATTTCTTATTTTATTTCTAAATAAAAACCATAAGAAATAACATTAAATTCGATGCCAAGATTGCATAAACCATAATGTGAGGTTTCCTTCAATATGTAGGGAAGAATAGGCTTACCCACATCTTTTACCTTTGTTTTACCTTCAACCAATACGGAAGTCTCTTTATCAAGTTCAACTATGTTACAATGTGCATACATAGCCATAATTGCTTCCTTGGTTACCTCTTCATCTTTGGTTTCTTCAAGATATTTCACAACTTCTGGCATACTTTCCTCTTCTTTCTTCTCCTGTACTGCTTTGACCTCTTCATATTCAAAATATGCTTCTATGTAGTGTTAGGGAAAGGTATCTCATATATTGGTTCTAGGGAGGCTAGTGTTGCTTTAACTTCTTTCTTCTCAGGTTCGGGTGGTGGATCATACTTGACCAAACCCTCTTTTGGAGCTTTGATGTGTTCTGTAAAATCTTTAACAACATGCACCACAAGATCTGAATCCAAATAAAGCTTAGATAATTCTTTCACATGGCCCTTTTTATTATAGTCATGAATACAATCATAATCTATCTCAATGCCTCCTTCGCTTGCTAGACAAAAATTCCATGAAACTCTATGATCACGAATTCTATTAAGTAAGGCCCAAGCTTTAGTTATAGGAAGATTCATAAAGGCTCCTTCCGTGAAAGAGTCTAGTTCAATTTTATTAGGTTCAATTAAACTGCCATAAAAGATATGCAATAAATACCATTCAGGCAAATCATGATGAGGACATAGATTAAGTAAATCTTTAAATCTGATATATGCTCTTACTAGTCCTTCATTAGGACGGTTCCTCCAAGTCATTATAAGATGCCTGATTCCAAAAGATTTTGATAATGGATAATATTTTGCTAGAAACTCACAGGCTAAATTATCCCAAGTAGTAGTGGCTTCTAGGGGTAGAGATCTATACCATGAGAGAGCAGTACTAGTCAAAGTCTGACTAAAAAGTTTAACCTTTACCTCATTAGCGGTATATCCAGGTAATTGGAAAGTGCCACATATATCTTTGAAACATGCAGTATGCTCATATGGATCAGGATATTCTTCATCTCCAGTAAATTGCTTCTTATGTAGAATACCAAGTAATAGAGGATTTATTTCAAATCCCCTGTCTTCTCGTTGGAGTTGTCTCTTTTATAAATATCATAGGGATTCCCAAAGTGGCTGAGTGGGTTAGCACTAGTCATATTCTCAAACTCCATCATGTTGGTGGAAAACTATAACTCAAAACAAAACTTAGCAAGACAAAAAATAAATAACCAAAACTAAAAGACCTACATCGCTTATCTCCCTGACAACGGGGCCAGAAAATAGCTTGATGACTGTAAGTGCACAGATCGTTTGTAGCTAGTTTCGAAATAAATATATAGATCCTACAGGGAGCAGGAGTCTGAAGTCTAATAACTCTTGAAATAGATACTACAATAGAAATGCTAAATAAATTTCTAAGTAACAAGATAAAATGTGAGTATTACGTAAAAATGTGATTTGGGGTTTTTGGTATAAGAGCAACAATAAGTAAAGTAAAACAACTGAACACAAAAAGTAAGTATCGTGTATGTAAGAGAGATTGGAACTGCAATAGGGGAAAAGGTGTTCTCAGGGAGTAGCGGATACACCACTAGCATTATAAAGGAACTAAAGTAAAGATTAGTATCATGAACATTATCAACTATGTATGTGTGGGAGGAACTTAGTATTTGGACGAATAGGCAGCAACCACTACTCACATCATCCTCATAACCACAGCAGTCAGCAATCTACATCAATCGAATTACTATGCTATTGAGGGACGTAATCCCGTAAGGCGTATCCCATGGAATGGATAGTGTTCCGTGAGTTTCCTCGGTTCCCAACTTGATACGTAAGGGGTGCCAATAGCTTTATAGTCACTGTAAGTTCTAACACACCTCCGTCCACCAACAAGTAGTTCCCTCCATCAAGTCCCCATAAGAGGCAAAAATTGAGAGGTCGACTTCTCCCAACATCAAGATGAAGACAATCTAACACATGGTCACAGCGATGAATATCATAATAAACTTTATCTTATTTCAATCTCATACTAGGGATTCTCCATCTCTCCAAGAACTAATGATCTACTCAGACATGGAGGCAATCAACATCATAGCAATAACAATGGAATCTATCATAGATGAATAGTACTTGTATAAATCCATAACGAGTATGGAAATTACAACTGCGCAGGGCGAAGATGGATCTCCGGTGGACGAGTTCCCCCTCCAGATGCATTTCAGAGGTGTGGTTTCGGTGATTTCTGGTTCTTCTGTATGTCGTATCCTGATCCAATTGCACGGGGTGAAACTATTTGAGGAGGCGGTGGTGACGCCAACTATACGGTGGGAACTATACAGCCGGAAAATTATTCCCGTTGTTTAGTTGGTCGTCAAACTCTCTCGACGCCTCTATCGCTTCGAGTTTTCTTCTGGTGTTATTGATATTTTCCAAATAAGAGATTTATGTTGATTTTGACTCCTTTTCTCCTCAGTACAACTGCTCCAAGAATTGTGTCCATTGTATCCATCATATGTCCTGATCCTGGTGAAAATAGACATAAAATGTGCGTGCAAGAACCGTAAAATACCAAGATCCTACATCTACAATGCAAAATAATAATATAAAACATGATGCATATATGGACTCATCACTTACTGTTATGATGCATCCTGTGAGCCGATGTATGTCCTTCAAGCATTTCGGGCGTTTGATGTTGAGGATGGCCTTGATCTTCTCCGGGTTGACCTCAATTCCGCAATGCGAAACGATGAAGCCCAACAATTTTCTGGCTGGGAGCCTGAAGACACACTTCTTGGGGTTGAGCATCATGTTGTATTTCTGGAGGTTGTCGAAGGTTTCCTGCAAGTCGGCGATGATATCGTTTGATTTCTTTGACATCACCGCAATTCGTCCACATGAGCGTGTATGTTGCGACCTATTTGGTCATGTAGTCAATGTTGGATCGTCTCTAGTATGTAGCACCAGCATTTTTCGACCCAAAAGGCATCGTGACGTAGCAGTATGTGCCGTAAGGTGTGATGAACAAAGTGTCCAATTGGTCCGACTTTTGCACCATGATTTGGTGGTATCTTGAGTATGCATCGAGAAAACACAGAAGTTTCGAGCCAGTCATCAAGTAAATGACTTGGTCAATGCAAGGAAAAGCAAACGGA
Source organism: Avena eriantha (assembly GCA_910589775.1). NCBI lineage: Eukaryota > Viridiplantae > Streptophyta > Magnoliopsida > Poales > Poaceae > Avena > Avena eriantha. The sequence goes on from OU342743.1 coordinate 507,716,727, forward strand.
TTTTTCAGGCACAATTTGTTCAAGCCGGTGTAAGCAACGCAGATTCTTGATTCTTTGGTTCCCTTTTTGGGGACAAGTATAGGATTGGCCACCCACTGGGTGTGAATAACTTCTCAAATGAAACTAGGCTTAAGTAACCTAGCTAGATCCTTGCCTATGGCTCGTTTTTTTTCATCACCGAAGCGTCGTAAAGGTTGTTTCATCAGTTTTTCTTTAGGATCGATGTTTAAGATATGCTCGGCAAGTTCCCTGGGTACACCCTTCATGTCGGCAGGTTGCCAGGCGAAGATGTCTCTATTCTCATCGAGGAACTCGACGAGCGCACTTTCCTATCTAGGATCTAATGGTTGTGATAATACAACACTTTTTAGCAATATAGATTGTGTCATTTGCCTATCACATCATGCTCCATCTAACTATTGATATGCTTGATATGCATGATTCTTGTTTTTATTAAATTTAATATGAGCTTTGCACATTTAGTAGTTTAGGTAGAATTTTATCCCTCTTCCTTTTCTTTGACATGTGTGTAGGTGTTGATGATGATTATGGATAAAACAAATGCAAAAGGAACAAAGAGAGCATAGTATGGAGGAGCTGCAAGGACCAGACTTAGCCATTTGAGGTGTTGGAAAAGTGAAATTTTCCAACTTCTCAAAATAAAGATTCAAGACCACGGGGTTGTAGCCCTCGATGCGACGAATTCAATGAGCCCAAGAACATCCAAAACATAGTTCGTATGAAGAAATGGCGACCAAAATACTAAAGAGTATCGAAGGTTTAATGACCAACTATACGGCGGGAGCAAAAATTCCGGCCGTATAGCTCCCGCCGTATAGTTGCCAAAAAGGTAGCAAACAAAGGCATTTCACCCTCCGGAAGCTCCAGAACCTTCCCTAAGTCATATGACGGTATTGGGGGAACCCTAGGGCACCCCCAAGGCCTATATAAAGGAGGGAGGAGTCAAAGAAGAGAGGAGGAAGCTACCATACACCATATATAAGATCTAGATCCCATCTACCGACTCCACGGCGGCGCCCTGCCGCCGTGCCGCCTCCATAGCCTCTACAGCTCCACCAAGATCTAGATCTCCATCAACACCATCAAGCCATCCAAGCAAGAAGAGAAGGAGAAGGAGGACGCCGCCATCACCACGTCGGCGCCACCATCACCACGCCGTCATCACCATCTCCATCACTGGTACTCCTTCATCCTTCCCCATCATGATCTCTGTGATGGGTTGTAACATGGCTTGAACCCCCTTTTATTAATGTTATGATGATTTGAGTAATTGAAGTGTGGTGTATTCTTGTTAATTAATATGTTTGTGCTTTATCTTTACATTGTTCTATTCATGATATTATTCTAGTGATTGGAGACGTCCAATCCATTGTTGAGGAATTTACTAGGGATTCATGGAGTGTCACAAAACTTATCATTAGTCTCTGCTCTTCCATGGGTAGAACTAATAGGCTATTTGCTATAAGTGATTTGCGGAGGCAATAACAACTTAGGATGCACCGCCCAGAGTTCCTTCAAGATCACTCATGATATAGATAGTGTTGCGAATTGCTTGACCCCAAAGTGATAGATGGGATATCTTGTGACTAGCATACTTGCTTAGGAGTACGGTTGTCCATAGAACTTAATGCATTTGCTCTAGTTTACCTTGATTGGTCTTGTTACCTTAATACACTATTCTCTTATGATATGACCCATGTTTGAAGAGGGCCTAGACAATTGAGTTGTCTAGTTGCCACTTACCAACGGTGGGAGACAACGGTATATGAGGGCCTGCCACAATTATAGTTAACAACTATTCCATAAGCACTTATCATGCACACCGGTATACACAACATTACTTGAGGAATCATAGCATTAATATTTCATCTCATTGCATTCACCTCTTTTCAGTTTACTTTTGTTCTAGTTTTCTTCCAGTCCTAGTAGTAGTTATTACAAAACATCTTAAATTCATTTATCCTAGCAACTTTGAAATGGATTGTATGGGCACCTAGAGGGGGGTGAATAGGTGCTACTTCAAATTTTAATGCTTTTTCAAATTTAGGCTTGACACAAAAGGTAAATTCTCTAGATAAGTTATTATGAAGAATTTCCATATATGCAAACCTATCTACTAGCGAGTAAAGGCGAGTGAGAAAGATGAACAAGTAAACCATAGTGGAGCACGCGGAGACACAAGATTTGTTTTACCGCAGTTCCTTCCTTGTTAAGGGAAGTACATCTGCATTGGAGGGGTGGGCGGTACTAAGACCACCACGCCACAATAGGCCTCACCCTGTTCTCCGATGGATCCCGCCACCAAAGGCCTAATCCACCTTTCCACTATAGGAACCCTTCGAGGCGGGTACCGGCGCCTTTACACGAGGCGGGTACCGGCGCCTTTACACAACTAGCGGGGCACAAATCCACAACCAAATTGGAGGCTCCCGTAATGACAACAAGCTGCCACAATAACAAGTTATCAATAACAAAACACAAGATCTAGATATTAACGAGAATATTAGATCGGGGATTTCTCCAAGTGAATGCAGAGGAGTTGACATGCTTGATTCGTGATGACGATGTAGGTTGTCTACTCCTTCAAATCCCCCAAAGATCGAAGCCTTCGGGTGGTTGAAGTGGGAGATATAGAGAGAGAGCTCTTGCAACACGTCTGGTCTTTTTCGAATGAATCAAGAAGCCTGAATGGAGAAGATGAGGGGGCTTTTATACCCCCTGCATCCACTGAGCCGTTGAAGCCATTTGGGGCCGGATTATCTGGCCCAAGTGGGGGGCGGATTATCCGGCCTGGGGAAAACTCCGCCCCAGACTCGGATTATCCAACAAATAAACCGCCCCCACACAGAATGACGTGCCGAGCCTGCCCTTGATCGTCTCCTGGGGGCCGGTCCGGCCCCTTGCGAGGACCGGATTATCCGGTCAGGGAAGGGAAAAAAAACCCTGTTCGGATTTTCCTGGAGAAAATCCGAACCCAGACAGAGTGTCGCGCCTTGGCAGCCTTTGATCATCTTCTGGGGGCCAGATTATCTGGCCCAAGGCGAGGGCCGGATTATCCGGTCAGGGGAAGAAAATCCACCCCCGTTCGGATTTTACGGGAGAAAATCCGTCCCCAGACAGAGTGACGTGCCATGCCATCCTTTTCCAAGTGAGCTAGGCCGGATTATCCAACCCCCCAACCACAAAAACATCCATGCACACTTAGCACACATGAGAATACTCCATGGTATTGTTATCTAACACACAAAACACAGGGAACCATGAGATGTTCTTTCTATCTCCCCCTTTTTGGTGTTAGATGACAATACTAGGATTTGTAGGAAAGTTCTCAAGACAATAAAAATTCATGAAAGAATAAGACTCCCCCTCAATGGGTGCATATCAGAAATTTGCATTAGATTACAAATGCACACACGAGGGTATAAGTCTATTCCATTGAAACATATGTGAAAAGCTCATACCATCGGTAGGGAGACAAATGCATCCTCAACACATTATGAGAATATCCAATGATAGCCATAGTGAGTGCCTCCCTTGATAAAGATATCCAATATAGCCATACGAATATCCAAGATGATAGATGACTCCATATGAATAGTCCACAAGATAAATCCAGAGCCACACAAACATAGTCTCATACGACACAAAACGCACATAAAAGTTTGACACTAAAAGGGAACAAGCGAGTGAAAAAAACGGAACGCCAAGAGCAAGAGCTTGTGCCCGACCCATGCAAATCCTCGGAGACCTAATAGAACTACTTCTCCCCCTTTGGCATCGAGACGCTAAAAAGGAAGAAAAGCGATGCTAACGCCCCAAGGGATCACTCGAAGTCCTCATCTTCTTCCTTGTCCCCGTCCTCGTCCTCATCATCAAGCTCCTCGGTGTCATCGTCCTCATCATCGGCAGTGTCCGCAGAAGGAAACAGGTGGCGCTTCAGCTCTCCATAGTTAAGCCCTGAAGAAGAGTTCCACCAAGCATATGGTGTGCGAGGAGTAGGAGCAGGGGGATTGCCTGAAGCACCGGACACATGGTGAAGGATGAGCTGCTGAGAGTGAGCCATCTCATGGCGCTGCTTGTTTGCCTCATACTGGCCCTTGCGGGTGTCCAAGCCCATGCAAAGGATGTTCCGCTGGAACCAGTTCAGCTGCTTGATCTCACGAGCAATAGGAGGCATTGGGGGACTACGAGCACTAGCACGAGCATCCCTCATGAGGCCCTCAGGAGTAGAAGAGGGGTGAGAGGTCTTCCTAACCCTTGTGTAGATCTTCTTGGCCTTGTGCACTACATCAATGTTGAACTCTTTAGTAGGGAGCAGGTGCTTGATCAGCATCATGATGTATGGAGCATATGGGATGGAAAGTCTGTTGAACATGGCATCGATCAACTCATGGTAAATAAAATCCATCACATCCAGCTGGTATGACATGGACTCATCCTCACAGGACGCCACCTCATGAGAGAAGGCAAGAAGTTCAACTAGGTGACCACGGATGCTATCATTGTTTCCACCACTAGGAGTGATAGAATCATGAAAGAGACCCACCAAACTAGCATATATGGGAGACAGACCAGCAAGAGTGCCCATAATACCATTGTCATCGGTGCAAGGAGAGAGGGCAGCATCTTTATTGGGCTTGAGTTGAGTGATGATGCGGTGACCACTAGCATGGTCCCTATGGTGGAAGGGATAACCAAGAACCTCAGCAAAAATACGGAAATCAGCTTGCATAGGCCTGTCACGGGTCATCCACTTCATGGTGCGGTGCTCATCCCCACAAATGACCAAGGTGGAGAAGAACTGCTTCACAATCTTAGAGTCATAGGAGCATTGGAGGGCCATTAGATGGTGCAGCCCCATCCTTTTAGACACATACATGGCATCAACAAGGTGAGGCTTCTCCAAGGCATCAGCAAGAACTAGAGGATGCAAAGGCCGAATCTTCTGCTGAGCATACACATATTCATAGATACCCTTTTGTTTAGCGCACCAAAAGCGAGAGTCACCCAGCTCAGTATCATGCGGCACTTCATCAAACAGATCCCGTTGACGAATGGAGGATAAAGTAACAGGATCCATCTTCTTGTAGTTGATCTTGGGCCCTTTGCCCTTCCTCTTGGACACACCTTTCCTATCCCTCTTTGCATGTTAAGCCATGTGCTTCTCCTCGTTCTTCTTTCTCCTCAGCTCAGCCTCGTCCACTAGGTTACCTTGACCGTCGTCCCGAAAGTATTTAGCGCGAGGACGGTGCTTGTAGGTTTGGGGAGCACTGGAACCACCTGTGAAGGGAGCCATATGGATAGCATGGGGATAAGCATACACACAAGTCCAAGATAGAGCGTAGAAAAGGTAGTCAAACAGTTCATAGTCCAATACTACTCAATGCACAGATCTTATGCAAAACTAAACCAGTTGTGACTCTGTCAGGCCGGATTATCCGGCCTGGCCAGGGGCGGGTAATCCGGCCCTGGGAGAAAATTTCAGAATTGTTTAGATCTAATGCATAAGAGTAGATCGGGCCTAGGAACTTCAAGGCTACAAATTCTACGCGAAACAACACCCTTCTAGGCAGCGTTTCACCCAACAAGTAACACATCTAGCCAAAGATGGGGAGAGAGGGAGTGACCCTCACTCATTGTAGGAAAAACGCGGTGGAGAAGGTACCCAGAGGCGCGGAGAAGAAGATCCGGGGTGGCCCGGAGAATCCGGTGGCCAGAGAGGCTCCGGGGAGGGTGGGGGACGGCAGGTGACGGCTGGGAGAGGGAGAAGGTCGGGGGAGAAGTGATGCTCGTTATGAGACCTTCCCCCTGACCCCAGCCCTTAAAGATTGCATCTGCTAGGGCTGGATTATCCGGCATATACTTGGGCCGGATTATCCAGCCTAAAATCTGAATGTCTATTGTACACAGACTTAGGCCTGCGCGTCCCCAAACAAAACCCCCACAAGGTGTACAAGGGACTTGTGTGCAAGAAAGGATGGATTAGGGGTAGGGAAAGTCTTAGGATTAAGAGTTCCAAACTAAGATGGTACAACACACGCAAAATTGCAAGAACCAAATCAACTAAAAGCCAAAATTGAGTGTGGTTCCCATAAGAACATGAGGTGAGCAAAAAACATCCAAAAAGATCCACAAAAATCTAACTCTCCTCATGGAAGAGGGCAGTGGCCGAAGCCACCTTGTTGGAGTGGATGGTATGACACCGCGAAGATATATCTTGGGTTCATGACCAATACTCATCAATAAGCTCACATATCACAAAATGATATTAAGAGAAATGATTTGACTTGCTTTAGGCATTATGGGGGGAGGGTTAGCCTAATCAATTAGGACCACACTCCCCCTATGTCCATGCCCACACCTAGACCAAATAAGACTGAGATGTATGAGTGAGTGCATGGGTAATAAAGACAAGCTCCTTGAATCAACGATATTTAGCTCATTCCTCAAGTAACAAAACCTTGCTTCGTCAAGTGGCTTCGTGAAAATATCAGCAAGTTGGTTCTTCGTGCTCACAAAAGATAGATCAATATCGCCTCGAGCAACAAGGTCTCGAATAAAATGATTCTGAATCTCAATATGCTTCGTCCTTGTGTGCTGTACCGAATTGTACGCAATTTTGATTGCACTTTCATTATCGCATAAAAGAGCCACTTTGTCACAATTGACACCGTATTCCTTTAAAGTTTGCCTCATCCATAATAACTGAGTGCAGGCACTACAGCTGCACATATTCAGCTTCGGTGGTGGAGAGAGATATACAATTCTATTTTTTAGAAGACCAACAGACTAGAGATCTTCCCAAGAACTGACAAGTTCCAGAAGTTGATTTCCGATCATCCTTATCACTAGCCCAATGTGAATCAGTATAACCACATAGAGAGATTTTGGAGCCCTTGGGATACCATAGACCAAAGTTAGGGGAATGAACCAAATATCGGAAGATCCTCTTAACCGCCACTAAGGGGCTTTCTTTATGAGCTGCTTGATACCTTGCACACACCCCCACACTCAACACAATATCGGGTCTAGATGCGCAGAGGTAAAGAAGAGAGCCGATCATGGACCGGTATACCTTTTGGTCCACATCTTTACCGTGAGGATTGAGTTCAAGGTGACATTTTGTTTACGTCGGAGTGGCGACGCCATTAAGATCCATCATCTTGAATCTCTTGAGCATGTCTTGGATGTATTTTGCTTGATTGATGAAGGTTCCTTCTCTAAGTTGCTTGATTTCGAATCCAAGAAAGAACCATAACTCCCCCATCATAGACATCTCAAACCTGTTAGTCATAAGCTTTGAAAAATCATCATTAAAAGATTTATTAGTAGAGCCAAAGATGATGTAATCTACATATAGTTGGCATACGAAGAGCTCCCCCTTAACCTTCTTAGTAAGAACAGTGGGATCGATTTTCCCAACTTCGAAGCCACGGTCTAACGAGAGCTCTTTAAGGTGCTCATACCACGCACGTGCGGCTTGTTTAAGGCCATAGAGTGCCTTATCGAGTTTATAGACATGGTGTGGAAAGTTAGGATCCTCAAATCCCGGGGGTTGCTTTACATATACCAACTCATGTAGAGTACCATTAAGAAAACCACTCTTAACATCCATTTGCTGTAATTTAAAATTATTATGAGCAGCATAAGCAAGAAGGATACAGATGGACTCAAGACGAGCCACAGGAGCATAAGTCTCACCGAAGTCAATGCCCTCAACTTGGGAATAGCCTTGTGCCACGATTCTCACCTTGTTCCTCACAACAACGCCATTCTCATCTTGCTTGTTTTTAAATATCCATTTAGTGCCGATAATATTGCGGCAATCCTTGGGCTTCTCTACTAATTTCCAAACCTTGTTGCATTCAAAGTTATTCAACTCTTCATGCATAGTAACAACCCAGTCCAGATCTTCAAGAGATTCAAACACTTTCTTGGGTTCCACCATTGAGATGTGAGCTTGATGCTCACTGAAACTTGCCAACTCCCTTCTTGTGGAAACCCTTCATCGAAGATCACCTACAAATTTTTCAAGAGTGTGACCCCTTAACTCAAGGTTCCTATCCGCACGAGCTTTGCGACGAAGTTCAATAGCTTGTTGTCTCTTTGGGGAATAACTTCATCATTTGAGTCTTCGCTGGAATCATTGGCTTGGACTTGATCTGTAGCTTTATTAGCAGGATTACGCGATGATGAACCTTGCCCTTGATGTGGATCAACAGTCGTAATAGGAGGCTGCAACACTTCAGGAGTTCCGGCCGAGGGTGAGGCCGGATAATCCAGCCTGGGAGAACCTGAAACATCTTCACCAGGTTGACTAGAGCTTGCTTGAATTGGTGAGGGGCCGGATAATCCGGGTCAGCCGGAAAATCCGGCCTGGGATTTGCAGATGTTTCTTCGATACGATGAACAATATGGTCGTCAGTGGAGTGATGGCTGGATAATCCAGTGTCGACCGGATAATCCAGCCTGGAGTATTCATGAGCATGTTGACCTTCAGCATTTGGTGGAGTTGGTGTAGAAGTTTCTCCCGTGGTTGGAGCATGTTGAGTCTATGTAGATGAGGGCTCTACATGAGTAGAGCATTGTTCTTCCCGGTCCACCACAAGGGGTTCCTCAATGGGGCGGAAAAATCCCACGCCCATTCTTCTTATGGCATCTTGGGGTATTTCAACATCTGCATCACAAACATCAACTTGCCCCGCACGGGAGCCATCATTTTCCTCGAACACCACAGTACAAGATTCTAAAACAGTTCTAGAGAGCTTATTGTAGACTCTATAGGTGTGGGATTCGGCACCATAACCAACAAAAATGCCTTCTAAAGCCTTAGACTAAAATTTAGATAAACGAACTCCTTTGATGAGAAAGAAACACTTACAACCAAATACCCGAAAGTATGAAATGTTTGGCTTGTTACCGGTAAGTATTTCATATGGAGTCTTGTCCAAGATTTTACGGAGGTATAGCCGGTTGGATGAATGACAAGCGGTAGAGATTGCTTCAGCCCAAAAGTTATATGGAGACTTGAATTCAGCTAGCATAGACCTTGCCATATCCATTAGGATCTGGTTCTTCCTCTCGGCAACACCATTTTGTTGAGGGGTGTATGCAGCGAAGGATTGATGTCTTATCCCCTCTTCACTTAGGAATTCATTTAAGTTGTATTTATTGAACTCGGAGCCATTATCAGTTCTTATTGCCAAAATGGGGACATTGTGTTGACGTTGAACCTCGTTGGTGAAGTCGATGACAGTTTGTTGAGTCTCGCTCTTCAACTTGAAGAAATAGACCCAAGTGTATTTTGAGTAATCATCAATGATCACGAGGCAGTACTTCTTCCCACCAAGGCTTGCATGTGATGGAGGACCAAAGAGGTCCACATGAAGGAGCTCCAAGATCCGTTTTGATGAAATAATAGTCTTCCTTCGATGAGGAGAGTCATGCATTTTCCCTTCAACACAAGCCCTGCAAACTTTCTCTTTTAGTCCAAGGATGTGGCCACCCTTGTGGAGACTTTGCAAAGTTCTCATATTGATGTGGGCTAGTCGGCGATTCCATAACCAACCCGCGTCAGCCTTTCCAAAAAGACACATCGGGCCTGTAGTGGTTTTCCCCAAAAAGTCCACCACGTACAGGTCATTTTCGACATATCCCATGAAAGCGACTTTTAGAGACTTGCTCCACAAGAGTACCACCAAATCAGCATCAATAAAAACTGCAAAGCCCATCTTACCAAGGGCGCGAATAGAAAGTAAGTTGTAACCGAGGGTCTCAACAAGCATGACGTCCACGAGAGAGATATCATGAGCCACCACAACTTTGCCGAGACCCAATACCTCAGATTTTGACTTGTCACCATAGGAGACGGTTATATGATCATGATTTGGCCGCATCTCCGTGATGATCTCCTTGCTTCCGGTCATGTGACTCGTGCACCCACTATCGAGTACCCATTTAGACCCACCAGAAGCATAGCCCTGCAAGAAAGTTACTTCTTGGTTTTAGGTACCCATTTTTCAATGGGTCATCTCATGTTAGTGACAAGGGTCTTGGGGACCCAAATAGACTAAGGAATGTAACAATCATAAGGACCTACATAACTAGCATAAACATCACCGTAATAATCACAATATAACTCATAGTTAGGATTGTTAGCCCCTACAAAACCATCATAATTAGACTTGTCATTGGTGGTGGTGTTAGTCTTTGGTTGAGCAGTCTTGCTCTTCTTCTTCTTGTTCTTCGTGTTCTTCATCTTGGGAATATAACCAAGACCCTCTTTTCCATTGTTTGTCCTTTGCTTGCCAAGTATCTCCTCTAGAACTTCTTTACCTTTGTGTTGAGATCCCTTTGCAAGATCTTCTTGTCCACAAGATGGTGTGGAGGTGCTGGGCATATCATACTTCTCTGATTGAGTTTGGAGCTGGTCACAAGACTCATTTATAGTAGAGTGTTCACTCTCCAATGCCTTGTGAGCAATGTCAAGTTTCTCAAACTTCTCTGAGAGTCTAGCATGAGCATCCCCAAATTCAATCTTTTCCTTCTTTAGTTTCTTTACCTTGGCAAGAGTGTTGTCACATTCTTTGATGAGCTGAGCAACAACTTCTTCATGGGACTCCTCAATAGATTCGAGTTTCTCTTCCAATGATACACGAGCTTCCTCTTCTTCTTCCAAGGCATTCTTCAAGGAGGCTATCTCCAAGGCATCTTCTCTTTCAATTCTGCCCTTTTCTTCGAGGAGATCTTCGGATTAGGCAAGTTGACTCATAAGAGCATCAAAATAAAGTTTGTGCTCACCTTGCAAGTTAGTGAAAAAATTGTCCAAAGCAATAACTTCTTCTTTTACCTTGAGACTAGTATGATCATCCATATCCATATTTATGTGCGTCTTAGGAAATGAAGAAAAGGAAGACGATACCTCGGACCCTCTTGCCATAAGGCAGGTGACGTTGTTGTTGATGACGTTTTCGTTTGGAGAGTCGAAGAGAGATGATGGAGTAGATGTAGTGGCTATAGCAGCCACCTCTCGAGTACTATCTTCATCCTCTTCATCTTCACTTGTAGAGGAATATTCTTCTTGTGCCACCAAGACAATCTTGGGTTGTTTCTTGTACGGACCATTCTTTTTGATAAATGGATTCTTTCGAGGTGCCTTGGATTTTTCTTTAAGGATGATCCTGCCACCATTATCTTCTCTATTTTGATACGAACATTCAGCCACAAAGTGTAGCCTATCTCCACAATTGTAGCATGTTCTCAGTTTTGGGCCATTCTCTCTTCTTCCACTTGACCCATTCTTGCGCTCAAGTTCCGACTTGGCCTTAGCTGGATCCTTCCAAAAGTTCCTTGCATAGAATTCCATGTACTCACCATGAGCACGCTTGACTTCCTCGGGGAATCCCATGGAGACACTCTCGAAACCTCTTTCATCCTCATCTTGCTCAATAACATTAGCCTTCAGAGCAACATTGACCCCTTTTGCATTACAATGGCTCGGGCACGAGCATCTTCCGCATTCTTAGCAGCAACCTTGAATGATGCCATTTCTTGCATGACTTCATTGGAGGTCATTTGATGGTAGTTGTGTCTACCCTGCAAGCTCTTCAAGTCCGTTGGCTCAAAAGGCATTAGAGCACTCACATATTTCCTTTTTATCCAAGCATTTTCAATGTGAGTAGCTCCATGCTTTCTGAATGTTGTTACAATGCCCTTGAGTCTTCTATACATATCCTCATGGTTTTCACCATTCAACATGTAGAATCCTTCAGCTTCATTACTAAGGGCATCATACCTATTCCTCCTCATGCTTTCATTTCCAATGAAGAGATCGGTGAGGGCATCCCAAGCTTCTTTGGTGGTGTTGAAATGCTCAATGTGGGGCATGTCCTTGGGGCCCACTCCGAGTTGTATCATGTGGAGAGCCGTTGCATTCAATTGACTATCCACCACTTCTCTTCTTGTCAAGTTGGTGTGATCTCCAATATGAAGGCCCTCTTTAATGATACTCCAAAGTTCAATTGAAGAGCTACAAACATGAGACTTCATTAAGAATTTCCATTGATTAAATGAAGATGCGGTAAGCTTGGGTGGATCACCCCTATTGTTTATATGAGGATGAGGGATAGGTGGATCGGGAGAATATAGGTGATGAACCTCACTATAGTCCTCCTTACCACTTCCCTTCTTGGAGGTGGAACCATTATGTTTTTCACCTACCACTTCATCTTCCTTGGATCCGGTGTTAGCCTTTTCCTTAGATGATGGAGTGGCAGCCTCCGAGGAGGATGGAGATGGGGCTGCGGGTGATGAGAGGCGAGCAATCATTTGTTGCATCTCCTCCATCTTGGTCTCAAAGGATTTCAACAAGGTTGTTTCCAACGTCTTGAGGTCATCCATTGTGACCTTGTCCACAGCCTAATTCCCATTCTCCTTGGAACCCATACTTCTCTTAGGCAATTAAGCCCGATAAAGAGCCGAGGCTCTGATACCAATTGAAATGGATCGTATGGGCACCTAGAGGGCGGTGAATAGGTGCTACTTCAAATTTTAATGCTTTTTCAAATTTAGGCTTCACACAAAAGGTAAATTCTCTAGATAAGTTATTATGAAGAATTTTCCTATATGCAAACCTATCTACTAGCGAGTAAATGCGAGTTAGAAAGAGGAACGAGTAAACCGTAGTGGAGCACGTGGAGACACATGATTTGTTTTACCGCAGTTCCTTCCTTGTTAAGGGAAATACATCTGTGTTGGAGGGGTGGGCGGTACTAAGACCACCACGCCACAATAGGCCTCACCCTCTTCTCCGATGGATCCCACCACCAAAGGCCTGATCCACCTTTCCACTATAGGAACCCTTTGAGGCGGGTACCGGCGCCTTTACACAACTAGCAGGGCACAACTCCACAACCAAATTGTAGGCTCCCGTAATGACAACAAGCTGCCACAATAACAAGTTATCAATAACAAAACACAAGATCTAGATATTAACGAGAATACTAGATCGGGGATTTCTCCAAGTGAATGGAGAGGAGTTGATGCGCTTGAATCATGATGACGATGTAGGTTGTCTCCTCCTTCAAATCCCCCAAAGATCGAAGCCTTTGGGGTGGTTGAAGTGGGAGATCTAGAGAGAGCTCTTGCAACAGGTCTGGTCTTTTTCGAATGAATCAAGAAGCCTGAATGGAGAAGATGAGGTGGCTTTTATACCCCTGCATCCACTGAGCCGTTGAAGCCATTTGGGGCCAGATTATCCGGCCCAAGTGGGGGCCGGATTATCCGGCATGGGGCAACTCCGCCCCAGACTCGGATTATCCGACAAATAAACCGCCCCCACACAGAACGACGCGCCGAGCCTGCCCTTGATCGTCTCCTAGGGCCGGATTATCGGGCTGCTTGTGAGGACCGGATTATCCGGTCAGGGAAGGAAAAACCGCCCCTGTTCAGATTTTCCGGGAGAAAATCCGAACCTAGACAGAGCGTCGCGCCTTGGCAGCCTTTGATCATCTTCTGGGGGCCGGATTATCCGGCCCAAGGCGAGGGCCGGATTATCCGGTCACGGGAAGAAAATCCGCCCCCGTTCGGATTTTCCAGGAGAAAATCCGTCCCTAGACAGAGCGACGCGGCATGCCAGCCTTTGCCAAGTGAGCTAGGCCAGATTATCCGGCCCTTGATGGGGGCGGATAATCCCCCCCCCCAACCACAAAAACATCCTTGCACACTTAGCACACATGATAATACTCCACAGTATTGTTATCTAACACATAAAACACAGGGAACCATGAGATGTTCTTTAAAACTTATAGAATAGGCTATTTCCAAACCATGGTTTGGGTGCGAACGTGGTCGCATTGACAATGTGCCTGCGGGGTCGTGTTCGCCGAGCTCCCATCGGGACAAACTCTTTAAATATTTGCTGCTACAAGTGCTGTAATAACCCTGTTATTGGTGCAGGAACCTAGTCATCAGGATCCAGGTCCGTGCCAATGGAGGTGGTCTTAGATGAATCTCCTTCCACAAGTTCCACCTGCTTGGTCTTGATGGTGGCCTTGCAAGCGCGTTCGGAGTCAAAAATCTTTTTCTTCGAAGCCAGCATCTCCAAAACATCGGCCTGGCGCTGGATCTCCTTGAACTCTTCATTGTAGAGGACCAGTTCGGTGAAGGCGGCTTCACTTAGCTCACACTACCTTCCCTTGGTGAAACTTCTGGCAATAGTGATGATGTCGTTTGGTACAGGTATCTTGAGCTTGTTGTAGATGAAACATGGTCTGACGAGGAAGGAGTGGAATATGTCATGTCCAAATATGACGTGGTACACTCTCTTGAAGGACACCACTTCAAAGGTCATGTGCTCTTAGCGGTAATTGTTGACATCACCAAAGGCGATTGGAAGGGTGATGCAGCCAAGGGACTGATCTTGCCGGCTAGGAACGACGCCATGGAACACGGTGCTTGTCTGCCTTGGTCGGGTCTCCGTCAAGTTCATCTTGTGCAGTGTATGAAGGTACATAATGTTGATGATGCTTCCACTGTCCATGAGGCACTTGGTGAACTCATTGCCGTCAATCGGGGGGTTGATGACCATGGCATATTGGTTCTCTGTTGGGATGAGCTAGTGAAACTTCACTATACGGGGAGTGTTTACACAACGCCGGGCATTTTATAGTTGTAACTTATCCCAGCCAGCTACTTACAAGAGGTATATATAACAGTGAAAATCTAGGTCGTCAACGATCTGTATCGCGGGGGCCTCGCTCCACTCGTCAGAAGTTAGCATTATTAATGAATTTGATCATACTTCAACACTCACAAGAGAGCCTTGAGCAATGTTGGCTATAGTACATTGCACTAGATTGCTTGTGCATCTTGTGTCTATATTGGATGATTCCACTGAATTTTCAGAATCTATAATGGAAGAACGCACACCTGAGTTTTCTATTTATTTTTCCAAGTGGTAGCATATTATGTACATTTGTTTGGTATTTGTAGACACTGAATTGTCTGGATAGGACTCTATGTCCCCAAATTATGGGCTGCAGTAACACCAACAAGAGCACATTGACGACATGAGCTTGTTTCCATGAAGAGGAGTAGGAGAAATCATAATGTTATTTCTAACATGAGAAGAGAGATCTCAATATATACAGTAGTCTAGCAAAACGGGTTAAGATTGCCTGCAAATGTAAGGATAACATTTAAAATTATTGAAGTGTGATGATGTATCAAGTTGGCTAAAAGTAATGTGGATTTGCAGTATTCTAAGAAAACTCTTTGACGTATATTCATGTGATTTTTGGATAGAGCATGAATGTGAGTGCATATCTACTAGTTTTACACAACAAATAAATCGAATGCTTTGCGGTGTCATTGACTATTCTCTTGCAGAACGACTTTGCATTCTCTGTTGGGAACTTTGGGACCAAGCGGATCGATGCTAAAGATCATGCAAGGCGGAACAACTCAAACCAACCTCAGCCTCTATGGGCGTGTTTGGTTGCTCCTGACCTTTAGTCGCACCTGGAGATCATGGCTCCACGGAAGCTGCGCGCGACAATGCAACCTCTCGTGCCTAAAGGTCCATTCATTTGATTCCGTGTATTTTCATTTCCCTAGGGGTTGAGAAGCCAATCCCCAGTCGTTTGGTTCCATGCATTCTTGGTTTTCAGCAAATTGGTACTTGTTTGGCTAGTTGCATTATCCCTGATAGCCTTTTCTCCTAGCTGGTGAGGTGAGCTTACCCAACATCAGCAAGGCAGAAAATAAAGTTCAGACAATTGCAATTAACAGAACACCTAGCTTAAGACTAAATCAATGTAATCAACCATGACATGTGTGCTGCACCACGAGATCATGAACAACTGCCCATGATGTAGCACAAGATCGTCACAAACAGAGGGCTTATAATTGAATACCACCTCCTATAGTATACATACCATAGTTTAGGGGTCAGTGCAACCGAAGTTCATGGGCCTAGCTACTACAAAATACACATCACGGTCGTCATCATCAACACTGGTATCAACACCTCCTCGAACAGCTCAGTCCGCTACTCAGAGGTAGTGTTTGTTCATGAAGGTCGTGAACCAGCTCATCTTGCACTCAGGGGTCATGGCAAGATATCTGGTCGCCTGTCCACTGTGCTCCATTAGGTGGCTAAGAGCACAATGTATCGCGGTCAGAGAGATGGGCGCATCGGGAATGCGAGGACCGTAGATCATCTTTATTTGAGCATAGTTCTGAATGGGCTTGTTTATCAACTTGGTGTCCTTCGGCTGAGCCTATATGAGAATCATAGTTAGTTCAAAATGTGTAGTTCATATGAGAGCTTTGAAAATACTCAACGTACTAATGCAAGTGCAAATATATGGAACCTTGATGTGTGTGTACTAATCGTCGTCGTCCATCATGATAGTAGAGGTCTCTTCAACCCAGCACATGTTCTCAAGCCTCTTGATCCTCAGCACCTGAATCCACCTAACTCTCTTGTGCCTCATGTGGTTGTACACCTGGTTCGCAGAGATTGTCCGGCCACAGAACTAGAAGACATCATCTGCAATCAAGCGCATGTCTGCCTCTCTGAATCCCCAAACAACTGAACCCCCTTTCTGGATCAACCGACATACTCAATTTAGGATGAAGGTGGACAGAGATGCTGGCCATGACATGCACAACTTATTCTTGCACACCGCATTAGGCATCGACACATAACACATAGTCTGCACAAAGGTTGCCAATAGATCAGGGGACACAACCAACTCCTACGGCACTAGAGATACGCAATGTGTTCAGTTCTAGGGGAAGAACTATACTTGTAACACTAATCCTACATATAACACAGGACAATCCTCACAATACAACATGGATAATGACTGCCAAAATATACCACAAAAGGTCCAGATCTACTAGGAGCGAGCACATGCGAACATATGAACAATGAGCGAGAACATGGTAACAGATCCAAGCTGCTAGAGCTAGGGTTAGGTGTCTCTTACCACAATCTCAATTTTGACCGACGAGGATGAGATGTCAGAGATAGCCGAGGACAAAGGCTTGCCGGAGATGAGCTAGATCCACCGGAGTAAGAGGTGCCGCTTACCTGCTCATCGATGGAGAAGGGGATTTGGAGGGTGAGATCTCGAAATGGGAGGAAATGATGGCGAGGATTTTGGAGGCGGAGGAGGGGCGGTAACCCCAATTTCTCCCGCTAGAATTTGTGATCTCCCTCCATCCATTGCTCACATGGGCGCGTGCAGGTTCTTCTCTCCCGAGTGCGAGAAGAACTTGGCTCTGTGGAAATGGCCTATTTGGGTGTTCCTCTAGGGCCAGGCTGAGGGGCGCTTTAAAACTTGTGCGATGCAAATATTCCTCTACACGTGAAGAACAAGTGCCCTTATTTCTTCCCGCCCCATGCGAGAAACGAGGATACGAGCAACCAAACACGCCCTATATCTTAGAGCAACCCTAAAACCTTCTGCCTTAAAAAGGTCAAAACAACTGGCTTAAAAATTTTAAAATAGAAAAGTGTGTCTCAGTTTTCTGGTTACCCTGTAACAGGGCTTGGGTGCTACAGCGGCTGCCCTAAATATTCGACATCGAAATTGCACACAACAACATTGCAACCACTCCACATTGCACTAATCGGAGAAATCAGAGAACCTAGAGGAGTACTTTGTTGGCTCCGCCACCACCATCAATGGCCCGGTGCCATCGAATGCCTTCTTCTTCCTATATGCCTCCAGCTTGGCTTAGAACTTCTCCTCCATCGCCACGTGCTTGCCATGAGCCTCGTCGAACTATCGCATGAGCTCTTCATCGGCCTCAGCGATGGAGAGACGGCGATGCTCCTACATGTCGCGACCAGAGATGCGCGTCTCGGTGATGTTGGCGACGAAGACAGCTTGCTCGATGTTCTCGACATCGTCGAAGTTCAAAAATGACTTAGGGAGGACGTGCTCCCACACGAGGGCGTCGAAGGTGCGAGCGACCTGCTCTTTGGTGTCAAACGTGCCGAGCCAGAGCCGCTCACTGCCGATGGTGACCTCCGTGGGGGCATTTTTGAGGCTTACCCAACAATTATTTTTAGGTCAATGCACTTTTATAGACCCCTAGAGCTGGTTTTTATCCCCAAAACCCTAAAAGTAGCAAATATTTTTAGGGTTGCCATTAGAGTTGCTCTTAGAGCATCTCTAGCAGATACCGCATATCGGCCGACCCGCAAAATTTTGCGTATATATGTGGTACCGAACCCAAAAATGGCCTTTCCAAATACCGCATCCGGCCCAAAACCACATTTTTTGTGGTTTCCCGCATTCCGGCCTGGCCGTTCCGAATATATTTGGTGTGGGGGGATGGGGTAAACTGCATCGCATTTCCCCTTTCCCCATGCGTAGAAACCCTAACCGCCACCGCCCCGCTCTGATTTTGGCCACCTCCGTCGATGACCATCAAATCGACGCCGCCCACTACCTCCCAGCCACCCCTCCTAGCCATGGCCGACCAATCATGCTGGAATTTGGTCGGATGAGGTGGCGGTTCTGTGCGGTGCGGAGGGAGCTCCGGCGCCCGAGCTCGCGTGCCACCATCGAGCGAAGAGGAGGTGCGTCGGCGCCCCCTCGTGCATCCACTTGACCTCCTTAGCGTGGGTCGGGTTCGGGTTTGGGCCCTCCACGGAGGCGGGAAGCTCCTGCGTGGCGACAAATTTAAGTCTAACCCACTTCCTATGAAAAATAATCGAGTAAAGAAAAAAGTCATGAAAGCACAAAGCAACAAGCATAGGAAAGCAAAACAAGTGCAACTTCAAAATTTTAAACATAAAGAGGGGAAACTTAATATTGTTGAGATACATAAAACCATGTTTCCCTCTCTCATAATAACTTTCAGTAGCATCACAAATAAAATTAACAATATAAATATCACATAAAACATTCTTATCATGAGCCACATGCATAAAATAATTATTACTCTCCCTATAAGCATAGTCATTCTTATTAATCGTAGTGGGAGCAAATTCAACAAAATAGCTATCATTATTATTCTCATCACCATAATCATCAAATATTGGAGGCATATTGTAATCATAATAAATTTTCTCCTCAATAGTAGGTGGACTAAAAATATCATATTCATCATTGTAATCTTCATATATTGGAGGTATAGTATCATCAAAGTAAATTTTCTCCTCCGTGCTTGGGGGACTAAAAATATCATGCTCATCAAAACCAGCTTCCCCAAGCTTAGACTTTTCCATAGCATTAGCAATAATGGTGTTCAAAGAATTCATACTAATAACATTGCCATTAGCATGCAAATAAAGTTCCATAGGTTTTTTAATTTTCTCTTCAAACACTTCATGTCCTAACTCAAGATAAATACTATAAAGTTCTCTAATTTTTTTGTTGTTTTCCATTAAGCCTAACTAGTGAAAATAAAAACAAGAAACAAAAAGATATAATTGCAGAATCTAAAGGAAATAACTTCGAGCACTCACACACTAGCAATAGTACTAGAAGATAGCTTAGTGGCCAGAGGATGTGACTACCTTTTACCTTACCTCCCCGGCAACGGCGCTAGAAAATAGCTTGATGTCTACGCACGCTTCTATTCTTGTAGACAGAGTTGGGCCTCCAAGTGCAGAGGTATGTA
This sequence comes from Avena eriantha, assembly GCA_910589775.1. Classification (NCBI taxonomy): domain Eukaryota; kingdom Viridiplantae; phylum Streptophyta; class Magnoliopsida; order Poales; family Poaceae; genus Avena; species Avena eriantha. Next base: position 507,736,392 of record OU342743.1, read on the forward strand.
GAACATTAGCAAGTTTCCATTAAGTGGATCACCCAAGGTTTAGCGAACTCAGGGAGGAAGTGGTCAAAGGTATCCATCTCAAGAAACCATGCAATCAAGATACAAGAAGTCTCTTGTGTCCCCAACACACCCAATACACTTGTCAGGTGTATAGGTGCACTAGTTTGGCGAAGAGATAGTGAAATGCAGTAATATGGATGATTATAAGTGGTAATTGCAATCTGAAATAAGAGTGGCAGCAAGCAAACATGTAACATGACTGATTGTAAACGGTGTTTCAATGCTTAGAAACAAGGCCTAGGGATCATACTTTCACTAGTGGACACTCCCATATAAATATCGTCTCTTCATTATGCTACCCTGAACTACTCTCCGGTTGGATGATGTAGGGCTATAAAAACACACCTTAAAGTTCACATTCCCCATCTAGATAACCCCTCACTATCACCTTGAGCGCTAGATGGTTCCAACAAACACCACAATCTCATAGAGACATCCAACTCAAATTATACTCATGATAACTATTTATGTAACCTTAGCCTAAGTGTCACACGGTGTGCACACTGTCAACATCACACACTTGGGGATAAGCAGAGATTAATTAAAGCATTTGAGTAGCAGAATAGATCTACTTATTCAACTAGATTACAAAGCTTATGATCTCAATAAGATCACGCATAGAGAGAGATGAACACAGCTACCGGTAGAGCCCTTAGCCTCGAGAGATAACTACTCCCTCCTCATCATGGGAGTCAGCAACAACAATGATGGTGGTGGATTCGATGGAGATGGCTCTGAGGGCACTTCCCCGTCCCGGCAGGGTACCGGAACAGAGACTTCTGTCCCCCAAATCTCCTCTTCAGTGGCGGCGGTGCTGCGGAAATTTTGATCCTCCCCCTTAGGGTTTTCGTCTTGGGGGGTCTATATAGGCGAAGAGGCGAGGTCAGTGGCCACCCGAGGGGTCCACACCTGGGCCTGGCGTGCCTAGGGGGCCATGCCACCCTATGGTGTGGCCGCCTCGTGGATCTCCTCCGTCTCTTCTTTGGACTTTCGTGTCGTGTCGGGAAAAATAGGAACTTCGGCTTTTGTTTCATCCAATTCCAAGAATATTTCTTTACTAGCTTTTCTAAAACCAAAAACAGCAGAAAACAGGCAACTGACACTGCGGCATCTTGTCAATAGGTTAGTTCCAGAAAATGTATAAAAATGCCTCAAAGTGTAGACAAAACATAAGATAGTTGATACAAAACAAGCATGGAGCATCAAAAATTATAGATACGTTTACGACATATCAAGCATCCCCAAGCTTAACTCCTGCTCGTCCTTGAGTAGGTAAGTGATAAAAAGAATAATTTTTGAGGTGAGATGCATCATCACAATCTTGATCAAGGTATTTGACAAGCATTGATAGCTGGATCAAAATACTCTAAACATGAACATGTAAGATAGAGTTCTAACAATAAGAAATAGCAACTATGTTGTAACATGAAAAGGTACAAACAAAAGATCATGAATAACAATGCATCAAAAGATGTTTGTTTGTTTCTCATATAGAAAACATAATAAGAGTGGTAATCAGCTTGTCCTGCATGGATTAGCAGAACATAAATGCACAGGACACCTTCAAAGCTCATAAGGGTGACTAGATACAAATAATTTAAGAGAAAGCAATACCAAAATAATGAATCAATCAATAAGTTTTGGGACAATGCACAGTGAACTAAGAATGACAACTATGCTCTCTTAATTGGTGCATAAATATATAAGATGGAGACTCAACATAAAAGTAAAAAGGAAAGGCCCTTCACAAAGGGAAGCAGGGATTTCAAGTTTCATAAAGAGCTTCTAAAAATTATGGTACTTATTAGCTTTCAGCTCTCATTGTCCCTATCATAAGCTTCTTGAGGTGATTAAGGTTAAAGTGACAAAATATGAGGATATGCTTGATAAGTTATAAGTTGAAAATCTCATGCCCCTTGCTTACGAGTACCGAACCTCATGCTACTCAACTTTAGTCACAAGTAAGTTCTTGTCATTGTAAGTACATGTGTATCATGGAGAACCGCCAACGGGTACCCCTTTCCCCATGACACAGGAGCTTTTCCATATCAAAATAACAAGGCAACAGACAATGAGCATCTCAGCGATCTTTTTATTTGCTATTTGCATAGGTTTTTATTGAGGATGCTTCACAGAATACTCATTATGGTTATGCTGCAAGTTTCCACCATGATTAGGCATGGCTTAGGCTAGCCGCCCAGGCATTTCTCTAACACACATAGAAACTCCATGAGCTTACAAGATCCCCTTTTATTTCACACCGTCGGGATCCATAAACAAAAGAACATGATATCAACTGAATAATAAGTGCAATGTTGAAAGCGTTCCCCATGGTATCATGGTTCTGCTAATTCACAACTTATAAAGTGCAAGCATATAACCAACATAGATGGACACAATGGTTCAAGTTTATTAAGTGCAACAAAATAAAGTGTGCCATCAAGTTTGTGAGATCTTTAATCACTAATTTTCACATAACAAGTTTAATTTGGAAGATAGATAAAAACATGAATATACTTGGAATGGTGTAACACACCATGCATAGGAATTTATATTCGAATCTTTGTAATAACTTGGTTTCTTGGGAGTTGGATGCATGAGTAGAACTCATACTCAGTACAGGTGGAGGCTAGCAAAAGACTGGGAGTGACCAACTAAGAGAGCAATAATGGCCATAATCATGCAAAGCGACAAAACATTATTAATTAAAGCATCAAGTGATATTGCAAGTCAAAAACTAAATGATGATAGAGGCTATGGTGACTGGTTCATAGTCTTAACATGGTGTAAGCATGTGCCAAGTCAACCCAAATAAAGCATCAAAGGAGAATACCACAATATTATGATTTTGTATGCTAAAACAACGCATGATTCTTTCAAGGCATATTAAGCAATATCAATTATTTGAAACAAGTCATGCTACAACAATAATCACTAAGCATATGGTCAAAGCAACATCTAGCATGACATGATAAAGTCTAAGTCACAGTCAAAACAAGCTTCCTTTTGTACCACTATAAGCTATTCCAAGAGGTAATATGGTAGTATTATTAGTAAGAGATATTTCTTTTCCTCCCTCAATGAGCCCCCAAAGATTCAGAGATACATAAATAGCTTTGGGCATAAGACAAAATTCAGACATGATATCGCAGCGGGCTTGAAAAATTTCAGTGTTTATCTCAATATTTACTCTAGGGAAGCACTTTGATGGTTCAGAGTTTATTGGAACATAATCATGTTGCTCCCTAAGCATATTATAGCACCCTTCTAATCTAGTAGTGCTAGCTTCAAGAGTATCCAACCTAGCAAATATTTTTGCGAACGAAGTATCAGTTTGGCTAGGCGTGTTGTAAGTAAGGATCAATTTCTTTATAGCATTAATAGCATCATCCTCATTACATTGGAGGAAATCTCCTCCCGCAATAGCATCTAAAACATATCTATAGCTAAGAGAAATCCTAAGGTAAAAACTGCTAAGGAACAAGCCTTGAGTCATTTTAGGCTTAGTTTTTTCATGAAGATCAGAGATTCTAGACCAAGCTTCCTTAAAACATTCCTCAATTCCTTGTTTGAAAGTGAAAATCATTTCCTCGGGTGACATAGTGATTGGAGCAAGTCTAGACATAATGGCAACTTAGGATAGGAACTAAATTTTTTGTGTTTTTGAAATAAGAAAGCAAACTTGTAAAACTATTTTTTTTGTGTTTTTTGAATAACAAAACAAGCAAACAAAGCAAAACGAAACTAAGCAAAACAAAAACAACAAAGTAAAGAGATTGGTTATGAGGGACTCCGCTTGTGAAGATGTCCTTGACTCCCCGGCAACGGCGCCAGAAAATCTTGATGCGCTCGACTTTCGACATAGAGCTCGTTGGGAACCCCAAGAGGAAGGTACAATGAATATAGCAGCAAGTCTTCCCTCAGTTCTGAAACCAAGGTTTAATCAAACCAATAGGAGCAAGGAAACACCCCAAAGCTGTTACTAGCTGAGCTTTGGCAGGGCGCACTACCGGTGCTAGTAGCAACGTGGAGACCTGCACAACACAACCACAGAACTTTGTCCCCAACTTGCGATGAGGTTGTCAATCTCACCGTGTTTTGCGGAAAACAAAGGATTAAACGTATCGAATGGAAAGAAGTAAAAGTTTGCAGAAAGTAAACACAAAGCAGTAAAAGATTGTAGATTGTATGTAAAAGACAAGGACCGGGATCCATAGTTCACTAGAGGTGGCTCTCCTTAAGATAGATAACATGTTGGGTGAACAAATTACAGCGGGGCAATTGACAAACATCGAGAAAGCAATACATGCATATACTAATCATCTTGACTCCTTTGAGACTTGATTGGGCATTACAACATTATACATAGACCGCCATCCAACTGCATCTATGACTAATAATCCACCTTCAGGTTATCATCCGAACCCCCTCCAGTATTAAGTTGCAAGCAACAGATTATTGCTTTACGAACTACATGTAAAGTAAACAATACGATTGTTCTATGAACAAAGAATTGTTGTTTTCTCCCTAGTAGCAACAACACATCTAGTACCTTAGAGATTTCTGTCACTTCCCCAGATTACCAGAGGCATGAACCCACTATCGAGCATAAATACTAACTCTTGGAGTTGCTAGCATCTACTTGGCCAAGATAGCTACTAACAACAGAAAGCATGCAAGATCTCAAATAACAAAGACATGATAGAATCAATAATCAATCTGAAATAGCATCTCAATATCCATCGGATCCCCGCAAACACAACATGTATGGATTACAAATAGATGATCTTGATCATGAACGGAGCTCACAAGATCTAAACATGAAAGCACAAAGGAGGAGAAACCAGCCATGTAGCTACTACATGGATCCGTAGTACAAGAATGAACTAATCACGCATCACACCGGAGGCTTGCATGGTGATGAAGAAGGCCTCCAGGGTGAATTCCCCTCTCCGGCAGGGTGTCGGGAAGAGCTTCAGATCCCCCCAATCTAGGGACAGAGACGACGGCGGCTACAGACTCTTTCGTGGATTTTTGATCGGGTACTTAGGGTTTTCGTCCCGAGGGCAACTAATAGGCGGAAGGAGAGGCCGAGGCCTAGGCATCCCCTCGGCCTCCCCTTCCGACTATAAGATGCCTCCGATACAGAAACCCTAAGTACCCGATCAAAATTCCACGAAAGAGTCTATAGCCGCCGTCGTCTCCATCCCTAGATCAGGAGGCATCTGAAGCTCTTCCTGGTACCCTGTCGAAGTGGAGAATTCACCCCGGAGGCCTTCTTCATCACCATGCAAGCCTCCGGTGTGATGCATGAGTAGTTCATCCTTGGACTACGGGTCCATGTAGTAGCTAGATGGCTGGTTCTTCTCCTTTGTGCTATCATGTTTAGATCTTGTGAGCTCCGTTCATGATCAAGATCATCTATTTTTAATCTTACATGTTGTGTTTGCGGGGATCCGATGGATATTGAGATGCTATTTCAGATTGATTATTGATTCTATCATGTCTTTGTTATTTGTGATGTTGCATGCTTTCCGTTGTTAGTAGCTATCTTGGCCAAGTAGATGCTAGCAACTCCAAGAGTTAGTATTTATGCTCGATAGTGGGTTCATGCCTCTAGCAATATGGGAAAGTAACAGAAATCTCTAAGGTACTAGATGTGTTGCTGCTACTAGGGAGAAAACAACAATCCTTTGTTCATAGAACAATCATATTGTTTACTTTACACGCAATGCGTAATGCAATTATCTTTTGCTTGCAACTTAATACTGGGAGGGGGGTCGGATGATAACCTGAAGGTGGATTATTAGTCATAGATGCAGTTGGATTACGGTCTATGTATAATGTTGTGATGCCCAATCGAATCTCATTGGAGTCAAGATGATTAGTATATGCATGTATGCTTTCTCGATGTTTGTCAATTGCCCCACTGTAATTTGTTCACCCAACATGTTATCTATCTTAAGGAGAGCCACCACTAGTGAACTATGGACCCGGTCCTTTATTTTACAATCAATCTACAACTGTTTACTGTTTTCTGTTTACTTTCTGCAAGCTTCTACTTTCTTCCACTCGATACGTTTAATCCTTTATTTTCAGCAAAACCGGCGAGATTGACAACCTCATCGCAAGTTGGGGGCAAAGTTATGTGGTTGTGTTGTGCAGGTCTTCACGTCGCTGCTGCTACCGGTAGTGCGCCCTACCAAAGTCCAGCTAGCAACACCTGGGAGGTGTTTCCTTGTTCCTACTGGTTCGATAAACCTTGGATTCATAACTGAGTGAAAACTTGCTGCTGTGCTCATCATACCTTCCTCTTGGGGTTCCTCAACGAGCTCGATATATTTTGGGCCATCAAGCATATTTTCTAGCGCCGTTGCCGGGAGTCAAGAACATCTTCACTAGGGGAGTCCCTCATAACCAATCTCTTTACTTTGTTGTTTTTGTTTTGCTTAGTTTATTTCTGCTTTGTTTGTTTGTTTCTTTATCAAAAACACACACAAAATTAGTTCCTACTTCAACTTGTTTTTATGTCTAGTTCTGCTCCAATCACTATTTCATTATGGATAGCCCACTCGGTTTCCTATTTGGGGAAACTACTATCACTGCTAGGTAGTAGAGGGACCATCGCCTGCTAGAACCTCCATGGAAGATTAGGGCAAAGTCATGAGAGTCATGTGATGGCTCTGAGTATGGCGCCCAGAAAAGTGCTGGTGCATGGTTGATGTAGAGCTCGTTGGGAACCCCAAGAGGAAGGTATGATGAGCACAACAGCAAGTTTCCCTAAGTTATGAAACCAAGGTTTAATCGAACCAATAGGAGCAAGGAAACACCCCAAAGGTGTTACTAGCTGAGCTTTGGCAGGGCGCACTACCGGTGCTAGTAGCAACGTGGAGACCTGCACAACACAACCACAGAACTTTGTCCCCAACTTGCGATTAGGTTGTCAATCTCACCGTGTTTTGCGGAAAACAAAGGATTAAACGTATCGAATGGAAAGAAGTAACAGTTTGCAGAAAGTAAACACAAAGCAGTAAACAGTTGCAGATTGTATGTAAAGAAAAAGGACCGGGATCCATAGTTCACTAGAGGTGGCTCTCCTTAGATAGATAACATGCTGGGTGAAAAAATTACAGCGGGGCAATTGACAAACACCAAGAAAGCAATACATGCATATACTAATCATCTTGACTCCTTTGAGACTTGATTGGGCATTACAACATTATACATAGACCGCCATCCAACTGCATCTATGACTAATAATCCACCTTCAGGTTATCATCCGAACCCCCTCCAGTATTAAGTTGCAAGCAACAGATTATTTCTTTACGAACTGTGTGTAAAGTAAACAATACAATTGTTCTATGAACAAAGGATCGTTATTTTCTCCCTAGTAGCAACAGCACATCTAGTACCTTAGAGATTTCTGTCACTTCCCTAGATTACCAGAGGCATGAACCCACTATCGAGCATAAATACTAACTCTTGGAGTTGCTAGCATCTACTTGGCCAAGATAGCTACTAACAACAGAAAGCATGCAAGATCACAAATAACAAAGACATGATAGAATCAATAATCAATCTGAAATAGCATCTCAATATCCATCGGATCCCCGCAAACACAACATGCAGAATTACAAATAGATGATCTTGATCATGAACGGAGCTCACAAGATCTAAACATGAAAGCACAAAGGAGGAGAACCAGCCATCTAGCTACTACATGGATCCATAGTCCAAGGATGAACTACTCACGCATCACACCGGAGGCTTGCATGGTGATGAAGAAGGCCTCCAGGGTGAATTCCCCTCTCCGGCAGGGTGTCGCGAAGAGCTTCAGATCCCTCCCGATCTAGGGATGGAGATGACGGTGGCTACAGACTATTTCGTGGATTTTTGATCGGGCACTTAGGGTTTACGTCCCGAGGGCATATTATAGTCAGAAGGGGAGGCCGAGGGGGTGCCTGGGCTAGCCACACCACCCCCTAGAGCGGGCCAGGCTGGGCCGCGCGGCTAGGTGGTGTGGTGGCCCCCTGGCCCCTCTCCGTCTCGTATTCTGGCACTTGATGACTTCCGGAAAAATAGGCACTTTGGCTTTTGTCCCGTCCAATTCCGAGAATATTCATTTTCTGACTTTCCTGGAACCAAAAACAGCAGAAAACAGGCAGCTGGCACTGTGGCTCTTGTTAATAGGTTAGTCCAAGAAATCATATGAAAAGTACTCCAAAGTGTGGACAAAACACAAGAAAGTGGATAAAACCAAGCATGGAACATCAAAAATTATAGATACATTTGCAATGTATCAACATCCCCAAGCTTAACTCATGCTCGTCCTCGAGTAGGTAAGTGATAAAAAGAAAGAATAATTTTTGAGGTGACATGCACCATCAAAGACTTGATCAAAGTATTTGTAAAACATTCAAAGTTGGGATCATAGTACTTCAATCATAACATGAAAGACAAAGTCTAGCAATAAGCAAAGAAACTATGATGCAACATGAAAGGCACAAACAAAAGAGTCATGAATAACAATGCTTTGCAAGACGTTTGTTTGTTTCACATAAAGAAAACAAAGCATAATAGTATTCAGCTTGTCCCACAATAGAGTAGCAAATATAAATGCATAGGACACCTTCAAAGTTCATAAGAGTTACTAGATACAATAATTTAAAACAAGCAATATCAAAGTATGCATCAATCAACTAGTCTTGGGACAATGCACATAGAACTAAGAGTGACCACTATGCTCTCAAAGTAAGTGCATAAAGATAGAAGGTGGAGACTCAATGTAATGGTGGAAGAAAGGCCTTTATAAAAGGAAGTAGGGATTCAAGTCTCATAAAGAGCTTCCAAAAATTATGGTACTTATAGCTTTCATCTCTCATTGCCCCTATGATAAGCATCTTGAAGTGATTAAGGTTAAAGTGAACAAACTATGGTGTACATGCTTGACGAAGTATAAGTTAGAAATCTCATGTCCCTTGTATATGAGGGCCGCTCCTCATGCTACTCAAGTTTAGTCACTGGTAAGTTCTTGTCATTGTAAGTATATGTGTATCATTGACAACTGCCAACGGGGTACCCCTTGCCCGATGATACGGAAGAATCCCCATATCAAAATGACAAGGCAAGCAGACAACAAGCATCTCAGCATTCTTCTTATTTACCATGGGAATATGGTGCTTTTTTCTCTCTTTCCTCTTTTCATAGTATCTTTTTTTCTCTTTTTTCTAAATATAGGACTCTTTTTTTATAAGAAGAATGCTTCATAGACAACTCATTATGGTTACGCTGCAGGTTTCCACCATGTCAGCATGGATTAGACCAGCGGCCCAGGCGTTTCTCTAACACATATACATAACTCCATGGACTTACAAGCTCCCCTTTCATTTCACACCGACGACATCCATATACAAAAGAGCATGATATCAACTAGGTACAAGTACCAAGTGCAATGTTGAAAGCGTTCCCCACGAAAGCATGGTTCTTCTAATTCCCAACAAATAAGTGCAAACATATACAACATAGAAAACACAATGGTTCAAGTTTATTAAGGGCAAGAAAAGTAAAGTGTGCCATCAAGTTCATGAGAGCTTTAATCACTAGTTTTCTCATAACAAGTTTAATATGGAAGGTAAACAAAAGCATGAATATACTTGGAATAGCATAAGCTAGTAGGTAGGTATGGTGGACTCTTTGGAACAACTTGGTTTAGGGAGTTGGATGCATGAGTGGAACTCATACTTGGTTGTGGAGGCTAGCAAAAAACTGGGAGCGACAAACTAAGAGAGCAATAATGGCCATAATCATGCAGAGCGACAAAACATCAATGATCAAAGAATAAAGTGATACTACAAGTTGAAAACTAAAGGATCATAAAGGCTATGGTGACTTGAGATAGTCATAACATGGTGTGAGCATGCGCCAAGTCAACCCAAATAAAGCATCAAAGGAGAATACCACTATACTATGCTTTAATATGCTAAAACAATGCATGAGTCATCCAAGGCACATTAAGCAATATCAATTGTTTATAACAAGTCATGCTACAGCAAAGAATACTTAGCATAAAGCCAAAACAATATCAAGCATGGCATGACAAAGCGTAGGCCACAGTCAAAAACGAGCTCTTTTTACCACATAAGTATGAACTTTCCTACTCTTTTCCAAACCAAACCAAACTATTTGCAAACTAATGTATGAAAGAGGGGGTCCAACCAATTTATTCAGAAAACTAAGCAAACCAAAGCAAATGAAAAACCAAAATGAAAACGAAAAAGAAGACGCTCCAAGAACAACACAACTGTGCATGAAACAATAAAAATGAAGCGTTTGGAAGAACCTGGAATTTTTATTGATGAAGAAGGGGATGCCTTGGGCATCCCCAAGCTTTGACGCTTGTACTTCTTGGATATTTCTTGGGGTGACATGCGTGGCATCCCCAAGCTTGAGCTTTAGTCCATCCTTCATCTCATTACTCATTCCTTCCATACACCTAAAATTTTCCTTCATACAAAACTTCACACAATCTTTATTAGCAACATTAGTGCACTCAAGATAAATAAGTCTTAAGGTTCAGTTCTAGAACAAAATAAACTTCCATTATAACATTAGATACTGTAGCACTTCCCTCAAAAATCTCAATTCCCCAAAAAACTCAAGAAGGAACCAACAAGAAGCAAATGCAGAAAATGGCAGAAATTTGTCAAAACAGACCAGCAGGTAAAGATAAATTTTTTCGAAGACCTTAGGTTGCTCAAATCAAAAAGTGTTGAACTAACGAAAGTTATATAACAACCTGGATCAGAAGCACAAAAATTCACGCCTCAAAAAGACGTTCATAAATTTTACACGAATTTTTACGGTGAAGCACAGAAATCTGTTTCGGGACAGCAACTTTCCCAATCATTACTTCTCTCTCATTAGAAGTTACTCTTGGCACAAAAACCAAATAAAAAGGATAAGGAGAGGTTATTACAGAGGTAATAACTTCCAAGACTCGTGTAAAACTTTTGGGTTATCTCCCAATAAGTACTTTTCTTTAACGCCTTTATGTTAGGCATAAGAAGCAAGAAAAAGAATCAAGTGTTCTCAAATGAAGAAGCATTAAGACCAAATTTTGTTTTCATAGGAGAAACAAAAGAAATCTTCTCTCTTTTCTTAGGGAAGTGTTCTATACCTTTCTTGAGTGGGAGTTGATATTTAATGGTGCCTTCTTTCATATCAATGATGGCACCAACAGTTCTAACAAAAGGTCTTCCCAAAGTAATAGGACAAGAAGCATTGTATTCAACATCCAAAACATAGCAATCAACGGGGACATAGGCATTGTTAACCATAATAAGAACATCATTAAGACTCCCCATGAGTTTCTTTTTAGCATTATCATCAAGTGGAACATTCAAATAACAATCTTCAAGAGGAGGCAAATCAAGCATATCATAAATCCTTCTAGCCATAATAGAAACACTACTATCAAGATCACATAAAGCTTTGAAATCAAAGTCATTCACTTTCATATTAATGATGGGTTCCCCACCATCTTCTTGTTTTATAGGAAAAGAAGCTTTATGTTTCATCTTTTCTTCTTTAATCTTTATGAGAGCATCGGTAATGTGTTTTGTAAAAGCCATGTTTATAGCACTAGCATTAGGACTTTTAGCAAGCTTTTGTAGGAACTTAATAACTTCAGAGATATTGCAACCATCAAGATCAAAATCAACTTTATCATCTAAAGTAGTAGAACTATTACTAGCCTCAACACTAGTGGTGGTGATAGTATAAACACTAATGTTTCTAGCAATTTCATCTTCTCTTTCCTACTTAGCATGTAATTCAGCTAATAGTCTAACATTTTCATCAATTCTCACTTGTATGGCATTAGTAGTTGCAAAGGGATTATCATTAGTTTCAGGTTTAGCAACCATTTTATTCAAAGAAGATTGAGCTTCAGCCAAAGATGCTATATTTCTTTCAGCATTAGAGAGTTTTTCCTCAATAGTATTATTGAAAGCAGTTTGTTTGCTAATAAACTCTTTAAGCATAACTTCAAGTTCAGAGGGAGCACTCCTATTATTGTTGTAAGAATTTCCATAAGCATTACCATTGTTGGGAGGATATGGCTTATAATTGTTGTTACCAAAATTGTTCCTATAAGCATTATTACCATAAGCATTGTTGCCAAAATTGTTTTTTCTTATGAAGTTCACATCAACTTGCTCTTCTTGAGCAACCAAAGAGGCTAAAGGAACATTATTTGGATCAATATGGCCTTTCCCATTCACAAGCATAGACATAATAATATCAATCTTATCACTCAAGGAGGAGGTTTCCTCAACAGAATGTACCTTCCTACCTTGTGGAGCTCTCTCAGTATGCCATTCAGAATAATTAACCATCATATTGTCCAGAAGTTTTGTTGCAGCACCCAAAGTAATGGTCATAAAGGTACCTCCAGCAGCAGAGTCCAATAGGTTCCTTGAAGAATAGTTCAATCCTGCATAAAAAGTTTGGATGATCATCCAAGCAGTCAGTCCATGAGTGGGACAATTCTTAACCAAAGATTTCATTCTTTCCCAAGCTTGAGCAACATGTTCATTATCAAGTTGTTTAAACTTCATTATTTCACTTCTCATAGATATAATCTTAGCAGGAGGATAGTATTTTCCAATGAAAGCATCTTTGCACTTAGTCCAAGAATCAATACTATTCCTAGTTAAGGAATTCAACCATTCTTCTGCTTTTCCTCTCAAAGAGAAAGGAAACAATTTCAGTTTAATAATATCACCATCTATATCCCTATGCTTTTGCATCTCACAAAGTTCAACAAAGTTATTTAGATGGGAAGCAACATCTTCATTACCAATACCAGAAAATTGTTCTCTCATAACAAGATTGAGCAAAGCAGGTTTTATCTCAAAGAAAGTATCTTCAGGCACAGGTGGAGCAATAGGTGTGCTCATAAAATCATTGTTGTTGGTGCTAGTGAAGTCACACAACTTAGTGTTTTCAAGAGTAGTCATTTTTTTTGGGTTTTCAAATAGGAAAGCAAACTTGTAAAACTATTTTTTGTGTGTTTTTGAATAACAAAACAAGCAAACAAAGCAAAAAGAAAACTAAGCAAAACAAAAACAACAAAGTAAAGAGATTGGTTACGAGGGACTCCCCTTGTGAAGATGTCCTTGACTCCCCGGCAACGGCGCCAGAAAAATGCTTAATGGCTCTGAGTATGGCACCCAGAAAAGTGATGGTGCGTGGTTGATGTAGAGCTCGTTGGGAACCCCAAGAGGAAGGTATGATGAGCACAGCAGCAAGTTTCCCTCAGTTATGAAACCAAGGTTTAATCGAACCAGTAGGAGCAAGGAAACACCCCAAAGGTGTTACTAGCTGAGCTTTGGCAGGGCGCACTACCGGTGCTAGTAGCAACGTGGAGACCTGCACAACACAACCACAGAACTTTGTCCCCAACTTGCGATGAGGTTGTCAATCTCACCATGTTTTGCGGAAAACAAAGGATTAAACGTATCGAATGGAAAGAAGTAAAAGTTTGCAGAAAGTAAACACAAAGCAGTAAAAGATTGTAGATTGTATGTAAAAGACAAGGACCGGGATCCATAGTTCACTAGAGGTGGCTCTCCTTAAGATAGATAACATGCTGGGTGAAAAAATTACAGCGGGGCAATTGACAAACATCAAGAAAGCAATACATGCATATACTAATCATCTTGACTCCTTTGAGACTTGATTGGGCATTACAACATTATACATAGACCGCCATCCAACTGCATCTATGACTAATAATCCACCTTCAGGTTATCATTCGAACCCCCTCCAGTATTAAGTTGCAAGCAACAGATTATTGCTTTACGAACTGCATGTAAAGTAAACAATACGATTGTTCTATGAACAAAGGATTGTTGTTTTCTCCCTAGTAGCAACAACACATCTAGTACCTTAGAGATTTCTGTCACTTCCCCAGATTACCAGAGGCATGAACCCACTATCGAGCATAAATACTAACTCTTGGAGTTGCTAGCATCTACTTGGCCAAGATAGCTAGTAACAACGGAAAGCATGCAAGATCACAAATAACAAAGACATGATAGAATCAATAATCAATCTGAAATAGCATCTCAATATCCATCGGATCCCCACAAACACAACATGCAGAATTACAAATAGATGATCTTGATCATGAACGGAGCTCACAAGATCTAAACATGAAAGCACAAAGGAGGAGAACCAGCCATCTAGCTACTACATGGATCTGTAGTCCAAGGATGAACTAATCACGCATCACACCGGAGGCTTGCATGGTGATGAAGAAGGCCTCCAGGGTGAATTCCCCTCTCCGGCAGGGTGCCGGGAAGAGCTTCAGATTCCTCCCAATTTAGGGATGGAGATGACGCTGGCTACAAACTCTTTCGTGGATTTTTGATCAGGCACTTAGGGTTTATGTCCCGAGGGCATCTTATAGTCGGAAGGGGAGGCTGAGGGGGTGCCTAGGCTAGCCACACCACCCCCTGGCACGGGCCAGGCTGCCGCGCGGCCAGGTGGTGTGGTGGCCCCCTGGCCCCTCTTGTCTCGTATTCTGGCACTTGATGACTTTTGTAAAAATAGGCACTTTGGCTTTTGTCCCGTCCAATTCCGAGAATATTCATTTTCTGACTTTCTTGGAACCAAAAACAGCAGAAAACAGGCAGCTGGCACTGTGACTCTTGTTAATAGGTTAGTCCAAGAAATCCTATGAAAAGTACTCCAAAGTGTGGACAAAACACAAGAAAGTGGATAAAACCAAGCATGGAACATCAAAAATTATAGATACATTTGCAATGTATCATCGTGTTAAAAAGGTTGGATCTAATTGCTAAAATTTTGCTTAAACGCCATGATATAAATTGTTGCTCTAAACAGGATAGTAAACATCTTAAATTCCAATGTGGCTTTAGTAAAGAATTTGTAATTATGTGCTACCATTGGAATAACTATATTCATCTTGGATTTGAAGAAGTAGAACAATTCGTTTTGTTTATGGGAGCTTCTGAAATAGAATCCTTCATGTCTAAAAACTATGAAACCTATGGTTCTTGTAAAGACCTTAAAGATATGGTCTCTTCTATCCTTGATCATTGCATAGAAATATTCAGCAATAATTGTTATATCACTGATTATAAAGAGAGACTCAGTCATGCACAAGAATGTGTCCACAATTTGCAGGAGCCTATGGAAGAAGAAATTCTTGAACCTGAAAGCTCATTAGATGAAAAAAAGGAGGAAGAATGGATTAGCTGCCCATGCCTACCTTCTAATGAGAGTAACTCTTTATCCCTTACATTATTTGATTGTCCCCCATGCTTACCAAAGGAGGATGAATGTTATGTTCATATGGATCCTTTTGGATCTACTATGGGTAAAACTTGTGATAATAATCATGCTCATGTTATCTATGATAATCCTTTATTAGTGCCTAACTTAGAAATGCATGGTACTAAAGAGCATTGCTTAGAAAATGTTTATGACAAAGCTCTAGATGATGGTCCTATATTGGTTGATAATATTAATTGTACTACTATTAAAAATAAGATTGGAGGGGTCTTGACCTTATCTTGGAACCCCATACCTCTTGAGAATGACCAGTCACCTTGTTATAAAATTGTTAAAAGTGGGTTTGAAGGTTTTAATCCCATTATTTTGAGCTTGATAAAAATTATGTGTTTGTAGATCATGAAAATCATGCTTTATGTGATAGCTATATTGTTGAGTTTATTCATGAGGCTACTGGAAATTACTATGAGAGAGGAAAATATGGTTGTAGAAGTTTTCATGGTACTACAACACCTCTCTATGTGCTGAAAGTTTTGAAGTTACTCTTGTTTTATCTTCCTATGTATGTCACTTTGTTCTTTATGAATTTATTTGCATACAATACTCCTATGCATAGGAAGTGGGTTAGACTTAAATGTGTTTTGAATTTGCTTCTTGATGCTCTCTTTTACTTCAATTCATATTTCTTATGTGAGCATCATCAAAATTCGTATTCCTAACTTAAAGGCGTTAAAGCAAAGTACTTATTGGGAGATAACCCAGAAGTTTTAGATGAGTCTTGGAAGTTATTACTTCTGTAATAACCGCTCCTAATCCTTTTTATTTGCTTTTTGTGCCAAGAGTAACCTCTAATGAGAGAGAAGTAATGATTGGGAAAGTTGCTATCCCGAAACAGATTTCTGATCTTCACCGTAAAAATTCGTGTAAAATCTCCATAAGTCTTTTTGAGGTTTCAATGTTTGTGCTTCTACCTCAGGTTGTTATCTAACTTTTGTTAGTTCAACACTTTTTGATTTGAGCAACAGAAGATCTTCGAAAAAAATCATCTTTACCTACTGGTCTGTTTTGACAGATTTGTGCCATTATTTGCATTTTCTTCTTATTGGTTCCTTTTTTAGTTCTTTTGGGGAATTGAGATTTTTAAGGGAAGTGCTACAGTAGATTGTGTTTTAATGGAAGCTTTATTGGTATTGAAACTGAACCCAAAGACTTATTATCTTAAGTGCACTAATGTTGCTAATAAAGATTGTGTGAAGTTTTGCATGAAGGAAAAAATTTAGGTGTATGGAAGGAATGAGTAATGAGATGAAGAATGGACTAAAGCTCAAGCTTGGGGATGCCATGCGTGTCACCCTAAGAAATATCCAAGAAGTACAAGCATCAAAGCTTGGGGATGCCTAAGGGATCCCCTTCTTCATCAATAAAAATCACAGGTTTCTTCCAAACACTTCATTTTTATTGTTTCATGCACAGTTGTGTTGTTCTTGGAGCGTCTTCTTTTTCATTTTTGTTTTGTTTTTCATTTGCTTGGTTTTCTTAGTTTGCTTGAATAAATTGGTTGGACCCCCTCTTTCATACATTAGTTTTCAAATAGTTTGGTTTGGATTGGAAAAGAGTAGGAAAGTCCATGCTTAAGTGGTAAAGAGAGCTTGTTTTTGACTGTGACCTATGCTTTGTCATGCCATGCTTGATATTGTTTTGGCTTTATGATTAGTGTTCTTTGCTGTAGCATGACATGTTATAAACAATTGAGATTGCTTAATGTGACTTGGAAGGATCATGTGTTGTTTTAGCATATTAAAGCATAGTATAGTGGTATTCTCCTTTGATGCTTTATTTGGGTTGACTTGGCGCATGCTCACACCATGTTATGACTATCCCAATTAACCATAGCCTTTATGATCCTTTAGTTTTCGACTTGTAATATCACTTTATGCTTTAATCAATGATATTTTGTCGCTCTGCATGATTATGGCCATTATTGCTCTCTTAGTTGGTCGCTCCCAATCTTTTGCTAGCCTCCGTAATCAAGTATGAGTTCCAATCATGCATCCAACTCCTAAAACCAAGTTATTCCAAAGAGTCCACCATACCTTCCTATTAGCATTTGCTATTCCAAGTATATTCATTTTTTTATCTACCTTCCAAATTAAACTTGTTATGTGAAAATTAGTGATTAAAGCTCTCACAAACTTGATGGCACACTTTACTTTCTTGCATTTAATAAACTTGACCCATTGTGTCCATCGTTGTTGTGTATATGCTTGCGCTTTATAAGTTGAAATTAGCAGAACCATGTATCATGGGGAACGCTTTCAACATTGCACTTGTACTTTGTACCCCATTGATATCATGTTCTTTTGCTTATGGATCCCGGCGGTGTGAAATAAAAGTGGAACTTGTAAGATCATGGAGTTTGTATGTGTGTTAGAGAAACGCCCGGGCCGCTAGCCTAAGCCATGCCTAATCATGGTGGAAACTTGCATCATAACCATAATGAGCACTCTATGAAGCATCCTCAATAAAAACCTATGCACATAGCAAATAAAAAGATCGCTGAGATGCTCATTGTCTGCTTGCCTTGTCATTTTGATTATGGGATAACTCCTGTATCATGTGCAAGGGGTACCTCGTTGGTGGTTCTTTATGATACATATGTACTTACAATGACAAGAGCTTACTTGTGACTAAAGTTGAGTAGCATGAGGTTCGGTCTTCGTAAGTAAGGGGCATGAGATTTCGGCTTATAACTTGTCAAGCATATCCTCTTAGTTGTGTCACTTTAACCTTAATGACTTAAAGATGCTTATGATAGGGGCAATGAGAGCTGAAAGCTAACAAGTACCATAATTTTTGGAAGCTCTTTATAAAACTTGAATCTCTACTTCCTTCTATGAAGGCCTTTCTTTTACTTTTATGTTGAGTCTCCACCTTCTATCTTTATGCACCTACTTTGAGAGCATAGTGGCCATTCTTAGTTCTATGTGCATTGTCCCAAGACTTGTTGATTGATGCATAACTTGATATTGCTTATTCTTAAACTATTTGTATCTAGTCACTCTTATGAACTTTGAAGGTGTCCTATGCATTTATGTTTGCTACTCTATGAGGGACAAGCTAAATGCCACTATGCTATGTTTTCTTTATGTGAAACAAACAAACGTCTTGCAAAGCATTGTTATTCATGAATCTTTTATTTGTGCCTTTTCATGTTTCAACATAGTTGCCATGTCTTATTGTTAGAACTTTATCTTTCATGCTATGTTCAAGTACTTTGATCCCAGCTTTCAATGTTTTGCAAATACTTTGATCAAGTTTATGATGATGCATGTCACCTCAAAAATTATTCTTTCTTTTTATCACTTACCTACTCGAGGATGAGCAGGAGTTAAGCTTGGGGATGTTGATACGTTGCTAACGTATCCATATCCATAATTTTTCATGTTCCATGCTTGGTTTTTATCTACTTTCTTATGTTTTGTTCCAACTTTGAAGTACTTTTCATACACTTTCTTGGACTAACCTATTAAAAAGATGCCACAGTGCTAGCTGCCTGTTTTCTGCTGTTTTTGGTTCCAGGAAGTCAGAAAATGAATATTCTCGGAATTGGACGGGACAAAAGCCAAAGTCATTTTTTCACCGAGGGGGACACGGAGCCAGAATACGAGACGGAGAGGGGCCAGGGGGTCGCCACACCAACTGGCCGCGCGGCCAAGCCTGGCCCGCACCAGGGGGTGGTCTGGTCGCCCTAGGCATCCCCTCGGCCTCCCTTCCGACTATAAGATAATAGAAACCCTAAGTACCCGATCAAAATTCCACAAAAGAGTCTGTAGCCATCATCGTCTCCATCCCTAGATCGGGAGGGATCTGAAGCTCTTCCCGGCACCTTGCTGGAGGGGAGAATACACCCTGGAGGCCTTCTTCATCACCATGCAAGCCTCCGGTGTGATGCGTGAGTAGTTCATCCTTGGACTACGGGTCCATGTAGTAGCTAGATGGCTGGTTCTTCTCCTTTGTGCTATCATGTTTAGATCTTGTGAGCTCCGTTCATGATCGATCATCTATTTTTAATCTTACATGTTGTGTTTGCGGGGATCCGATGGATATTGAGATGCTATTTTAGATTTATTATTGATTCTATCATGTCTTTGTTATTTGTGATCTTACATGCTTTCCGTTGTTAGTAGCTATCTTGGCCAAGTAGATGCTAGCAACTCCAAGAGTTAGTATTTATGCTCGATAGTGGGTTCATGCCTCTAGGAATCTGGAGAAGTGACAGAAATCTCTAAGGTCCTAGATGTGTTGTTGCTACTAGGGAGAAAACAACAATCCTTTGTTCATAGAACAATCGTATTGTTTACTTTACACGCAATGCATAATGCAATTATGTGTTGCTTGCAACTTAATACTGGAGGGGGTTCGGATGATAACCCGAAGGTGGATTATTAGTCATAGATGCAGTTGGATTACGGTCTATGTATAATGTTGTGATGCCCAATTGAATCTCAGAGGAGTCAAGATGATTAGTATATGCATGTATGCTTTCTCGATGTTTGTCAATTGCCCCGCTGTAATTTGTTCACCCAACATGTTATATATCTTAAGGAGAGCCACCACTACTGAACTATGGACCCCGGTCCTTTCTTTTACAATCAATCTACAACTGTTTACTGTTTTCTGTTTACTTTCTGCAAGCTTCTACTTTCTTCCACTCGATACATTTAATCCTTTATTTTTAGCAAAACCGGTGAGATTGACAACCTCATCGCAAGTTGGGGGAAAAGTTCTGTGGTTGTGTTGTGTGGGTCTCCATGTCGCTGCTGGCACCGGTAGTGCGCCCTACCAAAGTCCAGCTAGCAACACCTGGGAGGTGTTTCCTTGCTCCTACTGGTTCGATAAACCTTGGTTTCATAACTGAGGGAAAACTTGCTGCTGTGCTCATCATACCTTCCTTTTGGGGTTCCCCAACGAGCTCGATATATTTTGGGTCATCATTCTCCTCCGTCTCTGCTTTGGACTTCCGTGTCATGTCGGGAAAAATAGGAACTTCGGCTTTTGTTTCTTCCAATTCCGAGAATATTTCTTTACTAGCTTTTCTGAAACCAAAAGCAGCAGAAAACACGCAACTGGCACTGCGGCATCTTGTCAATAGGTTAGTTCCAGAAACTGTATAAAAATGCCTCAAAGTGTAGACAAAACATAAGATAGTTGATACAAAACAAGCATGGAGCATCAAAAATTATAGATACGTTTACGACGTATCAGCAAGCCTCGGGTTCTTCGTCATCAATTACTCCGACGACACCAGCGACTATGACGAGGAGTAGGCGTCGCCGACGGTGTAGAAGACTGGTGAGTAGGTACCGTTGGTAGATGCTAGGGCTAGTCTAGATGTAGGGCACGACAATGATTTTTGCTGTAAATATGTCGATCTTGATGATTAGAAGCCTCCCCCGTATGTATGAATCTAACGCCAATTAATGTTTTTAAAAATATAGTTTCATTTTAGTGTATCTGTTCCGGGCTAGCTAAGAGCATCTCTAGCAGATACTGCATCCCGCAGTACTGCAAAACGCGGATGCGGTAAACTGGAAACCTGGTTTGCGGTGCGAGAAATGGCGGGACAGATCAGATACCGCATATTGAACCGCAAAACAAAATATTCCATTTTACGGTTCAAGTTTGCTGCATCTGTTCCGCCCCATCTAGCGTACTGCAAAATAGCGTATACTGCAAATCCTATTCTGCAAACCAACAGTTCAAACCAATACGAGAATTTCAAAGTTTTACAACAACACGCAGATACAACAACATGAATGAATGGAAAATGAACATGCTAGGCTTGCTGATGATCAGCTCCACCATTCGCATTAGCACTTGTAGCATCACGTCAAGTTTTCCTTGCCTCAAGGATCTCCCTCCTTCAATCTTCCCACCACTCTTTTGTGATCGGATCCATCTTGTCAGGGTCCATAGTCATCACTCGTGTTTCTTCAGCAATTGTAGCTGCCCGAGCTTTTTCCTTTTCGAGACGGATCCTCCTCTCCTCGAACTCAGCTTTGCGCTTCTCATCTTCTTGAGTTGTAAGCCATATTTGCAGTTTGGTCTCTTCTCTCCTGTCAGTCATCTTGAGCTTGGTTTCTATCTGTTGTTGTGCCAGTAGCAACTTGTGCTTTATCATTTCATCAATCTTGTCCCCCAACCTTTCAACCTCAACCTTTCTCTTGATCTCTTATTTCACCTTCTTCGCACCATCTAGCCTTTGTCTTTTTTGCTTTGGGTTCTTCGTCTTCCTCCTCGTCATCTTCCTACAAGTTTATGGCAGCGCCATTTCTAGGAGGTGGTTCCTCTTGATCCTGTACCCTCCACTTCTCACTGTTCTTGAGCAATTCCTAGTAGTGATGGAGAGCAAATGGTTTGTTCCTCGATGCGGGCATGTCCCTGTACCTAAGATGGGCAACATTGTCATAGTCGTCAATGTAGGCCCCGCTAGGCGGGTGAGTCTTGACTTGGTCGTAGGCCTCACTCCATCGACTGCAAGATTGTTTGATCGTATCCCATCTACCTTAGAGAGATCTCAATGTGCGAGTGCTTTCTTTTGGCACTAGCTTGAAAATTTGTCCTTGATCCACTTCCAATACTTCTTCCGGGATTGATCAGTTCCAGTGACAACATCCATGGACACAGCTTCCCAGGCCCGGATCAATGTCGTGTCTTCGTCCATAGTGTAGTTTACCGACCTCTTTGATTTTACCTTATCTTGAGCAGCATCGAAGGCCTCCTCATCCACCTCTTCTAGCTCATCGTCTTCCCACTCATCGGTCTCACGCACTCCTTGCTCCCCTTGAGTGTAACACCTCAAAAACATTAAACAAGATTATCAAGTTCTAATCACCCAAGTTTAGGGTTAACAAAAACTTTTACTATTAAACTCTATATGAATACATATGTGCTTATTATTTAATGCATGAATGTGCTATGCCAGGTTTGAGTGCTACAAATGATAAAGATTAGTTTAAAGATGAATACCACATCATCTAGATCATTTCCAAGCAAAATCAAATGAAAAGAAAGTCAAATATGAATCATATGAGCATATGGTCACTTTGGCCAAAATTAACCTAGCCTACTTTGGGCATCTCTAGGAAAAGATTTACAATAGAAACAATTATACATCTTTTCACCCCTTGCTAGACCAAGAAAAATGAACCCAAGCAAACTTTACAAACTTACAGAAACTATTTTCAAATCTATCTAAGAGGCAATTCAAAATTGAATCAAGTGTAGGTACATAGACCATCTTTTCTCAAAAACCACTCAAACCTCCACCACTTGACAATTCCCAGCAACCAGAGACTACCAAGCATATGATCAGCTCAACCCACCAAAAATCATGGAAAAATTCCAAAGATAAGTTCATGCGGCCATTTAGTCGAACACTTAGCAGACAAAGTACAAACTCAACAACTATCTATTGTTTGAAATCAATCTTGTGCTCATCTTGGTACTGCAATCAACCTCACTTGCTCACCCACAATCATCCCAGTACTTGTCCGTGCAAAGAAGCAACCTCACTTGCCACATTGACCAGTGCCATGTTGTACCCGAGCGAGGTCATGCCGGTCGACCATGGACAGGTCGCCACATGCCGTGCCTCGCTCTCTCCGCTCGTACTCGCAGCCGCCGCGTCACCAGCCACCTCCTAGACACGATCATTCGCCGCCGCGCACCCCGTGACCACTGTACTTGATGACGAACACCTCCGTAACTGAACAGAGCGCCGGCGTCGCCCGACTGACTGAGACCGCCCCTTGTCGCGCCACTACGCGCATGACGATCGCTGTAGTCCACCGCGTCGACCCATGCCCTCCGCCATGCTTAGCTCGACCTGTAGCAATGTCGCCGATGAGCCCGACCATGTTGCCCTGCCTCCAACGCCGGTGTATAAATAGGAGTCACCCTAGACCTCAAACGGCACACCATCTCACTTCCCACTCTCTCAGAAACCTCACCGACCCTTCCCCGGAGCAAGGCGATCACCACCCCACCGGAATTTGACTAGAGCACGCCGCTGCAGTGAAGGAAGGGCACCGTTGATTGGAGCCACCCCAGGAGCCGCCGCGACCACCAATCGACTTGCCGTCGTCGACTTGTCGTCGTCGACCAGCCCATTCGCCCCATCGCCAGACCTAGCTGGAGCCCTGGTAAGCCTCCCACGACCCCCACCGTGCCGCTAGGTTTAGAATCTCGCCGGAATTCTGTGACGTAGACGATGAACCTCAGACGTGGATCCTGTTCTAATAGTAGCGCTAAGATTGGCTGATACTGTTTCGGTTAGATGACCCATTTCTTTTCCCGCGCAGAGCCCATCAGTTCAAATAGAATTTTGCCATTTAGTTTAAAACCCTATTCTGTCAGTAGATTCAAAATTTAATTTAGAGAGTTGTATTGATCCAAAATGCATGATTCCAATTTTGTTAGGAAGGTATTAAAAATATCTAATCACTCCCATTGGATTCAAACCAATTGAAACTATAAGTCACCTATACTAAAAATAACAAGACAGAGACTTTTACCACTTCAAACATTTTTATAAAATCAACCATAAATTCTTTTGAGTTGAATTCAACTCTCAAAAATCACATTTACCATGCTCTACATGAATATGTCAAAAGATTTGGTTTTACAGATATTAAACATGGTTTAGTATTAAAAGAATGATATATAGGCATTTCTAGTCACTTGAATATTATTAAATAGTAATATTAAATCTTGTAATACATGACCACCATTTTAAATCACATTCCCAAGTATTGGAATATGTGGTGATGACATGTGTCAATATGATCCACTATTTTAATTGGAGAATATTAAATCTTAAGTATTTTCAATGATTAGAAATTACTTTTCTCAAATAAGATAAATAAAAATGTGCCATTATTACATGTGATGATTGAGATGATGCTAGATCATCTAATATGAGCCCTTGTGTGCTAAATAGAAGTAGATAAGTGTTGTTTGGTGATTGTGTATATTGTATGTATTTATAGACGCTAGTACCGACCCGGGGTACGACGAGGAGGAGTACTTCGAGGAAGAAGAAGAGAACTTCAACAACTGCACTACTCAAGGCAAGATAGAACTTTGCATGATATCTATGAAAGCCCACTCTACTAGATAACCTATGCACTGTGCACTATGCATGCTTGGTTATACAACTTGATTATACCAATCCCAGTTTTACTTACCAACTTTCCTTTTCCTTTATTAAAGTTTCTTATCTAGTTAATGAATTGTGACTAGTGGAAAAGTGGGATGGATACCATCAAGATCATAGAATTAGTTTTGGATACTTATACTTGATTAGCACCCCCTCAATAGTGATACCCTCAATACTAGTGGCTAGTGCTAAACTAAACTTGATTGCTTTAGATGGGAACACTTGGTGAAAATGATTATGAAAACCTTGGAATGACGATTCATTCTATTGAAATGTTTTGACATGTGTTATGATACACAATGGTTTGCTGATGAAAATGAATGAGGCATGAGCCTTGACTTTGATAAAAACTAATGGTTGGGTTCAGATGCGATACCATTCCAATTTTACCATACAACCACAATACCTGAGTTGGGTACGTCTTAACTAGAAGTTTATATGTCTTAGTATGGGTTCCCTTACGGAAGAGGTGAGTCAAGGCTACCTCGTAAATGAATGTCCACCTATGCAGTTCCCGAGATGACAATTGGTCATGGTTGGGAGGCCAAGCTCATAGGGAAGGTGCCTATACTCGGGTGTGTAATTGAATGGTTAGGATTGATTATCTGCATACCAAGTATGATGATTCAGGGTTACCCCTAACGGATGTATCGAAATTTTTAGTAAAAGTGTACCACCTCTGTAGAGTGTCAAACTATTCGAATAACCGAATTATGGACAGTTGGAGTGGCCATACTGTTTTGTTGTCAGATGTTTTCAAAAGTACTTGTGACTTGAAAGATGAACTTGACTTGACCACAACAGAGTTGTGGACATGAAATCTAAGTTCCCACTTAAGTGATGTAGAGAACTAAATTAGGTATTTACTCTTAAATTCCTTATGAAATAAATCTGCCTTTTTGCAAACAAAACTAGAGCTTAAGATTTCTACTAGTTCTACCTTACTTATACTAGTGATAGTTTGCGAGTACTTAAAGAGTACTCATGGCTTTGTCCCTGGCTATTCCCATGGCCAGACTATGATGAGGACTACCCGGAAGATGGACATCAGGAGGTCTATGATAACTAGGATCATCTCCCATCGTCAGCATTGTCTGTGACCATGAAGATGGAGCCTACTACGTTTACTTTCCACTGCTTTGATTGTATTAAGACTGGATCATGAGATCCTTTATTTGTAAGACCTTTATTATGGTTTGTAATGGATGATGTACTGTGGTACCAATTCTGTTATGTCTCGCAAAAATGGTAATCCTGGAATTGCGATGTACGGCATAACAGGCATCTGAATCTGGGTGTTCACATTGACCCTCTCCTTCACCCTCGCGGGTAGCACCATTAGTAGGCTCGTCAGGTAGGGGCAGACCTCCGTTGACGTTCACCACCGCGTCGTTCATCATGTCAACGAACAAACACGGAACCGGCAGAAGATCCTCGCTACGAATACCAGAATTTTATGGTCATTTTCAGGCAACCAAATTCTAGGCAAGATGTGCAAAAAATCTAGGACGAATTCGACCGCAATTAGATCATCACGAGATCACATACCTTTCAGGAACAAGGGCAAATTGGGTGGCCGGACGAGGGCAGCTGCCATCACCGACATGCACACAGAGAGGGGCTTCCGGCTGACAGTTTTCTTGGACTTTGGGATGGAGGGCACCTTGGATTCGCTGGTTTTCTTCTGACCACCGGAGGGCCGTAGGCCAGTAGAACCACCGGCTACGCGGGGCTGTGCTCCTAGTCGCTTCCTCGCCGGTTTCGCCATGGGCGCTAGCGCAAGGCTGTCATCGATGACATCCGCGACGGGCGGGGTTGCCAACACGAATTCCACCGTGTAATCGGTAGGAAGAGGCTGGGGAGTGCTCATGCCGGCGGGGGTGGGTGGCGGTGCGGTGGGGAAAGGCTACCGGCGCGAGGATGACCAGATCGAAAAATGGCGGCGCGGCGGCGGGAACAGAAATGTCCCTCGCACCAAGAGAAAGTGAGGATATGGTTCCCCGCATCCGCAATCCTCGGTACGTCAAATATGCGGCACCGAAGTGACGATTTGCGAAAAACCATAAAAAAAATTCGGATGCGGTACGTTTTAGGGTATCTGAAATGGCCACTTTTTCCGTCTCGTACCTCAAACTGGCGGTTATTTTGTGGTAAGGGACGGGATACGGCATGTGGTGGACGTGCTCTTAGGGCATCTCCACCGGGCTGACCCAAACGTGACCGAAACCGTCCATTTCTGTCCGTTTGGGTTGGCCCGCGGTCACTTTGCGACCACGGTACGGCCTATCCGGACGACCGCGTCCAACGGCGCGACCCAAATATCCACGCCTGTCCAGCGTTGTCCAGACCTGGCCCTTTGTATATGAATAGTTCAGAGCCAATTTCCATAAATAAATATACATTTTGATAAGCAAATAAACTAGCTTAGATAATATAATTAAAATAGTACTTACATATGAATAGTTCACACTCACATGGTTCGATATAAAACAACCAAATCACTCAAATTGCAGAAAACAAATTAGGCGTTAAGTATTTTGGTTTCCTGCACGAGCCCATATATGCTCAACCAAATCATACTGAAGTCGGTTATGGGTGTGTTTGTGACGCAAATTTTCATGCACTTGCATGAATTCTTCCTAAGACGCTAAACCTAGCTCTGACTCAACCAATCGACCCTGGAAATCCCAGCCTTGGTCCAAAATATCGTCATCACGCTCATTTTCGACGATCATGTTGTGCATGATCACGCACGCAGTCATCACATCCCACATTCTCTTCGTGCTGCAGGTTCTAGCAGGGTATCGAACAATAGCCCATCTTGCCTGAAGCACACCAAATGCTCGCTCCACATCCTTCCTAGCGGCCTCTTGCTCTTTCGCAAACCTCTTGTATTTCTCATCTCCAGGGTTGCGAATTGTCTTAACAAAGGTGGCCTAGGATGGATAGGTGCCGTCAGCTAGATAGTATCCCATATCATATGCATCGCCATTGATCTCGTAGGAAACTTGTGGGGCATTTCCTTCTGCTAGCCTAACAAACACTAGAGACCTCTACAACACATTGACGTCATTGTTTGATCCAGCCACGCCAAAAAAGGAGTGCCAAATCTAGAGATCCTGTGACGCAACAACCTCTAATATGATGGTGCAACCCTCCGCATGTCCTTTAAACTGCCCTTGCCAACCAAAAGGACAATTCTTCCACTGCCAATGCATGTAGTCGATGCTGCCAAGCATCCCGGGAAACCCCTACACTCGTTGATGGACAAAAGGCGGGCAGTGTCTTTAGTGTTTGGCTCTCTCAGGTATACTTTGCCAAACACTGCTACAACAACGCTACAAAATCTATACATGGCCTCATGTCATGTAGACTTACTCATGCACATGTAGTCGTCGAGAAGATCACCAAGCACTCCATATACAAGCTGTCTGATGGCAGCTGAACATTTCTGATAGGAGGAGAAGCCTAGCTTACCGGTGCAATCGTACTTGGCCTCGAAATAGTCGTCGTACTCCCTCACCCCATTGAGTATTTCCAAAAACAGGTTCCTGGACATTCGATAGCAGTGACAAAATGCCTTCTCTTTGAAGACCAGATTAGTTAGGTCGAAGTAGTCCTTGTAAAGGCGTATGTGCCCCTCTTCCCGATCGTGTTCATGGTTGGCTTCTCGCCGCTTCGCTGACCCACCTCTACACGGCGGGAGGAGGTAGTCGTCGTGCACCATCTGTGTAGCCGCTAGAATAATTTCGGTCTCACCGTCGGACTCCTCCTCGGACGATGAATCGACGTAATTCTTGTAGAAGAACTCGATCGCCCTTCGCCTACTACCCATCTGTCAAGTACACTGCCGTCAATGGTTTTATCAACTCCCGCAACGGACCAGATTACCAAGAAAATGCCCGCGAACACACTTCGGCAAACGACCGAACATGTCGTGCGCGTCCAATGTAGAGGCGGAGGCCAGGGCGGCGGGTTTGCCTGTGGAGCGTCCAGTCAAGTCCGGCACTGTGCGCGGTTTGCGGCCGTCCTGCTCGATATCGCGCCGGGGGCAGTGGGGGCGGCAACCGTCAATGGCCGCGACGGCGGCTGATTGCGTCTGCTCTGGCGGCGGGATATGGAAGACGGGGGTTGGGGGAAGAGGAGGAGTGTCTTTGTGCCACTGACTACAAGGCCCGGGTGAACAAGTGGTCGGACACGCGAGACCGCGCACTGTCCGGACCGACCTAGTAGTCACGCAAATTAGATGGACGAATGAGTCGAGCCGGACGTCTTAAGACGGATGAATCGTGCCGTGCCGCTGCGACGCCGCGCACGTCGGGTTTGGACACGCGGGGACTGGTTGGGTCGACCCGTCCAGGTGCCCTTACGCGCGAGACCATCGGGGTCCTTGACCCAGGTAAAACGAAACGAAGTAGAGCTTCGGCACCGCTTCCTCCGCTCTCCACTCCCATGGAGCCGTCCGGCTAAACCCCCCTTCCAAATCTCTCTCCCGTCTCCCATCCCCTTCGCCTCCGCCGCCGCCGCCGCCGCCACCGCGGCCTCCTCCACCACCGCCTCCACGCTGCCGCCACTACTCGCACTACCAGTTCCCAACTACTAATACCACTCAAGCAAACCCTAAACCTCGCAGACTCCAGCCATGCCGAAGGTCTACGGCACCGGGGTCTTCGAGTTCCGGCACCCCCGCGCCGCCGAGTACCCGCTCCCCGCCGAGTTCCCTGCGGCGGCGGGGCCTGACAAGGCACCCGCCTCTACCGGAGGCTCCATCACGCTCCTCGATATCCAGCGCGACCGCCTCACACGCGTCGCTGCCAAGCACTGGGGCTCGCCGGCCGCCGCCGCCGTCTTTGATGCCGACCTCGTTAAGAAGATCTACACTGACGAGCTCCGCGTGGAGGGACGCGGGCGCAAGACCGTCCCTCTCCAGCGTGTCATGATCCTCGAGGTCAGCCAGTACCTCGAGAACTACCTCTGGCCGCACTTCGACCCGGACGACGCTTCCTTCGAGCACATCATGTCCATGATCCTCATGGTCAACGAGAAGGTCCACCCCCCTGCTCGAATTGTAGCAATTAATGGCAGCTACTTGCCTGAGATATTTCTAGGGTTTCTGACGTAGTCTGAGATTTTGTGTGCAGTTTCGAGAGAATGTGGCAGCGTGGACATGTTTTCATGGCCGGAAGGACGCCTTCAAAGGCTTCCTATGGCGGGTTCTCAAGCTAAAGGATGAGGTCTGTGCTCAATTTTCTCAACTTGTCTACTTGCTGCCTGCAGCCCTCATGTACTCTAGTATAAAACTGATACTCTGTAGGCTGGAGTAATATAATTAGCAACCCAGTGAAATTTAGTTTTGGTTCTTGATGTATCTATCTTCAAGTACGGAGTAGATTTTATCGCGAAACCTTGTCAACGAGGTGTCATCAGATCACTTAGGGTGAGCTTGATGGTTGCTGGCAATCATTATAGTAACAAGCTCAGTGCGACCAACACACATTTAGTGTACTGCAGCTACCAGAGCTGTCCTTGAGTGTATGAGCTATGCTGACAAAACATGAGAAATTTGGTAGTTCCAAATGCTGCTGTTGAGCTGATGACGATTTCATTTTGTAAGCGACACCTGCTAGGTGTCTTCTCCCCCAAGTTATTGCATTGGTGTCTTTTAACTGAAAAACTCTTCTATGCAATGAAAAGAAACACAATGTCATTGTGTTTCCCCCCAAAAAAAAACAATTTCTCATATTTGTCTTTGGAACACCATTTAAGAGGGACATCTTGTTAGATGCTTGTTGGTGATTTGTTTTGTAGATTTGTGCAGTTCCATTGAATCTCTGTGCATATTCACTTGGTAGCTCCGTCTTTCCTTAATCCTTAAACAATTAAATGTATATCTTGCCACATTTTTTTCTGAATCAGTCTCCTCATGTTTTCTTGCAGGATAGGACCATTAGTATGGCAGAGAAAACAAATTACCTCTTGTTCATGATAAACGCGTTTCAGGTACTCATCACATACTTCGACTAGAATATTTTTCATCGCATGTAGATGTGTTTAGATTACAAATGAAAGGAAATTATGAGTACCTTTCAAACACTGTAATGTGGGATGCTATGTTGTTTGGCATGAATTTCTACATAACTTCCTATTGAATTTATCTATGTTGTTAGATGTTATGGCTTTGTGCCCTAATGACTTCAAAACTATCGTTGCGGAGGCTGCTCATTTATGTTGTTTATTCTGTTTGTTGTTTAATTTGGGCATGCTATCTGTGGCCAATTAACTCATTGCCTTACTGCAGAGTTTGGAGGATGAACTTGTCCGGGAAAGTATACTCCAGGTAGTAAGCTTAAAGTTGTGGCATACTCTTTCTTTTGGACGGCTTCAGGTAATTAAGTTCTTCTCCCCCAAGTTAGCTTCTGCTGCCCTTCTTATGGTTTCTCACATAAGTTTCAAACATATGCAGATGGAACTTTGCCTTAATCCTGAATTAATTAAGAAGTGGACCAAAATCAAAAGAAAAGAAGCAAAGGAAGCAAAAAAGGCAGGCCAACCTTGTAATCCTTCAGAAATGCTCGAGAATAAATTCCTTAGAAACCTAATCGAAGAATTTTTGGAGGTCTGCCTTTGAAACTTGTCCAGTTCACTATGATGTTGCTAGATACGAATTGTCCTAACTCCCACCTGTGAAACATCTGTAGATTCTTGATTCTAAGGTCATACTATCCAGTCAAGATGGTGGTGAAGAATCTGTCTTTAACGAGTCACTTAGTGGGCAGGTTGATGATTCTAGTGTCTTGTATTGTGAAAGATTCATGGAATTTCTGATTGATATGTTGAGCCAGCTTCCTACGAGAAGGTATGCTTACAATTTTGGTTACTTCTTTAGTAGTATCAAGCAGCATTGTTGATTAGTAAACAAGTAGATTGCACTCTAGGGTTATTCAGCCTTCATGAGTTTCATTTAGATCTAATAACCTGAGAACTTGACATCCAGGGCTAGATATGCAGAACTTCTTTGCTTAGTCTGATTGATGTAGGCTGAACCTACAGGTCCTTGTGCAATATTGCACCTACCTGCTTCTATAAGCTTTTAGGACCTGTATTTTTTAGTTTTCAAGTTAATGGGGCAGCTCATTTAAATGTAAGGACAGGTGCAGTTATTTAAGAATAACTGTCTCTTTTGACCATACACCTTTCAAAGTCCTTTTGCATCAAACAGAACCATAAACAAAAGTTGTTAGGTTTCTGATTGTCTCCGCCATGAGCATTTTGTAAACCAACATATTTTTTTTTGAAGATGGCAGGAGCACCGCCTTTTCATTAAGAGGAAAAAAAAATACTTTGTGTATACAAGAGATTGTCTCGTTTGGAGGGGGAAAAGAGAGCTTATGCTACTTTCTGATATCTTCTTGAGCCATGACAGCCACCCCTGTTTCATCAACCACCCTACCTTCAAAATATCTCCTATTGTGTTCTTTTCAAACGTGCCACCAAACGGAGAGTAATATTCCTCTGTGGTTGCACTTCTGTTCTTTTGCTGCCGCTGCTATGATTTTGTTCCACCAATCCTCCGGCGTGTTGGAGCTAGCTGGCGATGGTGCAGTGGATAAACCATTCCACCGTGCCACCAAGTCCCAAACTGCTGTGACAAAAAAGGCATTGATTTAACACATAGATGATGGGCTGTTTCTGGAGCTCCTTTGCATAGCTTACACAGGGTCATGTGCCCATCCTCTTTTGGTGAGGACGTCGGCCATAAGGGCACGGTTGTGAAGTATCAGCCAGGCGAAGGGCATTTGGGTTCAGTAGCAGCTTTTCATTTTTTTTTGGTTTGAATGCCACAAAACTGCCCCTGAATTGCATTATGTATGCAGTACTTGCTGCATATTGCCCGTTTCCAGTCCATCTCCAAGTGATAGTATCTTCGCTCCCTTCATGCAGCTGGACATCAAACAAAAGAATCCAAAGCTGGAGGAACAGTTCCGCCATTGTGCTCACTTTAAATAGGGATCGAATCAGATTACCATTTTCCAGTTCAGTAGCAAGCGCCTTATTTTTTTTGGTAGCCAAGTTGTGCAGCAGCAGAAATCTTGACTTCAAAGTGCCTCCCTGGAACCAATTATGATGCCAAGACATGGTCTTTTCCCCATCTCCCATCGCGATCACTGTGGAGGCCCTGAACAGCTCCATGTCTGCTGCATCACAAGGCAATTAGGTCCCATGCCATGGTGTGTCCTGATCTGTCCAATGATACCATGGCCACCTTAAAGTCGTAAACGCAAAGCTCGACCAAAATTTGTCAAGTCTAGAACTCCCAAACCCCCTAGAGCATTTGATCTCGAGACGCTGCAGCAATTCACAAGGGAGTGCCCCCCGTTTGCAAGTTCAGCATCATCCCCTTTCCAGATAAATCCTCTAATTATTCTGTTTATCTTTTCTATGGCCCATTTTTGTATTTGGAGGACTGTCAGATAGAAAGTCGGAATAGAAGACAAGACTGATTTGGCTAGGGTCACCTGCCCTATCCTTGAGATATTTTTTCCTTTCCATCCTGGCATCGGAGCTCCAACTTTTTCAATGAGCGGTTGGGTATCAAACTTTTCTTTGACGCCTATGGTGGAGAGACAGGCAGAGATACTTCCCCGGAAAGGCGGCGATCTTTGCTGGGAAAGATGAAGTGATGCGCTCCAAGTTCAGGCCTTCACAGCGAATTGGATATATTTCAGCTTTGTTCACATTTATTTTCAACCCACTTGCCTCACCGAAAAATTGTAGAATCTGTGAAATTGCAAGAATTTCCGCCGCTGATGGGTTGGCGAGGACTCCCGCAGTATCAGCATATTTCACTCCCACGGTGCCGTTCTTCTTGTTGTTCTTTGTATCATGTCGCGCGACGAAGAACAACTGGACATTATTTGGTGATCTCTTTTTGTGGGCGTTCCTTTCATATCATGTAGCTGCAGTGGTCTCCAGTACTGTTCTACCGTGCAGATTAGATAAGATAGAATGTTACCTTTTGGTTTCATATTTGAGATGCAACTGCATTAGCTATTTGATTAGATACTCTTGTTTGGAAATAAGATCTCACTAAGAGATAATTTTCTTAGTTTGCCAATATTGTTTGGTAAGTCTCTTCACAAGGAGATTCATGCACGTGCATCTGGACAATCAAATAATAATCAGAAGTTCTCTAGACAACCTTTCTTCTCAAAAAGTCATCGGTCATGAGAGCCTTGAGGTATGTCATGGGGAAGAGACCCTTGTGCCCCCTTGGTTCTTGCACCCAAACCTAAGGATGCACATAACATAAACATGTTTTCTATTGCCCCCATTTAACATATTTTTGAACATATTTCATCCTTTTTAGCAACATCTAACTACATCCATGAAGTGAAATATCTTGGTTCACTTAAATCTTGCTCAGTATTAGCCCTTGTCTCTATGTATTGTATTTTGTCTGTAATTATGTATATATACCAATAATGATTGTTTAATATACAGATTTTTAAGGCCTCTAGTCGCTGATACTGCCATTGTTGCTAAGTGCCACTTAAGCACACTCTATACTCATGAGAAGGGGCGTCTTTTTGCACAATTGGTAGACTTGCTGCAGTTCTACGAAGGCTTTGAGATCAACGATCACTCTGGAACACAGCTTAGTGATGATGATGTTTTGCAAGCTCACTATTCTCGTTTTCAAGCTTTTCAGCTACTAGCATTTAAACAAGTGCCTAAGGTATGTACCTTATTTTGGTGTGGTACAATTTCTTTACACGGTTTTTCTGATAGTACTTGAGTCGCTGAAGGCAAATAGTAATTTTCTCTCTCCATTTTTCTGATTCTTGCAGTTGCGAGACCTTGCCCTGTGTAATATTGGTTCAATCCATAAGCGTGCTGATTTAACAAAGAAGCTGCTTGTCTTGTCAGATGTGGAACTGCAAGATCTGGTTTGCAATAAGGTGAGCAATTTTATATGCTTACTTCATTTCTCTGTGCCTGTTGTCTCTTTAAAGTTTATCAGGTTGCTATTTTTTTTACCCAGTATGCCTTGAATACAATAGGCCAGATATATTTCTTTTTTTGCTATTTGTCATGGAAGGTGTGTGTGTGTGTTTAAATAAGATTTAGCTTTAAAAATCACTCTCTGTAGTTTCATAATTTCTCATGCTTATTAGTTGATCTGGACATTTTATTTTATGTATGAAACTGAGAAACAGGAATCTGAAATACTAATTTCTTTCTATAAACAGCTTAAAATAATTTCGGAGAAGGATCCATGCAGTGGAAGGCGCGATTTCCTTATCGAGGTCCTTGTTGCGTTTTTTGAGAAGCGTCAATCCCAAAAAGAAGCAGTTAATGCACTTCCTCTTTATCCTAATGAACAGATCATGTGGGATGAGAGCCTTGTTCCTAGCATCAATTATTCTGGAGAAGGCTGCCTTGCCCTACCAAAACTCAATCTCCAGTTTCTGACACTTCATGATTATTTATTGAGGAATTTCAATCTCTTTCGTCTTGAATCAACATATGAAATTCGTGAAGATATTCAGGAAGCTGTTCCTCATCTACATGCTTATATCAACAATGAGGGAGACACTGCCTTTCGTGGATGGTCCAGGATGGCCGTTCCAATCAAGGAATTTAGGATCACACAAGTGAAGCAACCTAACATTGGAGAAGTTAAGCCTTCTGCTGTAACAGCTGATGTTACTTTTAGCACATCAAGCTACAGACCACAGATAAAATCTGAGTGGGATGGTCTGAAAGAGCATGATGTGTTATTTTTGTTGTCAATTCGCCCATCTTTTGAACCTCTTAGCCCTGAGGAATCTGCAAAATCAACTGTGCCTGAAAGGCTAGGATTGCAATTTGTACGTGGATGTGAGGTGATCGAAATTCGTGACGAGGAAGGAGGGCTCATGAATGACTATACAGGAAGGATAAAGAGAGATGAGTGGAAACCTCCCAAGGGTGAGATTCGTACAGTTAAAATTGCCTTAGATACAGCACAGTACCACATTGATGCTACTGAGGTAGCAGAGAAGCATGGAGAAAATGTGTATGGTACATTTAATATTCTAATGAGAAGGAAACCCAAGGAGAATAACTTCAAAGCAATCCTGGAATCTATACGTGATCTAATGAATGAAACATGTATAGTTCCTGAATGGCTGCATAACATATTCTTGGGTTATGGAAATCCTTCTGCCGCTCAGTGGACAAACATGCCTGATCTTCTGGAAACTATTGATTTTAAGGACACTTTCCTTGATGCTGAGCATGTTGTGCAAAGTTTTCCAGCTTTCCAGGTAGATATCATAGTCCTAAACTAGTTTTCTCGAGGTGGGCATCATTTTCTTTTCATCTTTGATCCTTATAATAATCTAATGATTTAAATTATTCTTAGGTCACATTTATCAATACTGATGGTACCGAAAACATGCATCCAAGCCCTCCCTTTAGGATAAAGTTGTCCAAGAAAATGAGGGAAATTAGTCATGCTCTGCCTGGCAATGCAAACTCCTCTGATATAACAAGCAAGAACAACATGGTCGATGTTGAAGGGTCCCAGAAAGAAAAACTAAGGGTTGAAACTTACATTCCTGCTGATCCAGGGCCATATCCTCAAGATAAACCTAAACAGAACTCAGTGAGGTTTACACCCACTCAGGTATGTTTCAGATCCTGAGCTTAACTATCATTTTCAGTTGGTGCATATCCTCGAAACAGAACTTACCAGGATATCTTTAAAGCATTTCCTCTTTGTATTCAGCCTCTTGGAGATGAATGAACAATGTAAATGGGTGCTTATCAGGCAGGACATTTTTAGTTTGTACTCCCCCCGTTTCAAAATATAAGATGTTGTAGATTTGTGAAGCAAATGTATCTAGACTTCTTTTAGTATGTAGGTTCACTGAGGTGTGGAGTTAATCTACACACTAAAATAAGTCTAGATATATTTTCTTCACAAGCGTAAAACATCTTATATTTTGAAACGGAGGGAGTAGCAGCTAGTAGTGATACTTGTAGCGTGAGAATATAGCATTTGAATTGGATGTAGTACACAAAAATGGATTTGAATATGATTTACTTGTAGATCCAATTAAGGGAACTTCACATTTCCAGCTATTATACACCTAGGCCAGCATTTTTTCACCGGAAGGTCAGCATTGAGAAATTGATTTGTAGTCTATGATTGACTTACTGTGGGATACCTGAAACTACTAATGATACTTTTAGAATGACAAAAGATCATTTGGACTGGATATAGTAAAAAAAATGGATTTGTATTTTCTATGATTTACTTTTAGATCGAATTACGGAAACTCCACATTTCCAGAATTTGGCTATCACACAGCCAGGTCAGCATTGCAGCATTGACTTATAGTTTATGATTGACTTAATGTGGGATACCTATAACTACTACTTTTGTTAAAGAACTCCCAATATGAACGCAGACTCGCCAAGAATATTTTATGCCTGTTTTCTGGCTTTCTGTTTGTGTACTAATTAGGAGTGATCACTTGGATGCCTGGGTTCAGACTTGAGTAAATATAACTTTTATTTATTAGTTCCTATTGTTTTACATTTTTTTACTTATATCATGTCACTTTTGCTTGTTGGGGTGTCATTGAATCCTGCTGCTTTTAGGATTAATGAAAATCTGATTCGTCTTCAAAATTTGATTGCTGATGAATGATAACCATCTATTTGTAGATCGGCGCTATAATATCTGGTATTCAACCTGGTTTGACAATGGTTGTTGGTCCTCCTGGTACGGGAAAAACAGATACAGCTGTGCAGATATTAAATGTTCTGTATCATAACTGTCCTTCACAAAGAACGCTGATTATTACCCATTCCAATCAAGCTTTGAATGACTTGTTTGAGAAGATAATGCAGGTACTGTGACTGCACCAAATATTCTCTGAAACTTTATCCTTACATTAGTACTTCTCTAGAGATTCTACCCAGTACTTGTTTGATCCATGCAATGCTGTCCTTTAATATGGATTACTTTCTAGCTGCGTGGTTTGCAGTATATTGATTGGAAATTACTTGAATATTTTGCTGCCATTTCTTTCAAATACACGATTCTAATCACGTTCCTTGCTATATACTCCCTCCGTTTCAAAATATGAGATGTTTTAGCCTTTCTCTAAAACACATGTATCTAGAGACCTTTTAGTGTGTAGGTGTAGGCTCGGAGCAAAATATGTGAACCTACACACTAAAAGATGTCTAGATACATGTATTTTATAAAAGGCTGAAACATCTTATATTTTGAAACGGAGGGAGTAGGATGTTGTATCTTTAATTTGGCCAGAAGTAGAGATAATCTCTTGGTCCCTGAGGGCCTCGAGAGGAGTATGCATCATGTCCATGAAATATTTTGCTTCATATGTCCAAATGTTAATTTAGACTTGTTCCAAATATTTTGACTGGTGGAGTTCCGAGTTACTTGATTCACTTCAAAATGAACAATATATCTACATACGATATATTCTTTCTGATTGTTTTGCTGCATGTTCGTTTTTTGGCTGGTTGTCTGATGTTAATTTGGTTGTTCAGAGGGATGTGCCCGCTAGGTACCTTCTTCGTCTTGGTCAGGGTGAGCAAGAGTTGGCAACTGATCTCGATTTTAGCCGTCAAGGTCGTGTCAATGCTATGCTGGTTCGACGACTAGATCTCCTTGGTGAGGTTGCAAAACTTGCAAGATCCCTTCATCTTCCTGAAGATGTGAGCTACACATGTGAAAATGCTGCATATTTTTGGCTATTACATGTCTACTCCCGCTGGGAACTATTCTTGGCTGCCTGTGCGCCAAACAAAGAGAATCCCTCTTTTGTTAAAGACCGTTTTCCATTTTCTGAGTTCTTTTCGGATACCCCACAGCCTATATTTACTGGTGAGTCGTTCGAGAAAGATATGCATGCAGCCAAAGGTTGTTTCAAACATCTTTCCACGATATTCCAAGAGCTGGAAGAGTGTAGGGCCTTTGAATTACTGAAGTCAACAGCAGAGCGAGCAAATTATCTAATGACTAAACAAGCTAAGATTGTCGCCATGACTTGCACCCATGCAGCATTGAAGAGGAGAGACTTCCTTCAACTGGGTTTCAAATATGACAATTTGCTGATGGAAGAAAGTGCGCAGATATTGGAGATAGAGACTTTCATACCAACGCTCCTGCAACGACAGGAAGATGGCCATGCTCGTCTCAAACGCTGCATTTTAATTGGTGATCACCATCAGT
Source organism: Avena eriantha (assembly GCA_910589775.1). Taxonomy (NCBI): domain Eukaryota; kingdom Viridiplantae; phylum Streptophyta; class Magnoliopsida; order Poales; family Poaceae; genus Avena; species Avena eriantha. The sequence continues at coordinate 507,775,250 of OU342743.1, forward strand.
TGCCGCCTGTTGTGAAGAACATGGCTTTTCAGAAGTACAGCCACATGGACCAGAGTCTCTTTACAAGGTTTGTTCGCCTTGGTGTGCCTTATATTGAGCTCAATGCCCAGGGACGTGCCAGACCTAGTATCGCTGAACTTTATAACTGGAGATACAGAGAACTGGGAGATCTGCCATACGTACGTGAGGAAGCTATATTCCATAAAGCTAATTCTGGATTCTCTTTTGAGTATCAGCTGGTGGATGTTCCTGATTACCGTGGCAGAGGCGAGTCTGCTCCTTCTCCTTGGTTCTACCAGAATGAAGGGGAGGCTGAGTATATTGTTAGTGTCTATATTTACATGCGTCTGATAGGATACCCTGCCAATAAGATTTCAATATTAACTACTTACAATGGTCAGAAGTTTCTTATTCGTGATGTTATCAACAGAAGATGCAAGCCATGGAACATTGAGCCACCTTGCAAGGTAATTTAGAACAATTAAGTGATTGAGCTATATTAGGTCAATTAAACATTTGGTCAGTTCTTAACTTTTCTGTGCAGACATTTAACTGTGATATGTGTTGTTTAGGTTACTACGGTGGACAAATTCCAGGGTCAACAAAATGATTTTATTTTATTATCTCTTGTCCGGACCCGATTTGTCGGTCATCTTCGTGATGTCAGAAGACTTATCGTGGCAATGTCCCGTGCTCGTCTGGGCTTGTATGTGTTCTGCCGCCGTTCCCTGTATGAACAGTGCTATGAATTGCAGCCAACGTTCCAGCTTCTACTCCGAAGGCCAGATAAGCTTGCCTTGAATCTTGAAGAGTGCACCCCGTTTACAGAGCGACCTTTGGGAGAAGCTGGAAATATTCATTACATTACTGGTGTTGAAGATATTGGACACCTAGTGAACTTCAGACTCGAACATCTTCGTCAGGTACTTTTGCCTGACCTTGTCCTGTACTGAGCCTCTGCTTTGTAAAATTTAATTATGCTGCTTAGATCGATACATTTAAAACACTGACAACTCGACCTCCATTTTTTCTGCAACAGATGCAATCCATGCAGTATTATCCACCTCATGCAGATGCTAATGCAACCCCTCCTGGAACTACCAATGGTGGTATTGTTTCACATAATACAAAAGATGGCATGGATGAAGAAATTGGCAAGGCGACTGCTGTGTTAAACAATGACAAGATGGAGGAAGATACAGTTGTGGCAAAGGATGACATGATGAAGGAAGTAAATAAGATGGATGAAGGTAATGGTGAGGCAGGTGATGTGGCTATTGAAGATACGGTGGAAGAAAATGCTGATGAGGCCAAGGACAAGATGGTAGAAGGAAATGCTGATGTGGCTATTGAGGACAAGATGGTAGACGGAAATGCTGATGTGGCTATCGAGGACAAGATGGTGGAAGGAAGTGCTGATGTGGCTATCGAGGACAAGATGGTGGAAGGAAGTGCTGATGTGGCTGTCCAGGACAAGATGGTGGAAGGAAGTGCTGATGTGGCTGTCCAGGACAAGATGGTGGAAGGAAGTGCTGATGTGGCTGTCCAGGACAAGATGGTGGAAGGAAGTGCTGATGAGACCAAGGACAAGAAAGATGAAGAAAAGGCTGCTGAGGCTAAGGACAAGATGGAGGATGTCAGAGGGCGTGTAGCTTGATATGGTGGAAGAAATGGCAGTGGCACCCGATTTGGGACAAATTTTCAACTGGGTGGCCTCATAAACACGGCACCCGAGTCTAGCAGAAAGCGGAACCAAGCCATGTAACAACGTATCGTCTTGCCACAGGAACATGTCTGAATGTCCTTCGTTTGAACCCTGTCAGACTAATGCAGGAAGATACGTAATACAAATTTTGTTCTGCTAGGATAACTCCCCCTCCCAACTGTTTAACGTAGCTATTCCAGAGAGAACGACTGGAACATTTGGTGCTGTGCAACTTTTGTGTATACTTACTATATACGTTTTGTAATTTGGGCACGATAACGTGCATTATTTTTGCAGCTTTGGGCGTAGGCTACTGTTACTGCTGTCTTGTGACAATGCTTCTAAATTGAATTAACAGTGCGGTTTTTTAGGGTTTGAGTTATTCGAACACAATTTCTGTCATGCAATCTGTTCATGTAATTAGGAAATTATTATCAAGGTGACGTAGTCAATGTTAATGTCAACCTTAATATTTGTGACTTGGAGCGTTTCCAGGGCGAAATTGGCGAATTTATGGCAAAAAATGGCCTAGTCGTGTTCTGAACCCAGGGCGCTGCGAACGCCGGACACAGCGAAAACGCTCGGCTCCTGCGGCGGATCGTCAGGCAATGACTGCCTGCCTCGTCGACAACGCGTCGCCTTAATGGCGCGCCACCGCCGACCCGTCTTCCTGCTGTGTCTTCATTTCCTGCCTTCGCTGCTACACCCCTCCCGCCTCTTTCGGCTATAAAAGTCGGCGCCCTCGCCACTGGCCAGAGCACACCCTCACGCTCCCATTCCCCAACCTCAAGCTCCACCTTCCCCGACGAAGAGAAGAAGAACTCAGCGACAATGGTGGAACAATTCACCGGCGATCCGGCGGGCTGTTCTCTGCAGCCATGGGAGGCACGACTGCTCTACGAGGCCGGCTACCCGGCCGCCTGCGAGGAACAACTTGGCGGCAGGCGGAGGTGGTGGAGCGCGCCAGGCCGCACCCTCGCCGCCGTGCTGGAGCACATCCAGGCGGGGAACAAACCGCGGCTGGGTTACCCCCCGCGTTCGCTGCCGACGGTCTCCCGGCAACGCGGATCCAGTTGCCGAGGAGGATGGCGAGTGGGTCATCCGGCTCGTCGTCCGCATCGGCGTCCCGCTCGTCTGGTTCGGCGCCAAAGACCTCGCTGGCGCCGCTCCGTCCGGTGAAGCGGGAGGCCACGTCGATAAGGATGCGCCCGGGCCTTCGCAGCCGTGGCGCTACGACGACGCCGACCAGGGCAGCTCCCGACAACCGCAGCCGCCGAGCGACAACGACGATGGCTACGCGTCGTTCTACCGCAACTTCGGCATGTGAACGACGTCCGATATGGGCATTGGCGTCGACGGCGACATCGGCATCGGCGGCAGTAGTTTATGTTTCTACGTTTTTTAGTTTACTTAAGCCTACCACAGTCAAAATTCGGATATATGTCCGAATTTGGCTCTACTATGTACGAAATCGCCTATAGTACAATGCAATCGCCTACCTTCGTTTAAATTTCGCCATGTTTGTTCGAATTTTTGCCAAATGTGGGAACTTGGCATGGGTACATGAGTGGAAAATTGGACGTATCCAGACCAAAAGTTATATCCGTCCGACGATAAAAATTGTCGGAATTGGGTCTGGATGAAGGGTTTCGCAGCAGAAAACAAAACAATTCCTACGTCTGAACCGCCTAATACTGCCAAGATCTATCTATATAGTAATGCGGTAACGACCGAGCGTATAGAATACATACCCTTGTAGGCCGTACATAGTTAACATTCCGAGGGGAATGTGGTTGATGTAGTCGTACTCGTAGCCGACCTCAAGGTCGCGAAGCTCCTCGCAGGTCACCCCTTGCTCCTTCTTCATCGTGCAGCAGCTCCGGCTCACGACATCCAAGGTGCCTCAAGTGAGGCCCCTCGTGGTTTTGTACACATACGGTATACGATGACGACCTCCAGCTCCTTGATCCCTGCCGGGAGTGCGGAAGTAGATCTCCGGCTTAGAACTCTGCAACGCAACAACGTGCTGCATGTGCGGTGTCTCTTGCATGGACAGTCCTTACTTGGGACCGTGCCAACGCATAGAGACGAGAGAGAGAGGGAAGGAGAAAGTCAACCAAAGGACTTCTCCAAATATTGGTGTGTCTATTCCCACCCATGGGCACCTCTTTATATAGGGGGAGGGGGTGTGCCCTCCCCTTTGGATTTCCCATGTGGGACTAAATAAGGGAGAAAAGGGGGAGGCGCATGGGCCCTTAGGGCACCATGGGCCAGCCGGCCAGGGGTGGGCCCCACCCTGCACACAACCCTTGGCTGGCCGGCTGGGCCCCCTTGAGGCGGCTAGGCCTTGGCCCTTTGGCCCTTCCCCCTTTCGGTTTTCCCTCATGGGCCCTTTTTCCCTAAGAAGTTTGGCCCATTAGTAAAATACCCCTTCAAACTAGATTTTAATATTATATTTAATATTAATTACATTAATTAATATGTAAATTACAAAATCCGATTTGACATGAAACACCTTTCGGTTCCCTTTTGATTTCCTCCGAACGATTTCAGATCTTTCCCGGGACGATTTTGGTTCTCTCACGGAACTTTTCCGGTTTCCCTTTCTCTTTTATATGGTGATTGCAACTTATAGAGGATCTCTAGCTCATCGTACCCTTAAGTGTATTTCCCCACGGCTCGAGAATGGCACAGATATGATCTCCATCAATGATCAATAACGGGACCGGGATGCCCATAATGACCCCTGTGCATTCCACGATGATAATGTCATTTGAACCGTAAACAGTCGTTTCCCATTCCCTTTGCCACTTGATACCTAATTCACACGAGATTTGATCTACGGTATCTCCATACCTTCATTCGATCTCGTTACCGATGAACTTGTTTTCTCGTTTCCGTGTCGTTGCATTCCGTGACCGAGTCACACGCTTGCAAGCTTCGTTAATGCAACGCCACCGAGATGGCCACTAATGTATCTGTCCGTTACATGGATGAGCGAATCCTGGTCTTGATATGTACTCCTCTACGTGCCCCTTTGGGAAACCTGAGTAGCACCTTTTTGATCACCCAGTCATGGTGTGATACTTGATAACCATCTAAGCTCCCTCCAGAATGGTGATTTGCATTATCTCATAGTCTAAGGATAAGGTTACGAGGTTTCCTTAGTTTATCATTAATAGTGAACTTTGTAACTAGATCTCATTAAAATACAACTGGTTGGGTTGTTTGTCTATCACATCATTCAACTAATGATGTGACCTCATTGTCAATTGGCATAAATGCCCATGATCTCGAAACCCTAGATCATCCTCATGACCAATGAACTAGTTCGCTAGAGGTAACTAGAGATACGGTTTGTTTACATACCACATGTGTATTAACGTTTCGTATTAATACAATTATAGCACAGTATGAAACTATTATGAACTAATTGGGATATGATAATAAAAACCTATTTATTAGTTGCCTCTAGGGCATATCTCTTTCAGTCTCCCCATTGCACTAGAGTACAATTAATCTAGCTTGCATTTTACTCATCATAAACCATATCACATATGCGTTATTGATCATGCATGCTTATGGAAAACGTCATGTCCATGTTCTGTTTTACTAGATCATTATGTCTTTGCAAATCGTTAATGTCTTCCTAACTTTGACATTCATACCATTATCTCATAATGGGTTGAAGTATTAGTTTGGCAACAAAGTGAGACTTTGTTTCTAGTGTTTATAATGACGATCATTTTCACTGTTGTCATCTAAAATTCAAAACACACTTTCCTACAATATCGACAAGTCCATAAGCTTTGGATACAACCCAAAAGGGTTCCTTTGTGTGTATACGGCAGTTATGGCAGCAGAACGAGGCCGGTTTCCAGGAGCGTACAGTGACTTTAGATCAACCTCGAGGGCTTTTTCATGGGCACTGTGCACTGAGACACATCATTCTACATTAAAGACGAACTAGTCCCACCATAATAATATACATCACTTGAGATGGAGCCTTTATACTTCTATATGTATGTAGATCCTAGTGCATGAAATGGAACTATGCCACTTACTTTGCTTCTTACCATTTGACGAGGGTTTAACTCGTCAATGCCCATTGTTATGGACTTGGGTTTTGGAGAAGGAGGGAGCGCTGGAGGCATCAGTCGGCTAGCAAACAAGCACAGAGGGACACAAGTTTTACCCAGGTTCAGTCCTCGTAGAGGTCCCTACTCCTGCTTGTCTGCTCTTGGAATTAACGAAGGAATCAAAGATTACAGGGGCGCACAGATGCAATCTGGCGAGAATTGTGGAAACTAGGTCGCGTGTGTCCTCCTCACCACCCCCTCCTAGACTTTATATAGATAGGGTAGGTCCCAGGTAGCAGGTCGAGTCAGTTACAGATTAGGGTTTTTCCTTTAAACTTTCTATCTTAAGCTTCTTCTTGTCTCGCAAGCAATTGAGAGTCCGTGGGCCACTCGAATTCTCCATTTGGGCCTTGGCAACGCCGTGGGCTTCCGCCGTATCTAGATCGTATATACCAAACTCGAGTACCTGTAGGGTATACCCATGTCAGTAGACCCCGAGTGTCCAGTGGAATCGCAGATTCGACTAGGGAGTTTATGAAGCCTTTCGAGTGTTATGTTCGTGTCATAGGGATTGTTGATATACGTGCCTAATTTATCCGATGTATCGGTATCAGTTAACTGCCTTAGGACAAAACAAAGCAATCTACTCAAACTGGAGTCCCCGGACTCGAATTCGGAAAAGTGCTGGCGTAATTCGACTCAGGCCGCGGAGGTCTTACAGGAGTCGAATTCTAGTGTATAAGTGTAAGCACTCGACGCGTCCGTCAAGGCATGTTCATCGTACCTGTAGGCACAGATATGTTTCTGGTAGTGCGCATCAGATGCGTTGCCAGGCCTTATTCAGGTCTTATCTTCACGCTGTAAGCGCGACATCCGAATTTTTTGTCATCACGCAGATGATTCGGGTGGCCCAGGAGACGTAGTCTCTTTGTAGGGAAAGTATGAGGCAGAGTCGCCATAGCATTCGAGTGTGGATGTTATCAACACACAGTATGATGTACAAATAATCATAGGGTGCGCGACCAGCGCTCCCTATGGGAGTAGCCCCCGAGTGCCTGGTTGAGTCGAAGACTCAAGCGGGGACTAAAGACTTTTTGTGACTGCTGTCGTCTTTTGTTGCTTGTTTTAGTGGAATTTTCTTCCGGCTCTCCCTATGGGAGTAACCCATAATCCACAATCGAATCGTAGATTCGAGTGGTGAGTATGTCCTGAATGTTCTTATACTTGCATAAAGATAAATTGTAGGGTGCGCGATCAGCGCTCCCTATGGGAGTAGCCTCCGAGTGCTTGGTTGAGTCGAAGGTTCGACGGGGACTAAAGTAGTCGAAATCTTCTGCTGCTGAAATCAATGACGTCAGTGCTGACGATGTGATGACCTTGGTTGCCCGCGTGAGCGGCTTTGACGGGACGTGACGAGTGGTGGGTCCCACTTTCTGACTTTGATTTGACCGGGCGTGCGTAATCTTCTGTTTTAACTACGCCTCCTCGATTTCCGCGCGTAATGGGAATAGTGGGGGGATGGTTCGTGCTTCAGCTTCGCCACGTGTCGATGGCGATTTGTGCCATGCGTATAGTAGGGTTTCTACTGGCCGTTGGATGGTCTCTGCGATGATGTTAAGTAGTAGCACAGCAGCCGTAATTTACCCATCTGTCTTCATTGTTCTTGCCTCCATTGCCATTGCTGCTGCTCTCTGCTTCCTTGCGCAGTTTCTCGTTGCGGCGCTGGACCAACTCCGTATCTTCCAAGCTACTTCCTCCGTTCTCACTGCCATCGGAAGATGGGCAAGAAGAAGGGAGGCGCCACCGCTGGGTCTGTCGCCGCCATTGCCGCCACCAAGAAGAAGGGCGGCTCTGCTACTATGGGCACCAACGCCGCCGGCACTGGGAAGAAGAAGGGTGTGGGAACCCACGTCACCAATGGCGCTTGGCGTGCGTCCATCATCAAGCCCGCTGAGCTGCATCTTCATCGCTGAGATGGAGTTCTTCCCTCCGTCAAAGATGACTCGCAAGTGCCCGGTGGGGAGGTAATTCCTTGTCCTCCTCCTGGTTTCCGGGTGATGTTCCTTGCGTTCATCATCCGAGGTCTTTCTCTGCCCCTGCATCCTTTCTTCAGGGGCTTCCTTTGCTTCTACGAGCTCGAGCTGCATCAGCTGTCCCCAAATTCTATTCTCCACATCTCCTACTTCATTACCCTTTGCGAGTGCTGGCTCGGAGTCGAGACCCCAAATTATATTCTCCACATCTCCTGCTTCATTACCCTTTGTGAGTGCTGGCTCAGAGTCGAGCCACACTTTGGCCTCTTTAAGAGGCTTTTTAAGCTGAAATGCCAGTCGGCGTCCGATTCGGTAGTCTACGACGTAGGAGGCTGCGGAATCCACGTCGACTCCTCTGTCACCTACTTCGATATCAAACTCACGTCGTCCATCCAAGGGTGGAGAGACAAGTGGTTCTACATCCATGACCAGAAGGCCGACAAAGAGTACTACGGACTCGCGCCCTTCGATCCTGTGACGCCGTGCAAGAGGAGGCACTGCTGGAAGAATATCGTCATGCCTGGTGAGTCCGAGGAAACATATATGCTGTATAAGCGTGTCTGCGACCTCGAGAGTCGCATAGGCAAATAAGAGGGAGGCACTGCCCTCATTCGCACATGGCTGCGCCGCCGTGTCCAGCCTCTGCAAGCCAGAGTCCATCCCATGTTCCGCTGGGCCGGTGCGAGCGATGCCACTTGTGTTTCTGCCGATGGTATTTCTGCGGGTGAAGTAGATAGGAGGCTGCGATTGGTGATGAAGTATACCGCCAAGGAGGATCTTCCGGGCGAACCAGTCGTGCTTCCTTTCGACGCCTCTAACCCTCCTCCTGAGGTAGAGTTGTACTACGAAATAGCTTTCTTTGTCGATTGCCGTTAAGTACTTGATGCATAATAAGTTATCTTTTGAATGCAGGATTGGAAGGTGTCTCCCAGTTTGCCCCCTCTTCCTGAAGGGGTTATTCCTCACGAAGTGGATGAAGAGGACGAGTCGGAGTCGACCGTCCCAATTGAAGAGGAGGAGGGAGCCCCAAGTACAGCCACCCGGACACTCACAGGCACTCCGCAGCAAAGACTCGGATGCTTTGTCGCCGTCGACTCCAAAAGGCCCTTTTGTTGGTGTAGAGGAGCCAATCCCTGCCGTTCCTGTGCGCTCCATGACTCCTCCTACCCGGAAGAAGCTGCAACTGCCAAAGGAGTCGTCAGAGTCAGAGGAGCAAACCTTCGATTTTGATAAATTTGACTGGTAAATTTTCGACTTTGTCTTAGTTTCTTATTTGGAGTTGCATTCCCTGAAGTTTCTGCTGGATGCGTTCTACAGTCAAGCGGTGTCGTCGTCTTCTGGCAATGTCTAATTTGTGAAAGAATCCAGAGTCGCTGACTCCAAGGCCAAAGAAGTGGCCGAACGGTCTTCTGATGGGTTCGTAGCATGGAAAACAAAAATTTTCTATCGTGACAACGAACAAAACCTAGATCTAATCTAGATAAAAGCCAAGATCTAATCTATTAGATAAGAGCAACGAGATAGATAGGAACTAACCCTCGTAGATCCGAAAGCGTTAATGAAATTAGATCTCGTGGTTGATGTAGTCGATCACTTGCCGATCTCAAGATCGTGTGGACGATCCTTCCGGCGTCACGTTCCAGCAGCGCTTCCGCCCTCGGTCAAGTAGACGATCCTTCCGGTGTCGCGTTCCAACAGCGCTTCCGCCCTTGGTCAAGTAGACGATCCTTCCGGCGCCACGTTTCGGCAGCGCTTCCGCAGTCGGTCACACGTGCGGAGTCGAAGCAGACCTTCCTCTCCCTGTTCCAGCGAGCAGCGGAGGTAGTAGATCTTCTCCACGGAATCCCAGCAGCACGACGGCGTGGTGGTGGTGGTGGAGTAGAGAATTCTGCAGGGCTTCGCCTATGCCTGTGCAGAAGATGGTGGAGGAGAGAGGCGGCAGAGATTGGACGTTATGAGAGCAAGGGAGGAGGGGGCGCCCCTGCCCCTCTATTTAAAGAGGGGAGGCGCCTAGGGAGGGGGAGTCCTTGTAGGACTCCCCTCCCTCTCTATGGCCGGCGGATTGGAGGTGGGGGGAGGAGTCCTCCTCCCCCACGAATCCGTATCTTGACCCACCAGGACTCCTTGATCCCTATCTTGATTTTCAAGCAAACTCCAAGATATCTTCTAGAACCTTCCGGAACATTCCGAAACCTTCTAGAATCCTCATACAAACACTCCGGAACATTTCCTAACTCATAAAATGATCTCCTATATATGAATCTTATTCTACGGACCATTCCGGATCTCCTCGTGATGTCCCGAATCCAATCCGAGACTCCAAACAACATTCGGTCTCCAACGCATATTCCATATCTACTTAAAACAACTTCGAACCTTAAGTGTGTCACCCTACGGTTCGTGAATATGTAGACATGATAGAGACACATCTCCTATCAATAACCATCAGCGGGACCTGGAGATCCATAATGGCTCCCACATACTCAACGATGACTTCGCGATCGATTGAACCACTTACATACGAAACTAATTTCCTTTGTCTCGCGATACTATACTTATCCGAGGTCTGATCGTCGGTATCTCCATACCTAGTTCTACCTCGTTGCTGATAAGTACTCTTTACTCGTTCCGTGATATGTCATCCCTTGTGACCTAGTCACATGCTTGCAAGCTAACTAGATGACATTCCACCGAGAGGGCCCAGAGCATATCTATCCGTCATATGGATGGACAAATCCCAATCTTGATTCATGCGCTTCAACACATACTTTCAGAATACCCAATGACACTTTTATAACCACCCAGTTACGAAGCGGCGTTTGATGTCATCAAAGTATTCATCCGGTGATGGTGATTAACATAACCTCATGGTCGAAGGAATAGGTTACTATGTATTTGAAAGCTTACAGCAAAACAAACTTAATGACTTGATCTTATGCTACGCTTACTATGGGTGTGTGTCCATCACATCATTCTCCTAATGATATAACCTTGTTATTAATTACATCCTAATGTCCATGATCAGGAAACCATGATCATCAATTAATCAACAAGCTAGTTTAACAAGAGGCTTACTAGGGACTCTCTTATGTTTACAAAACACACAAGTATTAGTGTTTCCTAATAATACAATTATAGCATGTGGTGTAAACATTCATCATAAACACAAAGATATAATAATAATCACTTTTATTATTGCCTCTTGGGCATATCTCCAACATCTTCTTGTCCTCCATTGGCGGCCCACTCTGGGCATAATTCTTCGAGTTCCCCGCATGCTGGGGAAGATCAGATTGTTACCCGGACGACTGCACGACAGTCATCTTCAGAGTCTCTGGAGGACCACATAAGCGTCCTTTTTGTTTGTTTTGGCAACCGAATATATACTTGGTGCTTTTGCTGAACTTTGTTTTCTTCTAATGCAACTCATCGTGAAAGAGGCTGCTTGCCTAGCGGAGCAAGTCCTGGAAATGGGTCGACAACATGCGCGGCTGGAGAATCGCCATCGCGTTGTTGAAGGTTAGTATTGCCTTTGTCTTTGTCTTGGTGAAGTGTCTCGATGCGATTGATGATACGTCCTCTCTTGCAGTTGAGCATAACGAACTTCTGCGTCATGCTGATGGGTTCGTAGCATGGAAAACAAAAATTTTCTACCGCAAGAACGAACAAAACCCAGATCTAATCTAGATAAAAGCCAAGATCTAATCTATTAGACATGAGCAACGAGGTAGATGGGAACTAACCCTTGTAGATCCGAAAGCGTTAACGAGATTAGATCTTGTGGTTGATGTAGTCGATCACTTGCCGATCTCAAGATCGTGTGGACGATCCTTCCGGCGTCGCGTTCCGGCAGCGCTTCCGCAGTCGGTCAAGTGGACGATCCTTCCGGCGCCGCGTTTTGGCAGCGCTTCCGCAGTCGGTCACACATGCGGAGTCGAAGCAGACCTTCCTCTCCTCGTTCTAGCGAGCAGCGGAGGTAGTAGATCTTCTCCACGGAATCCCAGCAGCACGACGGCGTGGTGGTGGTGGAGTAGAGAATTCTGCAGGGCTTCGCCTATGCCTGTGCAGAAGAAAGGAGGAGAGAGGCGGCAGAGATTGGAGTTATGGGAGCGGGCTAGGAGGGGGTGCCCCCTCCCTTCTATTTAAAGGAGGGAGGCGCGCCTGGGGAGGGGGAGTCCTAGTAGGACTCCCCTCCTATGGCCGGTGGTGGGAAGGGGGCAGGAGTCCTCCTCCCCCACGAATCCGTGTCTTGCCCCACTAGGTTTCCTTTGACCCTTTCTTGGTTTTCAAGCAAACTCCAAGAAATCCTCTAGAACCTTCCAGAACATTCTGAAACCTTGTAGAATTTCCATACAAACACTCCGGAACATTTCCTAACTCAGAAAATGATCCCCAATATATGAATCTTATTATCCGGACCATTCCGGATCTCCTCGTGATGTCCCGGATCCATTCCGAGACTCTGAACAACATTCGGTCTCCAACGCACATTCCATATCTACTTAAAACAACTTCGAACCTTAAGTGTGTCACCCTACGGTTCGTGAATATGTAGACATCATAGAGACACATCTCCAATCAATAACCATCAGCGGGACCTGGAGATCCATAATGGCTCCCACATACTCAACGATGACTTCGTGATCAATTGAACCATTTACATACGAAACCAATTCCCTTTGTCTCGCGATACTATACTTATCCGAGGTTTGATCATTGGTATCTCCATACCTAGTTCTACCTCGTTATTGATAAGTACTCTTTACTCATTCCGTGATATGTCATCCCTTGTGACCCAGTCACATGCTTGCAAGCTAACTAGATGACATTCCACGGAGAGGGCCCAGAGCATATCTATCCGTCATATGGATGGACAAATCCCAATCTTGGTCCATGCGCTTCAACACATACTTTCAGAATACCCAATGACACCTTTATGACCACCCAGTTACGAAGCGGTGTTTGATGTCATCAAAGTACCCATCCGGTGATGGTGATTAACACAACCTCATGGTTGAAGGAGTAGGTTACTATGCATTTTAAAAGCTTACAGCAATACGAACTTAATGACTTGATCTTATGCTACGCTTACTATGGGTGTGTGTCCATCACATCATTCTCCTAATGATATAACCTTGTTATCAATCACATCCTTATGTCCATGATCAGGAAACCATGATCATCAATCAATCAACAAGCTAGTTCAACAAGAGGCTTACTAGGGACTCTCACATGTTTACAAAACACACATATATTAGTGTTTCCTAATAATACAATTATAGCATGGGATGTAAACATTCATCATAAACACAAAGATATAATAATAACCACTTTTATTATTGCCTCTTGGGCATATCTCCAACACATGCTGCTTCACTTGAGAAGGCGCTTACCGCGGCGGCAAAGAGTCGTGATGAGGCAATCGCGGCCCTGGAGGAATCACAAAAGCGCGAGGAGGACTTGCAGAAACACGAAGAGGACTTGCGTTCCTCCAATGCCGAGAGGGAGAAGTTGCTCGAGGAGCAGCTTTTGTCGATTGCTAAGTCCCTCTCAGGTATTCTTTCAGCTGAAATTTCTTTGTTTCTTGCTTCGACATCGTGGTACTGTACTAACACTGTGATGTATGTAGATGCCGGCGGCTTGAGCTTTGATGCCCAGGCCCTTCGTCGCGACGATGCATTGGCTGGTGCCGTCGCCGTAGTCGAAGACTGCAACGCTTCTCTTCAAGGGATGTTGACGAAAGCCAAGAATGTGCTCAGTCGCATACGTAGGGATCTAACTCCCAAGGCTAAACCACTTGACAACCTGGAGGACCTGGTGGAATGCCTTGCTGGGGGTATTCCCATGGACTTCAGGAACTCCAAGCGGTCCGTCGGTGCCACCATGGTACTCACAGTGGTTCAAGCCCATGGAGTGGAGGTGGACCCCGCCGCAATTTCCAAGGCGATGCCCATCGGCACAGATGTCCAACATGTAGTGTTTGCTCCCTTCGCTACTAGCTGTGGTAAATATGGGCTGCAACTCATCAGTATAGTTACCAAATACTCCGAGGAGTTGCAGCGAGCGAAGAATGCCGCGAAGGCTGCGGCATCAAGGGCCGACACTAGAAAGTCTGTGGCGTCAGAGACCGCCACAGATTCGACGAGGCCCCCAAAGTCCAAGTCGAAGTCGAAGAAGCAGGCTGCTCCTTAGTAGCTATTTTGTAATAGTTGTAGTTTTAACTTCTGTGTTGGAACAATGCTTTTATGGAAGTGTCCCAGTCGAGACTTTTGTTGTGTTTGAATGCGTCTATGCCTTTTGTCAATGTATTCTTTGTCTCTTATTTGCTTTTGCTTGGTTCGTGATAGGGTACGTCGAGTGGTCCGTCGAGTGGTCCTCATGATCCTCCACCCACCGATGAAACCTTGGTGCAACCACGCTCAAAGGTGGACGAGTTGTCCTTGCTTTCGCGACTACGCGATCACATTAAGCAGCTGGAGCATGAGTTTCCCATTCTCCGTGGTAGCACGGATGTATGGAAGTCGAAGGCGGAGAAGGCTACCACCCGCGAGCAATATCTCTTGGAGGAGGTGGCGCAGCCGAGTGAGCAGTTCAAATGTTAGTTTTCTGCCCTCTTATCTTTTCTTTTAGTCAGCCGCGATGATGCCTTGTCTTCATACTTTGCCCTTTTGCTTAGTGTAGTTGTCAGTGCTCATCATCCGCAGGATGAGAAGGACCGAATTGCCATTCGGATGAATGGCCTGACCCAGGAACAGCTACAGGCGAGTGGGTACTTCTGGGTTAACCATGATCGTGCAGTTGCCTTGGCGACTCTGCAGGATCGCTCTTCTCGAGTACTTCACTTTTTGAAGAAGGCGCAATCGTGCCTTAGGCATATCTATCAGACAATGTTTCCGCTGGACCTCGTCCCTTCAAGCCTGTTGGCTCTTCTGGCAGAATTCCAGGATCTGAATGCAGTTCGGGAGTGCGTACGGCAGCAATTAGTAGCTGGTGCTAAGGCTATGTTGTCGCTGGTGCGACTGCATAAGCCGAATGTAGATGTTGCGGCTATTTCTGCTGGGCCGCCACCTCCGCCAGAGGGTATGACCTGGGATATAGTTCCGCACTACCAAGCGGTTGATCGCTCAGTGGACGATATTACCAACTTCTTTGAGGAACAAACGAACGTTCTCCTGTTGTAGCAGTAGCATGACTTGTATCCTGCACACAATTGTACAAGTGTTGTAACGTTTATATGAATATGTTGGATGTAATTAATACTCATTGATATGTGAAAAGCTTATTAGCTATATATTTTTTCGAGTGCGTTGCACTGTGCAATTCCTTTTCGTTAGCCTGGCGTGTGTTTATCTCAACACCTTGCTAACCTGTCAGGTGCGTTGCAGCTGGGTTGGTGTTTTGTCAAGGGTTCGATTAGTGCATCAGCTACTTAGGATATTGCGATGAGTTCGTAGAACGGGTGTGTAAAGGGTGGCGTAGCCCCCGAGTGATAAGATTGCGAGAAAATAAGGGAAAACACAGAGTTTCGGGGCACTTAGCTTTATTTATTCGCAGAATAGTACGAGGTACAGTGTGTGGCTAAGTAGCCTGGCTGAATACCCTTGTTTGTAATGTAAAAGAAAGAACGACTAGGGGTAGAAACGATGCAGCTGTGCGACGTTCCAGGGATTGGAGTATGCGACTCCTGTCATGAAATCTTTAAGGCGATAGGCGCCACCTGGGATTACTTCTGTAATCACGTAGGGTCCCTCCCAGGGGGACTCAAGCTTGAGGTGACCTTGTTGCTTGAGTCACAGGACCAGGTCTCCTTTGACGAAGGATCTTGGGCGTAGCCTTCTGCTGTGGTAGTTACATAGGCTTTGTTGGTAGATCGTTGATCTTTCCGCTGTGATTTCTCATGCCTCGTCAAGAAGGTCGATGAAGTCTTCGAGTGCGAGAGTTGACTCCTGCTCGCTGTAAGTGACCACCCATGGGGATTTGTAACGTACTTCTGTGGGTAGCACCGCTTCAGCGCCGTGCACCATGAAGAACAGGGTATATCTCGTGGCGCTGTTTGGAGTTGTGTGCAGGCTCCAGAGTACTGATTATAGCTCATCTGGCTAGTATCCGGTGGCTTGTTCGAGTGGCCGGAGGAGTCGCTTCTTGATTCCGCCGCACACGAGGCCATTGGCCTTTTCGACTTGACCATTGGTCAGTGGGTGAGCTACCGAGGCGTAGCTTATGTTGATTCCCAGGTTTTCGCAGAATTCCTGGAAATCCTTTGAGGTGAAGTTTGTCCCATTGTCCGTGATGATGCTATGCGGCACTCCGAAGCGGTAGACAATGGACTCGAAAACTTGACGGCGCCGGCTCCTGATCGGTTTGTCACCGGCATGGCCTCGATCCACTTGGTGAGTTTGTCAACTGCGACCAAGAGGTACACGTAACCTCCTCTCGAAGATTTCAGGAGCTTGCCGACCATGTCGAGTCCCCATTGCGCGAAGGGCCAAGCCAATGGTATTGGTCGGAGTTCCACGCCAGGTGCGTGCGGTTTGTCCGTGAATCGTTGGCAAGCGTTGCAGCGCTGGACGATGTCCTTGGCATCGCGCATAGCCGTGGGCCATTATAATCTAGCTCGTAGAGCTCTAGCGACAAGGGCGCGACTGCTAGCATGGTGCCCGCAGGTCCCTTTGTGGATGTCGAGGAGGACGGCCCTTCCGTCCCCATTGGAGACGCACCATTGGAGTACTCCTGTGATGCTGCGCTTGTATAGTTCGTTGTTGATGACATCGAATACCTTGGATCATCGTGCAATGTGTCGCACGTCAGTCGGGTCGTCAGGCAACCTCTTGCTGAGAAGATATGTGATGTAGGGTTGTGTCCAGGACGACTCGATCATCATGACGCCCATTGGTCCTTCGAGTCCTGTGTCGAGCTCCAGGTCATCGAGTGCCATTGGATCATTGGGTGGCGTAGCCCCCGAGTCCGTTGACGTGCTTCCTTTCTTCTCTGGAGCCTTTGGCTTGATGGAGCATTCGCAAATACGCTCGACAAATACCCCAGGTGGTATGGGGGCGCAGGTGGAGCCAATGTTGGCGAGTGTGTCCGCCTCTTCGTTGCTTTCGCGGCCTACGTGCCACAGCTCACAGCCATCGAAGTCCCCTTCGAGTGTGTCATAGAGGTCGCGATAGGCGATCATGTTGTCGCTTAGTGCGTCACACTCATGCATCGTTTGGTTCACCACCAGTTTGGAGTCGCCGTAGATGATGAGCCTCTTGGCACCGCAGGCTTTCGCCATCCGCATCCCATGGATCAGGGCCTCGTACTCAGCTTCATTGTTGGAGGCAGTGAACTGCATTCGCAAAATGTATTTCAGCTTGTCTCCCTGCGGCAATATCAGTATGACACCTGCACCAGCTCCGTCCTTTCGTTTGGACCCATCGAAGTGCATTCTCCAGAGATAGGACATATCTGGCTTTCTGGGGAGTTGGTTCTCCATCCAGTGCACGAGGAAATCAGGGAGGACTTGCGACTTGATCGCGTCACGCTTTTCGTATGTGATGTCTTGTGGAGACAATTCGATTCCCCAAAGCGCGACTCGTCCGGTGGCATCGGGGTTATTGAGGATATGCCTGAGCGGGTCATCGTTGACCACCACGATTGGGTGCTCTTGAAAGTAGTGGCGCAGTCGCCTGGCTGTCATGAAGATGCCGTACACCAGCTTCTGGTAGTGCGGGTACCGCTGTTTTGTTGGCGTGAGCACCTCGCTGAGGTAGTAGACTAGGCGCTAGACCCTGTGGACCTTGTTTTCTTCATGGAGACAGTGCTGACCACCTGGTTGGTGGCGGAGATGTAGAGCATCAGTGGCTCCTTTTCGCGAGGCGTCACCAGTACTGGTGAAGTGGATAATAGACGTTTGAGTTCTTTGAATGCTTCTTGTGCTTCGTATGTCCACTCGAACTTTTCAGTCTTGTGGAGGAGTTGGTAGAAGGGCAGTGCCTTTTTGCCCATTCGACTGATGAATCGACTGAGCGCCACGATTCGCCCAGCCAGCTGTTGAACACCTCTTACGTTCTTTGGCTTCTCCATGGCCAGTATGGCTTTTATTTTCTTTGGGTTTGCCTCGATCCCTCTCGTGGATATGAGATACCTGAGTAGTTTCCCAGATGGTACGCCAAAGGCGTATTTGTCTGGATTGAGCTTGATCCGGTAGCAGTCTAGGTTGGCAAAGGTTTCGCATAGATCATCGATTAGCGAGGCTTCCTCTTTTGTTTTGATGACGATGTCATCAACATAGACTTGGATGTTGCGACGAAGTTGATTCTTGAGGCAGGCCTGCATGCACCGCTGATAGGTGGCTCCTACGTTTTTAACCCGAAGGGCATCGTGTTGTAGCAGAACACACCAAAGGGCGTTGTAAACGCCATTTTCTCTTGGTCCTCCTCCTTCATTCAAATTTGATTGTAGCCTGAGTAGGCATCAAGGAAGCAGAGGCGTTCACATCCCGTGGTGGAGTCGATGATTTGGTTGATTCGCGGCAGCGGGAAGTGATCCTTTGGGCAGTGCTTTTTCAGGGAGGTGAAGTCCACGCACATCCGCAGGATATCCATGTCTTTTTTGGGCACTAGCACTGTATTAGCGAGCCAAGTGCTTTCCTTGATCTCGCGTATGAAGTTTGCGTCGAGGAGTCTGTTGATCTCCATTCCGACCGCTTTTGCTCTTGGCTCAGACAGTCGCCGTATCGTCTGTTTGACTGGCCTTGCATTTGGATTTATGTTGAGTGCATGCTCAGCAAATTCCCTGGGAACTCCTAGCATGTCCGCTAGACACCAGGCGAAGATTTCTAGTGCTCACGGAGGAATTCGACGAGCGCGAGTTCCTATGCGGAACTCAAGTTGTTGGCGATGAGGTCCGTCTTGGTCGGGTCTGTTGGGTGGACCTGGACTTTCTTCGTGTGCACCAACGAGTCGAAGGACAGGTCGGGTGAACTTGGCCTGCTCAGGGGAGGCAGACTGTTGTCTATTGACTCGTTCAATCTTGCGAGCTCCTCCTGCATGCTGAAGGACTGGGAGATTCTGTTGAATTCCCTATCGCAGCTGTCAGACCTTTCGAAGCTTCCATTGATTGTAATGACGCTGTTTGGGCTTGGCATTTTCATCTACAGGTAGGCGTAGTGTGGTTCTGCCATGAACCTCGCGACCACGACACGTCCGAGGATACAGTGATATTGTGAAGGCCAGTCAACGACCTCGAAGTCGATGCGCTCTCGCCGAAAGTTTTGTAGCGTGCCGAAGATGACGTCGAGGTTGATTTTGCCCAGGGGGTATATGCCTTTCCCTAGGACAATGCCGTGGAACGTCGTGTCTGAAACTTCCAGACACGTCAGAGGGATCCTCATCGCACGCAAGGTACTCGCGAACATGAGGTTAATGTCGCTGTCTCCATCTATGAAGATGCGACTCAGGTCGAAACCTCCAATCTGCGCCTCGGGTACGAGGGGACAGTGGCCTGGACGAGGGACTTGGCACGGGTGGTCACGCCTGTCGAAGGTGATGCAGGAGTCGCTTCCACTGAGGTACTCAATGGTGAAAGGTGGGGAGTTTATCACCAAGTTGACTTGGCGAGTGATGGCCTTCTGCACCCGATTTGAGGGACACCACCCCTTTTGGACCATCCCCATGTTACCCACAGCTCGTGGGGATGGTTCGCCTCCGTGATGCTGGACCGGTGCAGCCACGGGTGGTGGTGGTCCAGGCGGTGGTGGAGGAGCTCCATGTGCCACAGCGCCTGGGACGGCTCCATAGCCCCTGTTGACTGTCGCGAGTCATCCGGGCCAGGCCTTCATGGAGTTTGAGGAACTCGCGGCAGTCCTTGAGAAGGTGGCTGGATTTCTTCTTTCCATTGTGCTTGTCGATGTAGAAGTGAACGTTGAAGGGTCCGGACAGTTTGTCCTCGATAGATGTTGCGGGTGCCTCTTCGCGAGTGCGGCGTTGCCACACCTGCGTGGTTTTTCTGCTGTTGCGGTATCCACCACTGCGGTATCCGCTGTTACGGTTGTCGTCACGTTTGTCGGCGTAGCCGGCTGCGACCATGTTGACTTCATCGCGGTCATAGTAGACACGCATTCGACGCTTGCTTCGGCGATCGTGTCTACGCCCATGGTCGTCGTCCGAGTATGTGTGGTTCTTCACCGAGTATTCTCCGTCAGCCCACCGATTCGCGATTTCCATCAGGTGGTCGATCATTTTGGGCTTTGAGCGGCCCAGTTCCTCCCTGAGCTCTATGCGGTGAACACCGCCATTGAACGCGTCGATTGCGCGGTCCTCCGAGATGTTTTCTGCGCAGTTCTTGATGATGGACCATCTCTGGATATACGAGCGTAGCGATTCTCCCGACCTTTGCTGGCAGCTTCTCAGCTCTTCGATTGATGCGGGCCTTTTGTATGTGCCCTTGAAATTGCGCATGAAGCTGTAGACCAGCTCTTCCCAGCTGCGAATGGATCCGCACGGGAGATTGTAGAGCCATGCGCGGGCGGTGCCCTGCAGCTGTAGCTGCATGCATTGCATGGCCGTGCTTTGACTTCCGCCATGTAGTCTGACGGAGGAGATGTGGTCATCCAACCAGATTTTCGGGTCCTGTAGACCGTCAAATTTTGGATTCTCTAACGGTAGCTTGAATCCTTTAGGCATTCGCTTCTGCCTGATGGCCGTGCTGAAGCATCTGGCGCCACAGAGCTCAGCCGTGTCCTCTTCTAAGTCAGTCGAACGAGCACGTCTTGCCCTTGATTTGTCGATTTTGCGCTACGTGAGGTCATCGCGCGCATCGTAGTCGCGATCATGCCGCCGTGAGCGGCGACGCCGAGACAGGTCGTGGCTATCGTCGCTGGACGAAGGCGAGGAATAATGTTTTGTCAGAGCCTTGCTTTTCTTTGGCTCTGGTGCAGGTTCTTTGTCGAGGGCTGCCTCGACTAGTCCCAAGCCCGCGATCGTAGATCGGTGCATGGCAGCTCGTGGATCTCCAGCTGGCGGCTGGTTGTTGAGGAGGTACATGGTGGCCACCGTTACCGCCGGTTGCGGCGTCTTTGGGATAACGTTGCCCCGTGTATCCACCATCATGGAGCCGAAGTCGAGGACTTTCGCGGCTTCCACGCGCTCTTGCTCAGTGAGGTAGGCCAGTCGAGATCGCCGTTTGTTGGCGACGTAGTCGTTGCCTTTGGAGGAGGATCCTCTGTGGAAGGAGAGTCCAGCTCGCCAAAGGCTCAACTCATCTGCCGCATTTTTACGCGCTTCGAGTTGCGCGACTGCATGTAGCTGGCGTCTGTATTCCTCCTTCAGTAGCCAATGGTAACCCATCAACATGTCTTGCGGGGAGTCGAAAGGCAGAGGATTGCTTTGTAGGGCTTCTCGGCAGCGGGCCCACTCGTTGTCGTTGAGCCTGATCACACACGCTCTCTAGTGTTTTCATTCACAATGGTTGGCGGTTCTCCTGTCGCTCCATTGTTGACAGGCGTGTCGTTGCCACCATTGGTGGGACCGCCGTTAGGTATGCCGCCATTGGGTGGACCGCCGTTGGGTATGCCTGTTGGAGATATGCCCAAGAGGCAATAATAATAGTGATTATTATTATATCTTTGTGTTTATGATGAGTGTTTACATCCCATGCTATAATTGTATTATTAGGAAACACTAATACATGTGTGTTTTGTAAACATGTAAGAGTCCCTAGTAAGCCTCTTGTTGAACTAGCTTGTTGATTAATTGATGATCATGGTTTCCTGATCATGGACATTAGGATGTGATTAATAACAAGGTTGTATCATTAGGAGAATGATGTGATGGACATACACCCATAGTAAGCGTAGCATAAGATCAAGTCATTAAGTTCGTATTGCTATAAGCTTTTAAAATGCATAGTAACCTAATCCTTCGACCATGAGGTTGTGTTAATCACCATCACCGGATGGGTACTTTGATGACATCAAATGCCGCTTCGTAACTGGGTGGTTATAAAGGTGTCATTGGGTATTTTGAAAGTATGTGTTGAAGCGCATGGACCAAGATTGGGATTTGTCCATCCATATGACGGATAGATATGCTCTGGGCCCTCTCGGTGGAATGTCATCTAGTTAGCTTGCAAGCATGTGACTAGGTCACAAGGGATGACATATCACGGAACGAGTAAAGAGTACTTATCAACAACGAGGTAGAACTAGGTATGGAGATACCGACGATCAGACCTCGGATAAGTATAGTACTGCGAGACAAAGGGAATTGGTTTCGTATGTAAATGGTTCTATCAATCACAAAGTCATAGTTCAGTATGTGGGAGGCATTATGGATCTCCAGGTCCCGCTGATGGTTATTGATAGGAGATGTGTCTCTGTCATGTCTACATATTCACGAACCGTAGGGTGACACACTTAAGGTTTGAAGTTGTTTTAAGTAGATATGGAATGTGCGTTGGAGACCGAATGATGTTCGGAGTCTCAGATTGGATCCAGGACATCACGAGGAGATCCGGAATTGTCCGGAGAATAAGATTCATATATTGGGGATCTTTTTCTGAGTTAGGAAATGTTCCGGAGTGTTTGTATGAGGATTCTAGAAGGTTTCGGAATGTTCCCGAAGGTTCTGGAAGGTTTCTTGGAGTTTGCTTGAAAACCAAGGAAGGGATCAAGGAGTCCTGGTGGGTCAAGACTAGGAGTCGTGGGGGAGGAGGACTCCTCCCCCCTCCCCAATCCGCCGGCCAAGGAGGTGGGGAGTCCTACTAGGACTCCCCCTCCCAAGGCGCCCTCCCCCCTTTAAAGAGAGGGGCAGGGGCGCCACCTCTAGGCCCTTCTCCATAACACCAAATCTCTGCCGCCTCTCTCCTCCTCCTTTCTTCTGCACAGGCATAGGCGAAGCCCTGCAGAATTCTCTACTCCACCACCACCACCACGCCGTCGTGCTGCTGGGATTCCGTGGAGAAGATCTACTACATCCGCTGCTCGCTGGAACGAGGAGAGGAAGGTATGCTTCGACTCCGCACGTGTGACCGACTGCGGTAGCGCTGCCGAAACGCGGCGCCGGAAGGATCGTCCACACGATCTTGAGATCGGCAAGTGATCGACTACATCAACCACGAGATCTAATCTCGTTAACGCTTTCGGATCTATGAGGGTTAGTTCCTATCTATCTTGTTGCACATGTCTAATAGATTAGATCTTGGCTTTTATCTAGATTAGATCTGGGTTTTGGTCGTTCTTGCGGTAGAATTTTTTTGTTTTCCATGCTACGAACCCATCAGTGGTATCAGAGCCGTATCTATGCGTAGATCTGTTGCACGAGTAGAACACAATGTTTTTGTGGGCGTTGATGCTTTTGTTGTCGGTGTCTTAGCGTGTACTTTGCATCTTGCGGCATGGTGGGATGAAGCGGCTCGGGCTAACATTACATGTCATCGCACATGAGACTTGCTCCACGCTTGACGTGCAACTTGCTTTGCACAAGTGGCTTTGCGGCTGTCTGTCTCTCCCACCATAGTTAAGATTCAATTTACAATGAGCATCTGACAACACTTGTATCAATGTTGTGGTTCTTGTTCGTAGGTAAGATCGGTCTTATGCGAAAGCCCCAAACCACGTAAAAAATGCAAAGAAAATTAGAGGCGTCTAACTTGTTTTTGTAGGGGTTTTGTGATGTGATATGGCCATCATGTGATTATGATTGTATTTGATGTATGCAATGATCCTTGTTGTAATATGGCAACCGGCAGGAGCCTAATGGTTGTCTTTAATTCTATTAAGACCTGCGTGTCTATTCATCTTGTAATAGCTTTATTCCAAGTAGTTGTAATAGTTGCTAGTGATGATGGACAACCATGAAGCGGCGCCACTGACCTTGACGCAATGCTGGTGATGATGGAGATCATGTTCGTGCTTTGGAGATGGAGATCAAAGGCGCAAGAAGAAAAGGCCATATCATATCACACTAATTATGAATTTCCTGTGATGTTAATCCTTTATGCATCTTGTATTGCTTAGATCGCGACGGTAGCATTATAAGATGATCCCTCTCACTAAATATCAAGTAATAAAGTGTTCACCCTTAGTTGGCACCGTTGCTAAGACTCGTCGTTTCGAAGCATCTCGTGATGATCAGATGTGATAGATTCTACGTGTGCATACAACGGGTGCAAGCCAGATTTGCACATGCGGAAACTAAGGTTATCTTGACGAGCCTAGCATGTACAGACATGGTCTCGGAACACGGAATACCGAAAGGTAGAGCATGAGTCATATAAATGATATGATGAACATGAAGATTGTTCGCCGATGAAACTACATCTTCTCTCGTGAAGATCGGACTTGGTGTAGTGGACTTGGTTCGTGTAATCACTAAGACAATGTGAGGGATGTTGTTTTGAGTGGGAGTTCACCTAGTTAGTTTAAGAATTAAATTTGAACTCAATTTGTCATAAACTTAGTCTAAACTACTTGCAAATTGTTGTAGATTATGGCGACCCCCTCCATCAATTTCAATGCGTTCCTAGAGAAAGAAAAGCTTAAGAACAATGGAAGCAATTTCACGAACTGGTCCCGTGGACTGAAGATCGTCCTCAGGGCTGGTCAGTTGACCTATGTGCTCGAAGCACTGCTAGGTGACCCACCTGCAGATGATGCCACCGATGACGTAAAGAATGTTTACGCCACTCGGAAAAATCATTACTCCACAGTTCAGTGTGCCATTCTATACGGTTTAGAAGCGGAGCTCCAGAAGCGTTTTGAGCACCATGACCCGTTCGAGATCATTAAGGAGCTCAGGCTAATTTTTGAGACTCGCGCGGCCATGGAGAGCTATGAGGCCTCCGAAAAGTTCTTTAACTGTAAGATGGAAGAGGGAAGCTCCGTTAGCGAGCACATGCTCACCATGTCTGGGTACGCAAACAAGCTCCAAGAGTTGGGAATATCGATTCCAAATGAGTTGGGGATTCACCGTATCCTCCAATCACTGCCACCAAGTTACAAGAACTTTGTGATGAACTACAACATGCACTGCATGAACAAGACGTTGCCAGAACTGTCGTCCATGCTGAAGTGGAGATCAAGAAGGAGCACCAAGTGTTGATGGTCAATAAGACCACCAATTTCAAGAGACAGGGCAAGCCTAAGAACAAGGGCAACTTCAAGAAGGACGGCAAGAAAGCTGCCGCACCTGCTAAGAAGCCCAAGGCTGGTCCTAAGCCTGAAACTGAGTGCTTCTACTGCAAAGGTGCTAGTCACTGGAAGCGTAACTGCCCCAAGTACCTAGCGGATCTGAAGAACGGCAACATCAAGAAGAAAGGTATATTTGATATATGTGTTATAGATGTGTATCTTACTAGTAATCGTAGTAGTGCCTGGGTATTTGATACTGGTTCGGTTGCTCATATTTGTAACTCGAAACAGGAGCTGCGGAATAAACGAAGACTGGCAAGAGACGAGGTGACGATGCGCGTTGGAAATGGCTCCAAGGTTGATGTGATCGCCGTCGGCACGATCCCTCTACATCTACCTTTGGGATTAGTTTTAAATTTGAATAATTGTTATTTGGTGCCTGCGTTAAGCATGAACATTATATCTGGATCCTGTTTATTGCGAGACGGTTACTCTTTTAAGTCCGAGAATAAAGGTTGTTCGATTTATATGAGTAATATCTTTCATGGTAATGCACCTGAGATGAATGGTTTATTCTTACTGAATCTCGATAGTAGTGATACACATGTTCACAACATAGATGCTAAACGAATAAAATTGAATGATAATTCTACATACATGTGGCACTATCGTCTTGGTCACATTGGAGTGAAGCGTATGAAGAAACTCCATTCTGATGGACTTCTTGGATCACTTGATTTTGAATCACTTGAAAGATGCGAAGCATGTCTAATGGGAAAAATGACTAAGACTCCATTCTCTGGAATAATGGAGCGAGCTACAGACTTATTGGAAATAATACATACCGATGTGTGCGGTCCAATGAGTGTAGCATCGCGTGGTGGATATCGTTATGTTCTCACTTTCACGGATGACTTAAGTAGATATGGGTATGTCTACTTTATGAAACATAAGTCCGAAACTTTCGAGAAGTTTAAGGAATTTCAAAGTGAAGTGGAAAATCATCATAGCAAGAAGATTAAGTTTCTGCGTTCTGATCGCGGAGGTGAATATCTGAGTTATGAGTTTGGCATGCATTTAAAGAAATGTGGAATACTTTCACAGTTGACACCGCCGGGAACACCACAACGTAATGGTGTGTCCGAACGTCGTAATCGAACTCTCTTAGATATGGTTCGGTCTATGATGTCTCTTACAGATTTACCGTTATCATTTTGGGGCTATGCATTAGAGACAGCCGCATTCACTTTAAATAGGGCACCATCTAAATCCGTTGAAACGACACCGTACGAATTGTGGTTTGGTAAGAAACCTAAGTTGTCGTTCCTTAAAGTTTGGGGTTGCGAGGCATATGTAAAGAAGTTACAACCTGATAAGCTAGAACCCAAAGCGGAGAAATGCGTCTTCATAGGATACCTAAAGAAACAATTGGGTATACCTTCTATCATAGATCCGAAGGCAATGTTTTCGTTGCCAAGAATGGATCCTTTCTTGAGAAGGAGTTTCTCTCGAAGGAGGTGACTGGAAGGAAAGTAGAACTCGATGAGGTTATTGAACCTTCTCTCTGATTTGAGAGTAGCGCAGCACCGGAAGATGTTTTTGTGCCGCCTGCACCAATTGGAGAGGAAGCTAATGATAATGATCATGAAACTTCAAATGAAGTTACTGCTGAACCTCGCAGGTCAACAAGGGTTCGTACCACTCCTGATTGGTATGACTCTGCCTTGAACGTCATGTTGGTGGACAACGATGATGACCCTGCGACGTATGAAGAAGCTATGGTGAGCCCAGATTCCGACAAATGGCTAGAAGCCATGAAATCCGAAATGGGATCCATGTACGAAAACCAAGTGTGGACTTTGGTGGACTTACCGGATGGCCGTAAGGCTGTGGAGAACAAATGAATTTTCAAGAGAAAAACAGATGCTGATGGTAATGTTACCATCTATAAAGCTCGACTTGTCGCGAAAGGGTTCCGACAAATTCAAGGAGTTGACTATGATGAGACATTCTCACCAGTAGGGAAGCTAAAGTCTGTGAGGATTTTGTTAGCAATTGCTGCATATTTCGATTATGAGATTTGGTAGATGGATGTCAAAACGGCGTTCCTTAATGGTGACATTGAGGAAGAGTTGTATATGGTACAACCCAAGGGTTTTGTCGATCCTAAAGATGCTGACAAGGTATGCAACCTTCAGCGCTCCATTTATGGACTGAAGCAAGCATCCCGGAGTTGGAATCAATGTTTTGATAAAGTAATCAAAAACTTTGGATTTATACAAACTTATGGAGAAGCTTGTATTTACAAGAAAGTGAGTGGGAGCTCTGTAGCATTCCTAGTACTATATGTAGATGACATATTGTTGATTGGGAATGATATAGAACTTCTTAGTAGCGTCAAAACCTATTTGAATAATAGTTTTTCAATGAAGGATCTTGGCGAAGCGGCATATATTCTAGGCATCAAGATTTATAGAGATAGATCAAGACGCCTAATAGCGCTTTCACAAAGTACATACTTGGACAAAGTTCTAAAGAAGTTTAGAATGGAAAATAGCAAGAAAGGGTTCGTGCCCATGTTGTCAGGTAAGACCTTGAGTAAGACTCAAAGTCCAGCTACGGCAGAAGATAGAGAAAAGATGAATAATATTCCCTATGCCTTTGCCATAGATTCTATCATGTATGCCATGTTGTGTACAAGACCAGATATAGCACATGCTGTTAGTTTGACTAGCAGATATCAAAGTGATCCTGGAATGGAACACTGGACAACGGTGAAGAATATCCTAAAGTACCTGAATAGGACTAAGGATATGGTTCTTTCTTATGGAGGTGATGAACAGCTTGTTGTAAACGGTTACACCGATGCTAGTTGGAACACCGATCCGGATGACTCAAAGTCACAATCGGGATACGTATTTATTTTGAATGGTGCTGTAGTGAGCTGGAGGAGTGCAAAGCAAAGCGTTGTGGCAAAATCTTCAACTGAATCGGAATACATAGCTGCTTCAGAGGCTGCACAAGAAGCCATATGGATGAAGGAATTCATTACTGAACTTGGCATGGTTCCTAGTGCGTTGGACCCGATGGCCATCTACTGTGACAACACAGGTGCCATAGCTAATGCACAGGAGCCAAGGTCACATAGCAAGCTGAAGCACATCAAGCTACGTTTCCACGCTATTCGCGAGTATGTCCGAGATGGTGGCATAAAGATTTGCAAAGTACACACTGATCTGAATGTGGCAGATCCGTTGACTAAACCTCTCCCTAGGGCAAAGCATGACCAACACCAGAACGCCA
Organism: Avena eriantha; assembly: GCA_910589775.1. Taxonomy (NCBI): domain Eukaryota; kingdom Viridiplantae; phylum Streptophyta; class Magnoliopsida; order Poales; family Poaceae; genus Avena; species Avena eriantha. Next base: position 507,803,483 of record OU342743.1, read on the forward strand.
TGGGTGTTAGGTATATTACCATGTAATCTAGATTATTGACTCTAGTGCAAGTGGGAGACTGTTGGAGATATGCCCAAGAGGCAATAATAAAAGTGATTATTATTATATCTTTGTGTTTATGATGAATGTTGACATCCCATGCTATAATTGTATTATTAGGAAACACTAATACATGTGTGTTTTGTAAACATGTAAGAGTCCCTAGTAAGCCTCTTGTTGAACTAGCTTGTTGATTAATTGATCATCATGGTTTCCTGATCATGGACATTAGGATGTGATTAATAACAAGGTTGTATCATTAGGAGAATGATGTGATGGACATACACCCATAGTAAGCGTAGCATAAGATCAAGTCATTAAGTTTGTATTGCTATAAGCTTTTAAAATGCATAGTAACCTAATCCTTCGACCATGAGGTTGTGTTAATCACCATCACCGGATGGGTACTTTGATGACATCAAACGCCGCTTCGTAACTGGGTGGTTATAAAGGTGTCATTGGGTATTTTGAAAGTATGTGTTGAAGCGCATGGACCAAGATTGGGATTTGTCCATCCATATGACGGATAGATATGCTCTGGGCCCTCTCAGTGGAATGTCATCTAGTTAGCTTGCAAGCATGTGACTGGGTCACAAGGGATGACATATCGCGGAATGAGTAAAGAGTAATTATCAGTAACGAGGTAGAACTAGGTATGGAGATACCGACGATCAAACCACGGATAAGTATAGTATCGCGAGACAAAGGGAATTGGTTTCGTATGTAAATGGTTCTATCGATCACGAAGTCATCGTTGAGTATGTGGGAGCCATTATGGATCTCCAGGTCCCGCTGATGGTTATTGATAGGAGATGTGTCTTTGTCATGTCTACATATTCACGAACCGTAGGGTGACACACTTAAGGTTCGAAGTTGTTTTAAGTAGATATGGAATGTGCGTTGGAGACCGAATGATGTTCGGAGTCTTGGATTGGATCCAGGACATCACGAGGAGATCCGGAATTGTCCGGAGAATAAGATTCATATATTGGGGATCTTTTTCTGAGTTAGGAAATGTTCCGGAGTGTTTGTATGAGGATTCTAGAAGGTTTCGGAATGTTCCGGAAGGTTCTGGAAGGTTTCTTGGAGTTTGCTTGAAAACCAAGGAAGGGATCAAGGAGTCCTGGTGGGTCAAGACTAGGAGTCGTGGGGGAGGAGGACTCCTCCCCCCTCCCCAATCCGCCGGCCAAGGAGGTGGGGAGTCCTACTAGGACTCCCCCTCCCAAGGCGCCCTCCCCCCTTTAAAGAGAGGGGCAGGGGCGCCACCTCTAGGCCCTTCTCCATAACACCAAATCTCTGCCGCCTCTCTCCTCCTCCTTTCTTCTGCACAGGCATAGGCGAAGCCCTGCAGAATTCTCTACTCCACCACCACCACCACGCCGTCGTGCTGCTGGGATTCCGTGGAGAAGATCTACTACATCCGCTGCTCGCTGGAACGAGGAGAGGAAGGTCTGCTTCGACTCCGCACGTGTGACCGACTGCGGTAGCGCTGCCGAAACGCGGCGCCGGAAGGATCGTCCACACGATCTTGAGATCGGCAAGTGATCGACTACATCAACCACGAGATCTAATCTCGTTAACGCTTTCGGATCTATGAGGGTTAGTTCCTATCTATCTTGTTGCACATGTCTAATAGATTAGATCTTGGCTTTTATCTAGATTAGATCTGGGTTTTGGTCGTTCTTGCGGTAGAATTTTTTTGTTTTCCATGCTACGAACCCATCAGTGGTATCAGAGCCGTATCTATGCGTAGATCTGTTGCACGAGTAGAACACAATGTTTTTGTGGGCGTTGATGCTTTTGTTGTCGGTGTCTTAGCGTGTACTTTGCATCTTGCGGCATGGTGGGATGAAGCGGCTCGGGCTAACATTACATGTCATCGCACATGAGACTTGCTCCATGCTTGACGTGCAACTTGCTTTGCACAAGTGGCTTTGCGGCTGTCTGTCTCTCCCACCATAGTTAAGATTCAATTTACAATGAGCATCTGACAACACTTGTATCAATGTTGTGGTTCTTGTTCGTAGGTAAGATCGGTCTTATGCGAAAGCCCCAAACCACGTAAAAAATGCAAAGAAAATTAGAGGCGTCTAACTTGTTTTTGTAGGGGTTTTGTGATGTGATATGGCCATCATGTGATTATGATTGTATTTGATGTATGCAATGATCCTTGTTGTAATATGGCAACCGGCAGGAGCCTAATGGTTGTCTTTAATTCTATTAAGACCTGCGTGTCTATTCATCTTGTAATAGCTTTATTCCAAGTAGTTGTAATAGTTGCTAGTGATGATGGACAACCATGAAGCGGCGCCACTGACCTTGACGCAATGCTGGTGATGATGGAGATCATGTTCGTGCTTTGGAGATGGAGATCAAAGGCGCAAGAAGAAAAGGCCATATCATATCACACTAATTATGAATTTCCTGTGATGTTAATCCTTTATGCATCTTGTATTGCTTAGATCGCGACGGTAGCATTATAAGATGATCCCTCTCACTAAATATCAAGTAATAAAGTGTTCACCCTTAGTTGGCACCGTTGCTAAGACTCGTCGTTTCGAAGCATCTCGTGATGATCAGATGTGATAGATTCTACGTGTGCATACAACGGGTGCAAGCCAGATTTGCACATGCGGAAACTAAGGTTATCTTGACGAGCCTAGCATGTACAGACATGGTCTCGGAACACGGAATACCGAAAGGTAGAGCATGAGTCATATAAATGATATGATGAACATGAAGATTGTTCGCCGATGAAACTACATCTTCTCTCGTGAAGATCGGACTTGGTGTAGTGGACTTGGTTCGTGTAATCACTAAGACAATGTGAGGGATGTTGTTTTGAGTGGGAGTTCACCTAGTTAGTTTAAGAATTAAATTTGAACTCAATTTGTCATAAACTTAGTCTAAACTACTTGCAAATTGTTGTAGATTATGGCGACCCCCTCCATCAATTTCAATGCGTTCCTAGAGAAAGAAAAGCTTAAGAACAATGGAAGCAATTTCACGAACTGGTCCCGTGGACTGAAGATCGTCCTCAGGGCTGGTCAGTTGACCTATGTGCTCGAAGCACTGCTAGGTGACCCACCTGCAGATGATGCCACCGATGACGTAAAGAATGTTTACGCCACTCGGAAAAATCATTACTCCACAGTTCAGTGTGCCATTCTATACGGTTTAGAAGCGGAGCTCCAGAAGCGTTTTGAGCACCATGACCCGTTCGAGATCATTAAGGAGCTCAGGCTAATTTTTGAGACTCGCGCGGCCATGGAGAGCTATGAGGCCTCCGAAAAGTTCTTTAACTGTAAGATGGAAGAGGGAAGCTCCGTTAGCGAGCACATGCTCACCATGTCTGGGTACGCAAACAAGCTCCAAGAGTTGGGAATATCGATTCCAAATGAGTTGGGGATTCACCGTATCCTCCAATCACTGCCACCAAGTTACAAGAACTTTGTGATGAACTACAACATGCACTGCATGAACAAGACGTTGCCAGAACTGTCGTCCATGCTGAAGTGGAGATCAAGAAGGAGCACCAAGTGTTGATGGTCAATAAGACCACCAATTTCAAGAGACAGGGCAAGCCTAAGAACAAGGGCAACTTCAAGAAGGACGGCAAGAAAGCTGCCGCACCTGCTAAGAAGCCCAAGGCTGGTCCTAAGCCTGAAACTGAGTGCTTCTACTGCAAAGGTGCTAGTCACTGGAAGCGTAACTGCCCCAAGTACCTAGCGGATCTGAAGAACGGCAACATCAAGAAGAAAGGTATATTTGATATATGTGTTATAGATGTGTATCTTACTAGTAATCGTAGTAGTGCCTGGGTATTTGATACTGGTTCGGTTGCTCATATTTGTAACTCGAAACAGGAGCTGCGGAATAAACGAAGACTGGCAAGAGACGAGGTGACGATGCGCGTTGGAAATGGCTCCAAGGTTGATGTGATCGCCGTCGGCACGATCCCTCTACATCTACCTTTGGGATTAGTTTTAAATTTGAATAATTGTTATTTGGTGCCTGCGTTAAGCATGAACATTATATCTGGATCCTGTTTATTGCGAGACGGTTACTCTTTTAAGTCCGAGAATAAAGGTTGTTCGATTTATATGAGTAATATCTTTCATGGTAATGCACCTGAGATGAATGGTTTATTCTTACTGAATCTCGATAGTAGTGATACACATGTTCACAACATAGATGCTAAACGAATAAAATTGAATGATAATTCTACATACATGTGGCACTATCGTCTTGGTCACATTGGAGTGAAGCGTATGAAGAAACTCCATTCTGATGGACTTCTTGGATCACTTGATTTTGAATCACTTGAAAGATGCGAAGCATGTCTAATGGGAAAAATGACTAAGACTCCATTCTCTGGAATAATGGAGCGAGCTACAGACTTATTGGAAATAATACATACCGATGTGTGCGGTCCAATGAGTGTAGCATCGCGTGGTGGATATCGTTATGTTCTCACTTTCACGGATGACTTAAGTAGATATGGGTATGTCTACTTTATGAAACATAAGTCCGAAACTTTCGAGAAGTTTAAGGAATTTCAAAGTGAAGTGGAAAATCATCATAACAAGAAGATTAAGTTTCTGCGTTCTGATCGCGGAGGTGAATATCTGAGTTATGAGTTTGGCATGCATTTAAAGAAATGTGGAATACTTTCACAGTTGACACCGCCGGGAACACCACAACGTAATGGTGTGTCCGAACGTCGTAATCGAACTCTCTTAGATATGGTTCGGTCTATGATGTCTCTTACAGATTTACCGTTATCATTTTGGGGCTATGCATTAGAGACAGCCGCATTCACTTTAAATAGGGCACCATCTAAATCCGTTGAAACGACACCGTACGAATTGTGGTTTGGTAAGAAACCTAAGTTGTCGTTCCTTAAAGTTTGGGGTTGCGAGGCATATGTAAAGAAGTTACAACCTGATAAGCTAGAACCCAAAGCGGAGAAATGCGTCTTCATAGGATACCTAAAGAAACAATTGGGTATACCTTCTATCATAGATCCGAAGGCAATGTTTTCGTTGCCAAGAATGGATCCTTTCTTGAGAAGGAGTTTCTCTCGAAGGAGGTGACTGGAAGGAAAGTAGAACTCGATGAGGTTATTGAACCTTCTCTCTGATTTGAGAGTAGCGCAGCACCGGAAGATGTTTTTGTGCTGCCTGCACCAATTGGAGAGGAAGCTAATGATAATGATCATGAAACTTCAAATGAAGTTACTGCTGAACCTCGCAGGTCAACAAGGGTTCGTACCACTCCTGATTGGTATGACTCTGCCTTGAACGTCATGTTGGTGGACAACGATGATGACCCTGCGACGTATGAAGAAGCTATGGTGAGCCCAGATTCCGACAAATGGCTAGAAGCCATGAAATCCGAAATGGGATCCATGTACGAAAACCAAGTGTGGACTTTGGTGGACTTACCGGATGGCCGTAAGGCTGTCGGAGAACAAATGAATTTTCAAGAGAAAAACAGATGCTGATGGTAATGTTACCATCTATAAAGCTCGACTTGTCGCGAAAGGGTTCCGACAAATTCAAGGAGTTGACTATGATGAGACATTCTCACCAGTAGGGAAGCTAAAGTCTGTGAGGATTTTGTTAGCAATTGCTGCATATTTCGATTATGAGATTTGGCAGATGGATGTCAAAACGGCGTTCCTTAATGGTGACATTGAGGAAGAGTTGTATATGGTACAACCCAAGGGTTTTGTCGATCCTAAAGATGCTGACAAGGTATGCAACCTTCAGCGCTCCATTTATGGACTGAAGCAAGCATCCCGGAGTTGGAATCAATGTTTTGATAAAGTAATCAAAAACTTTGGATTTATACAAACTTATGGAGAAGCTTGTATTTACAAGAAAGTGAGTGGGAGCTCTGTAGCATTCCTAGTACTATATGTAGATGACATATTGTTGATTGGGAATGATATAGAACTTCTTAGTAGCGTCAAAACCTATTTGAATAATAGTTTTTCAATGAAGGATCTTGGCGAAGCGGCATATATTCTAGGCATCAAGATTTATAGAGATAGATCAAGACGCCTAATAGCGCTTTCACAAAGTACATACTTGGACAAAGTTCTAAAGAAGTTTAGAATGGAAAATAGCAAGAAAGGGTTCGTGCCCATGTTGTCAGGTAAGACCTTGAGTAAGACTCAAAGTCCAGCTACGGCAGAAGATAGAGAAAAGATGAATAATATTCCCTATGCCTTTGCCATAGATTCTATCATGTATGCCATGTTGTGTACAAGACCAGATATAGCACATGCTGTTAGTTTGACTAGCAGATATCAAAGTGATCCTGGAATGGAACACTGGACAACGGTGAAGAATATCCTAAAGTACCTGAATAGGACTAAGGATATGGTTCTTTCTTATGGAGGTGATGAACAGCTTGTTGTAAACGGTTACACCGATGCTAGTTGGAACACCGATCCGGATGACTCAAAGTCACAATCGGGATACGTATTTATTTTGAATGGTGCTGTAGTGAGCTGGAGGAGTGCAAAGCAAAGCGTTGTGGCAAATCTTCAACTGAATCGGAATACATAGCTGCTTCAGAGGCTGCACAAGAAGCCATATGGATGAAGGAATTCATTACTGAACTTGGCATGGTTCCTAGTGCGTTGGACCCGATGGCCATCTACTGTGACAACACAGGTGCCATAGCTAATGCACAGGAGCCAAGGTCACATAGCAAGCTGAAGCACATCAAGCTACGTTTCCACGCTATTCGCGAGTATGTCCGAGATGGTGGCATAAAGATTTGCAAAGTACACACTGATCTGAATGTGGCAGATCCGTTGACTAAACCTCTCCCTAGGGCAAAGCATGACCAACACCAGAACGCCATGGGTGTTAGGTATATTACCATGTAATCTAGATTATTGACTCTAGTGCAAGTGGGAGACTGTTGGAGATATGCCCAAGAGGCAATAATAAAAGTGATTATTATTATATCTTTGTGTTTATGATGAATGTTTACATCCCATGCTATAATTGTATTATTAGGAAACACTAATACATGTGTGTTTTGTAAACATGTAAGAGTCCCTAGTAAGCCTCTTGTTGAACTAGCTTGTTGATTAATTGATCATCATGGTTTCCTGATCATGGACATTAGGATGTGATTAATAACAAGGTTGTATCATTAGGAGAATGATGTGATGGACATACACCCATAGTAAGCGTAGCATAAGATCAAGTCATTAAGTTTGTATTGCTATAAGCTTTTAAATGCATAGTAACCTAATCCTTCGACCATGAGGTTGTGTTAATCACCATCACCGGATGGGTACTTTGATGACATCAAACGCCGCTTCGTAACTGGGTGGTTATAAAGGTGTCATTGGGTATTTGAAAGTATGTGTTGAAGCGCATGGACCAAGATTGGGATTTGTCCATCCATATGACGGATAGATATGCTCTGGGCCCTCTCAGTGGAATGTCATCTAGTTAGCTTGCAAGCATGTGACTGGGTCACAAGGGATGACATATCGCGGAATGAGTAAAGAGTAATTATCAGTAACGAGGTAGAACTAGGTATGGAGATACCGACGATCAAACCACGGATAAGTATAGTATCGCGAGACAAAGGGAATTGGTTTCGTATGTAAATGGTTCTATCGATCACGAAGTCATCGTTGAGTATGTGGGAGCCATTATGGATCTCCAGGTCCCGCTGATGGTTATTGATAGGAGATGTGTCTTTGTCATGTCTACATATTCACGAACCGTAGGGTGACACACTTAAGGTTCGAAGTTGTTTTAAGTAGATATGGAATGTGCGTTGGAGACCGAATGATGTTCGGAGTCTTGGATTGGATCCAGGACATCACGAGGAGATCCGGAATTGTCCGGAGAATAAGATTCATATATTGGGGATCTTTTTCTGAGTTAGGAAATGTTCCGGAGTGTTTGTATGAGGATTCTAGAAGGTTTCGGAATGTTCCGGAAGGTTCTGGAAGGTTTCTTGGAGTTTGCTTGAAAACCAAGGAAGGGATCAAGGAGTCCTGGTGGGTCAAGACTAGGAGTCGTGGGGGAGGAGGACTCCTCCCCCCTCCCCAATCCGCCGGCCAAGGAGGTGGGGAGTCCTACTAGGACTCCCCCTCCCAAGGCGCCCTCCCCCCTTTAAATAGAGGGGCACGGGCGCCACCTCTAGGCCCTTATCCATAACACCAAATCTCTGCCGCCTCTCTCCTCCTCCTTTCTTCTGCACAGGCATAGGCGAAGCCCTACCGAATTCTCTACTCCACCACCACCACGCCGTCGTGCTGCTGGGATTCCGTGGAGAAGATCTACTACATCCGCTGCTCGCTAGAACGAGGAGAGGAAGGTCTGCTTCGACTCCGCACGTGTGACCGACTGCGGTAGCGCTGCCGGAACGCGGCGCCGGAAGGATCGTCCACACGATCTTGAGATCAGCAAGTGATCGACTACATCAACCACGAGATCTAATCTCGTTAACGCTTTCGGATCTACGAGGGTTAGTTCCTATCTATCTCGTTGCACATGTCTAATAGATTAGATCTTGGCTTTTATCTAGATTAGATCTGGGTTTTGTTCGTTCTTGCGGTAGAAATTTTTGTTTTCCATGCTACGAACCCATCAATGCCACCGTTTGGTGGCCCGGTGCCAGATCCGTTGCTAGTGTTGTCGCGATTGGCGGTGGTGTCGCCTATGTTGATGACCGCGCACATGAAGTGGTTGGGGAAGCTGTTGCTCCCGCAACTTTCAGATCCACAGCCGTAGGCTCCATCTTCAGTGAACAGGTCACCCAGATCGGATCCGCGACTACTGTCGCTGTCCGTGCCCCCAACTATGCTGAGGCATTAAGCTCGCTGAGGGTGCCGATTGGTGCGGAAACCATGATGCTGGAGTAATCGCGGGTGCCGTCGTCTGGTCAGGCATGCGAAGCGTGCCTATTTGACCAACCTAGAAACGGAAGCTCCCAATCGCCAGACTGATTCCGTTGCCCACGAACTCGAAAGCCATGCGAGTGACTGGCGTGTGGACGGTGAAGTCGAACGCGCCGAAGAGCTGGTGAATCTCCGCTATTGCGGAGTTGTAGATCGTGGTTTATGGGGCCGAAGAAGC
>OU342743.1:509148051-509309396 GCA_910589775.1 Avena eriantha
GAAAAGAAGAAAGATGATCCAAATGTGTCAGTGGTTTGGCGTATGTGCATCGATTACACGAACCTGAATAAGGCATGCCCAAAAGATCCATTCCCACCGCCAAGGATAGATCAGGTCATAGATTCTACTGCTGGGTGTGAGTTATTGTCGTTCATAGACGCATACTTTGGTTTCCACCAGATACCTCTGAACCCGAATGATCAAATAAATACTGCGTTTATTACCCCGTATGGGGCTTATTGTTATCGCACCATGCCTTTCGGTTTACGTAATGCAGGGGCAACGTACCAAAGATATATGCAAAAACGTTTACACGACCAAATTGGCCGAAATGTGCAAGTGTATGTTGATGATGTGGTTATAAAAACCAAGGAAAGCAAAACGCTCCTTGATGATATCAGGCAAACATTCGCGAACCTAAGGAGGTTCCGAATGAAGCTTAACCCGGAGAAGTGTACCTTCGGTGTCCCGACTGGAAAATTACTCGGATTTCTTGTCTCCAGCCAAGGTATCGAAGCTAACCCAACTAAAATCCGAGCCATAGAGCGAATGGAATTGCTGAAGTGTCTTAACGATGTCCAGAAGTTCACTGGTTGTCTGGCATCCTTAAGTTGATTTGTATGTCGGTTGGGAGAAAGGCATTGCCTCTCTATCAACTAATGAAAAAGTCGGACAAGTTCGTATGGACGCCGCAGGCCAATGAAGCCTTCATCCAGTTAAAGAAAATGTTAGCCACTGCACCAGTATTAGCCTCTCCACTATCAAAAGAGCCAATGTTTCTCTACATAGCCGCAACCAACCGGGTTGTAAGTGCAATGATTGTGGTAGAGCGCGACGAGGAGGGTAAGTCAGTGCAAAGGGAAGTCTATTACCTGAGCGAGGTATTATCAGCATCAAAGCAAAACTATCCTCACTATCAGAAGATGGCATATGGTGTGTATATGGCAGCAAAGAAGCTGAAGCACTATTTTGAAGAACACCCCATCAAAGTGATATGTGAAGCCCCCATATCTGAGATAATGAGCAACAAGGATGCAAGCGGCCGGATCGCAAAATGGGCAATAGAGCTAGCCCCTTATGATCCACAATACGACAGGAGAGATGCGATCAAGTCTCAGGCTGTGGACGAATTTTTCGTGGATTGGGCCGAGATGCAATATGAGCCACCGTTGCCAGATCCGAACTACTGGAGAATGCATTTTGACGGATCAAAGACGAAAACCGGGTTAGGCGCCGGAGTTGTGCTTACCTCACCCAAGAAAGACCAGCTGAAGTATGTGCTACAGATCCACTTCACAGCATCAAACAATGTTGTAGAGTATGAAGCACTTGTGCATGGACTCAAAGTGGCAAAAGAAATTGGAATACTTTGGTGACTCGGATCTGGTAGTTCAGCAAGTCTCAGGGCAATGGGATGCTTTTGATGCAAACATGGCATTGCACAGATTTCATGTGCAGAAGATATCATGATACTTTGAGGTATGCGAGTTTCACCATGTACCCCGGCTGGAAAACGAGGCTGCCGACATACTGTCAAAACTCGGATCAACCCGACAAGCGATCCCACCGGGTGTAGCACTAGAGCACCTCAGAAAGCCATCTATCAGGCCATCCCTAGAATCCGAGTCAATCTATATCCCGGCAAATCCGGAGTCGAAAGTTGTGCCCATGGACATTGATGTGGGAAGTGGTTCAGGAAACCCGGGGACTGTTTCGCAGGACCCGGGGACTGCGCAGCTTGACCCGGCGGAGGTTATGTCGGTGGATCAAATGGAAATTGACGAGGATGTGTTTCCGGTGCGAGCTATACCAGCTTGGGCACTACCCATATTCCAGTCCCTGAAGGATGGAACTTTGCCCAATGAAGAAGTGCTTTCAAGGCAAATTCAGAGGAGAGCAAAGGCATACACGATTCTCAATGTCGAGCTATATAAGAGGAATGTCACGAATGTCCTGCAACGGTGTGTTGACCCGGAAGAAGGGCTTGACATCCTCCAAGATATACATCAAGGGGAATGTGGGTATCACGCCTCATCTAGAGCCTTAGTGGCAAAAGCTTTCTGGCATGGATTCTACTGGCCAAGTGCCTTGGAACAAGCAGAAGATCTAGTAAGAAAATGTAATGGTTGTCAGAGATATGCTACCAAGACACACATGCCAATGGCAGAGCTCAAGACCATACCAATTACCTGGCCATTTGCTGTATGGTGTTCGGATATGGTTGGCCCATTTAAGCCGGCGAGAGGAAATATGACCCATATCTTGGTTATGGTTGACAAGTTTACCAAATGGATAGAAGTAAAGCCGATAAGAAAATGTGATGGAGCTACAGCCATGTCATTCCTCAAAGATATCATTCTGAGATATGGTTATCCTCACAGTATCATAACAGATAACAACACCAATTTCGCTAAAGGAGCATTTGCGCGATTCTATCGGGATAAAAAGATCCGGATAGACGTTGCCTTGGTAGCTCACCCCGCATCAAACAGACAAGTGGAAAGATCCAACGGATTAGTATTATCCGGGATAAAACCCCGGCTCATTGAGCCACTGCAAAGATCAGCGGGGTGTTGGATAGAAGAACTACCAGCGGTACTGTGGAGTTTAAGAACAACTCCGAATTTATCAACAGGCTATACGCCATTCTTTCTGGTATATGAGGCAGAAGCTGTATTACCAGCCAACATAGAGCATGATTTGCCTAGAGTCACCCAATACACAAAAGCCGAAGTGCGTGAAACCCGACAAAATGATGTTGATCTGCAGGAAGAAGCGAGAGAATTGGCATTGTCCGGATCCGCCATATATCAGCAGAATCTCCAACGCTATCATAGCCGGAAAGTAAACCCCCGAGTCTTCTGGGAAGGTGATATGGTACTCCGGTTGGTACAACATACTACTGGCATGTATAAGTTATCCCCCCATGGGAAGGGCCCTTCATTGTGAGCAAAGCTTTACACAATGACTCTTATTATCTCATTGATGCACAACCACATGAGAAGAACAAGGCGGACAGGTCCGGTGAGGAATCTAAGCATCCATGGAATGTAGCTCTACTTCGCCCGTTCTACACTTAACAAAGAAGTGTGTGTATCCGAGTCTCTCATATGTCGGTATGTATGCCGACAATGAGTTTATCAATGAAATCTTGGCACCTCGAGCAGTAAATCGGGGACTGCCTTAATAATATTTGTTGTCTTCTATGTTTGTTATTTATTTTTATGTCGACTGGCTTAAGTTGCTTCTGCCTAAGCCGGATTAGTAGTGTGTGAGCACCAAAAACTCAACTCTTCGACTTGCTGCTGTCCAAGAAGAATTGGCTTCATGGCGAGCAAGAGAACAAGTTTGGAATTGCGAAGCACACGAAAAACGACTAAGGAAAAGAACGTAATCGAGCCGACATTGGTTATTCGGACTAATCTTATGTTTACTTTACTTTTACTACGCTGAATTATTTTGAGCTGACCCTAATGTTTCCAAGTATTGTTAAGTCAATTTTTGAAACTCGGACTCGTAAGTCACAAAACCGAATCAAGGTAGACGCGAGCCGACCCATGAAATTGAAGAAACAAGAAAATGAAACTCGGGGACTACGCCCAAGTTAATCTGGCGTGAATATCTTAGTAGCAAAACATAATCATTATGCTTAATACATCTGCACCCGGCATACCGGGGATGTGATAAATTTCAAAGTGTTTTTGGTGCTCAAGGAGCAGCAGCACCAGGAGGAGGTAACTCGGCGCCAGCGGGTGGAACTCCGGCTTCAGTCTCGTCATCATCTTCGTTATCTTCGATATCTGAGGCTTTGTCCTCTTCCTCGTCACCCGAATCATCTTCAACATATTCGTCGTCAACGACGCCGAGGAAGCTCGGTCCTTCATTCCATTGATGGACAGGGGCAAACTGGATAAGGTTATGGGCACAAGCCTTGCGCCGAGCTACCCAATCCGGATCATTCGACCACCTTGACCCGGTGCGCAAGCGCTCGAGAACCTTCATATCTAGTTTTTCATACCACGTGAGCACGAAGTGGAGGACAGTATCTGCTCTGGCATGTGCGGTAGATTCCCTCCAAAGGTCGAGGTAGGTCTCGCAATCCATCAACTTGTTGATCAGAGCAGTGGACCCCTCCGGACGATCCTCACCAGGCCAAAGGGCACGGAAGATCTGGACGGCTGAATCCATGAGACCCGAACCATAGTTCTTCACAATTTCAATCTAAGAGGATAGGCTGACTAGCAGATCCTCCATGTCATAAGGAATGGGTTCAGCGCCAGGACCAGTTGGGGTACCCCTCTGCCGGCGGAACTTGGCAACGGCAGTAGGCACAATGGCATCGCCCTCTGGGAATTTTCCTGAGAACAAAACAAGTGAAATAAGTAAAAGAGTTTAACCCGGAGAAATACATGTCGGCTGAAGGAAAAGGATTTACGGGAGATATGACTATGGATCCGAGTCAGCTCTGTGATGCAATCAACACGCCTCTTCCGGAGCTTCTCAAATTCAACATTAGCCGAGTCAAGCTTGACATCGGCCTCCTTCAGCGGCTCTTGATCTTTTGCAAGTTGAAGGCTGAGACGTTCTCGCTCTTCGGTGAAGTCTTGGCCAGCCTTGTCCATCTCAGTCTTGTGGAGCTCTTTGAGTTTTTTCATCTCAGCCTTGAGCTTGGCAAGTTCATCATCCTTGGCTCGGAGTTTGGCAAGTTCATCATCCTTCTTCTTGAGCTCGACCTGATGTTGCCCTGCTTGTTCGAGAAAATGCAGCATCATATCAGGCACGGGCACACTATCTTCAAGGGATGATGCAACGGTTTGTTGACCAGGCAGAGCCGAGGTATGAATATCTGCCGAGCTCAGGAGAAAGGAGAGAGAGCACGGAAATTGAGTAACCAAAGTGAATTACGTTTTATCTCGTCTAAGTTTTTCCTCATAATGGTGTTTTCGGCCTCCACTCCGACTATGCAATCTGAATGACAGATTAGTTCGGCGGAAAAAGAAAAAGAAAGATGGGGGAAAAGTCGAAGAGAAAATTTACTCTTTTTCTCACATTCAGCAAGAAGAGCAGCATGTTTCGAGCGTAGCACCTTGTGTGAGTCCAAGAGGCGCTGGAACTCCGCAGTCCGACGATTGGTAGTGATCTGAAAAGAGCAAGATTGGCTCAGCTATATGCATATTCGAAGTGTACAAAATCCGGGCCAAGTGGAACTTAACCCGGCTCTAGGTGTGTGCATATTCAAAGTGTACAAAATCCAGGCCAAGTGGAACTTAACCCGACTCTAGGTGTGTGCATATTCGAAGTGTACAAAATTCGGGCCAAGTGGAACTTAACTCGGCTCTAAGTGTGTGCATATTCGAAGTGTACAAAATCCGGGCCAAGTGGAACTTAACCCGGCTGTAGGTGTGTGCATATTCGAAGTGTACAAAAATCCGGGCCAAGTGGAACTTAACCCGGCTCTAGGTGTGTGCATATTCGAAGTGTACAGAATCCGGGCCAAGTGGAACTTAACCTGGCTCTAGGTATGTGCATATTCTAAGCTACTAAGGAGCTACGCTAGTTCTCTAAGGAGCATCCAGCCGAGTAACAAGTTACTCCCCCAGAGGATCGGGGACTAATGGATATATCTCTAAGCACTTGTGCGTATTAAGGAAAAGACAAAGTAGCATACCTCTAGCATCCGGCCAGCAAGGTTGATAGCCTTTTCTGCCATGTTCATTTGTGCGCTGAATTCAGCGGGCCCAAACTTTTCCGGGAGATCGTCGTTTGGATCGACGAACTCCGCTTTGTTCCAATTGTTGACATATTCGATCAAAGCCGGAGGATAGCCCTCTCCACTAAGCATGTGGGGCGTGACTAAGCCTTTGGCGTGGGACCCTCTCCTCGCAACTAGGGAAGCAACAAGGCTGGTAAGCAATGCGAGTTGTTTGCTGCCAGCTGACCCGGAGGAGGCATCTCTCTTCGGGAGCATGGACGCAAGGGTGCGCTGTCCAGCCTCGATAGATGATGCTTTGGTGGCACCAGAACTTTTCTTCGCCTTAGGTTGCTGTTGGGAGGCCGAGGGTTGGGCTGCAAATTTGGACTTGGGTGCATGCTTGGTGCTAGCGGGGTCTTATCGCCGAGTCTTGGAAGACTCGGACGAGGCAGAAGGATTTGGTGCTGGTGTTGATGCTTGTGTTGCTGCTGGTGCTACTAATGCTACTGGTGCTACTGATGCTGCTAGTGCTGGTGGTGGTATGGGAGCAGATGCTTGTACTATTGCTGGTGGTGACGGTGGTGCTGCTGTTGCTGCTAGTACCTCGGAAGTAACGGGTTGCGGCTGAGCCGATGAAGAGCTGGGAGCGTCCGCTACCTCGGCTGTGCCACTTCCCCCTGTTCCGAGGTTGACTTCCTCTGGACGGGATGGGCTAGGACCTGGAGCAGCCACTGAACCCTCCTGAATTGGGCTCAGTGGGCATGTGTTGTCACCACGAGGGGGAGATGGGGTGCGCCATAAAGATGAAGCGATGCTAGACCCGCTCTGGGAACCTCCATCGCAGCCCTGTCGAATTAGACAACGAATAACAAGTTATAGCAAAAAGAAAGGCACATAGACAGAGAAGCATGAAGCACGAATAACAAGTGACTTACTCGTCAGAAGTCAAAGGCTCCCTGGGCTTTCGAGCTCTCTGGACTATGGCCTTAGTCAGAGGTTTGCTGGCGACCTTGTGAGCGGACTTCTTCCGCCTTTTGGTTGTTTTGGGAGGCGCGGAAGAAGCAGCTGAAGTGGCAGCCCGCTTCTTAGACACGTCTAGGGCCGGCTCACTCGAAGCAAGAGGGGGATCTTCATGGATTTTCCTGGCCGGGTTAGCTAAAGCCGGAAAGGCGTAAGAAATGGGCACCGGGTCAAATACCTCCACCACCTCAATGTCGGAATCATCCTCATCGTTAGGCCAATTCCTTAAGGAAAAGAAGTTACCGGAGGGTCGCTTGGATGCTTCGGGATAGGCAGGAACATTTCCCGATCCAGCTCTTCCTCGTCTGAAACAAGTCGATCCTTCCCCCATTTGAGGGAAGGCTCGGTGCCATCTTCAAGGGTCTGCTGAAGAAACAACTAAAAGGAAAATGCAAAGGTATCAGATAAACGACATGCTCGACATAGGATATAACTGGGAGAAGAATTGGGTAATGAGATTTACCGCAGGTGGAGGCTTGTCCTGGCAGTAATGCTCCAACCCCCAATCCTAGTCAGCGGAGAAGTCCTTATCGGTCGTGAAGATGGCCTTGACCCGGTGGAAGATCTTAGTGTTGTTCAACTCGAAGGAGGAGGTCCGATTCGGGTCAAGTCGCCAGCTCATGTGGCAAAGTTTGTGTGTGCGCTTCTGTAGGGGGGAAATCCGGCTGCGGACGAATGTGATCATCACATCCTCGTTGCATAGCCCCAGATCCTTCAGCTCCTGGAATCGTTTATTAACCTGATTCGCCAAGGCAGTTGGTCTCTTGGGAACCCGGTCACACAGAGCCGGATTAGGAGGACCCATCGCAAAGGGGCGCAGCCAGATCAGATCCTCATCCGAACCATTCCTCACATAACAGAAGGTCCGGGCCTAGCCCTTGCAAGATTAAAGACCCGTGACCCGGGGGAAGACAGATTGCTTCCGAGGAGAGATGGAGGCGGCACCACATTGGGTCAGGTGCTTGTCCTCCAGGGCACGCTCCTTATCTGGAACCACGTTCCTAGACCGGAGAACCGGATCTAAAGCTCTTTGGTAGGCCACAAGCCGAGGTAACCTTCTACGGCGGATGTGAAGGAAGAGAGGGATGTAATGGCATTCACCGGAAGATGATGAGGTTGGAGTTCGTAGATATTGACAAAATCATGGAAGAAGTCACTCACTGGCAGGCCGATGCCATGCTGGAAGTGAGAGAGGAAGACGACGAACTCACCCGGATTGGGTGAGGGAGCGATCTCCTCAGAGGCAAGGAGGGAAATTATGCCTTCGGGGATGTGGCGGGTGCGGTAGAGCCAGTCGAGGTCGTCTTGGCACACCCAGGAACCGGCCTAGGCACCAGGCTCCAGAGTTTCGCCCTCCTCCTTCATCTCTTCTTCCTCGACAATGGCGAGCTCCTCCTCAATCATCTCCAGGTCACTGTCCTCACCGACCCGATCAAAGGTGGGGGACAGAGGCTTGGATTGGCGCGACCCCGTGACGTTGAAGCAGCGCAGGAGCGGCAGCGAGGCCAGCGCAAGGAAATAAGAGGAAGTAAGGTGCGGTAGTGGCACTTCGGAGCAGAAGCGGCGGCGGCGGCGCTGCCCCGAGGAAGAAGAAGGAGCAGAAAGGCTGAGGGGCGCGAGAAGGGGGAAAACACCCAAGGGACGCGCCCCCTCCCCTATTTAACCACGCCCTTGCAATGGATAGTGGGATCGGGCAGTGCCTTGAGGCCACACAGTGTGGCCGTGTATCTGCCGGATCAGCCAATCAGAGGCAAGCAACAGGAAGGGCCACAGGAAACAGGGGATCCCATGATGCGACGTGGTGATGCAGTTAACGAGGAGGCAGCTGCGACACGACGTTTGCAACAGTAACCCGTGACAATAAGTGCAGTAACGGGCGCAGGCCCTTAAAATGAGGCAAGGTGATGATTACCCTCCATGTAGGACGTGGGAAAGTGTACGAGAGAAGGACGGATAACACGGAAAACTGAATGGTGATCCGGCCAGCGAGTGAAAACTCGGAATGAGCCAAGGGAAAGGTAGGCCACGAAATACGAGCTACATGGTAACTCGGAAAGGGGAGCAAAAAGCTCGGTAGATTGAACCTGCCGTGGCCTTAGCAGCTGAAATTTCTAAGACCGCACCAGCTTCGGGGACTAATGTTGGGGGGATACCCCCGGGTAGGGTCACGCCAGGGTATAGAGGCCGAGTTAGCCGAGGTATGGCAAGGTCAAAGCGAAGGCTGGCCGGGTCACCTCAAGGCAGGCCGACTCACATAGTAACCCGGACCGGAGGGTGTCCACCTGACTGTGTCCCGGACGACGTATGTTGTATGCCAGCAGGCTTTTTATAACTTGTATGCAGGTACCCACGGGGCCGGGTTATACCAGGCTTGCAAGAGAAGGAAGGTATCTCGCTGGTCAAAAGGTGACCTCTGTGCGCTGGAGCATGAGCGAAGCAAACAGAGGGAGGGACCAGCAAGGCGTGGCCAACAAAGGTGACGCAGCCTATGTCGGCTGACGCTGGCGCCGCAGAGGCTTATGTAGCCTGTGCATGGCTTACGACGGCAAAAGGAGACCCGGTCGGTTTGCTATTTTGGGGGAGGCATATTCCCAGGAATATGCCTCCACGTATGCTCTAACTGGAGACCTAGCCTCCCCTTTATAAGGGGCACTAGGGCCTCTGTTGTTGGGGCTGGCTGGCGGATGAGTAGTTTGTTCATTGAGTAGAGGTAGTGGTGAGAGTAAGAGAGCTCCATCTTCCTTCTCTCCCCAATACAACTCAAGGAGCATCTGTAAACCCAGTGAACATTGAGAATACAAAACACTTGTGTGTGGAATCACCACACTATCCCTCCCTGGATTCCTCTAGTGCATATTGGCCCCACCTTTAGCCTATCCATGGCATCTGCCGTGACACCACCACGACAATCATGCATAGAGAGAGAGATGAACACATAGCTACTGGTAGAGCCCTTAGCCTCGAGAGAGAACTACTCCCTCCTTGTCGCACCCCGATAAAACCACTACTAGAAAATCGCATGTTGTTTTTATTTTGTGCATCGTCATGACCGCATGCTCATGTCATCATGCCACATTGCATTTGAGCACCATCATCATCAGACATGGTTTGCCAAAAAACTATTTTCGAAAAGCCTGGTTTTGATTTCTGAACGCCCCGTCTTTTATTCAAACTAAACACCGGTCCAGATTATTTTGTTTTGTGTAAAAACGGATTACAAACGCCTCGTTCTTAACAAATAAAAAATTTATATTATTTTCAGGGGAGGCAGCCGACCAGGCCCAAAGGCCCAGCCAGCCAGCCTACCACCCCGCTAAACCAAACCCTAGCCGAACACCTATCCCCACCCAGACCACCCAGCCGCCGCCGCCAACCCAACCTGCGCGCTCTTCCCAGCCGCGGCACCCACCCCACATCGCAGGCCTCCCGCCGCGTGGACCCACCCACCGCGTGACGCCCACCAACCCCGCGTCCGACCCCATCCCTCTGCCCCTGAGCAACCCCGTCGCCAACCGCTCGTCCCTCTTCGTGACCCCTCCCCTCTCTGTCCCCGCGATTCCCTAGGCCTCTGCCCCACCAGCGCCAAGGCCGCGCGCCGCCAGGACCCCTCTCCCTTCCCCGCATGGCGCCGCCGCCAGGAGCTCGCCGTCTCCAGCGCCGCTATGTACTACCTCGCCGGAGCCTGAGGTCCCCTCTACCGCGACTTGCGAGCCGGTGCCGCCCTGCGCAGTCCTCCCCTCCACCGGCCGTTCTCCCTGGCTGCCCCATCATCGACCGGCTGCCTCCTCTGTGCAGCTGCAGCAACCCCGGCCCGCACTGGCCCCGGCCGTCCTCTACACCACGCCCGTGGCCCTGGTTCGTCGTCGACCCGCCGTCATCATCGCCCCTCCCTACCTGGGGCGCCGCCCACCTCTACTTCTCGGGGTAGCAGCGACGTCGCTACCTCCTGCCGCACCTCCTAGATCGTCCCCAGCCACAGGTGAGCCCTAGTGCCACTGACCTGCTCCGTGCGACCCCACGCCCTCAAGCCCCTCTACAACCGGCCCGTACATCGCTCACCGGTCCTCCCTCGCCTTGCCGGCCCTTCCCGACGCAGGCATCTGCCTCGTTGTGTTGCAGGCCACATCGCCGCCAAGCTCGGCCTAGGCGCCCGAAGCGCTTTTTTGCTAGCTCTCTGCCATGGTGTGCATGTCCACCAACTCGCCGCTCCGTCCGTTGCTTCCCGTTTGCTAGATGTTTGAGTGAATGCCTGAATGGGAGAAGGCCACGCGGAAGCGCTGTGTGGCATGATGCCTTGCCTCGACTGGGCGATACCCCGAAGGGCAAGTTCTGTGCCGACGAAAGGAGATGAACCTAAGTACACGACAAGGAATCGACAACATGGAACGCAAGATCTTCCTCCCATACCCGAAGCGCCGAGACCCAAGTGTGTCGATGGGGATCCGAAGATCGAACCGAACCCCTCAGCATGCCAAGATCTTCTCCCCAGAATCGCCATGACCTCCGTCACGAATACCGAAGGCCCCCAAGGATCCGAAGATCGATCTAGTCGAGCCCGAACCTTGTCGACCCCCGGCGCGCCAAGTTCTCCGACCCCGAGGACCGATCCATTGGAACGCCAAGACCTCCTTTCGAACCCGAGTTCTTCGTCACAGGCATCAAGATCTCCTACACGGATCCGAACACCACCGGTACCCGATCCATTCAAGATTCACCATCGACGGCAAGATCGACTTCTCGGAACCCAAGTTCTCTGTCACGACACGACAAGTTCTCCATCTTGTATCCGAACCTCGTCGTTCCCGTCGAACCCTGAGACACAGACCCCCCCCCCCCCGGAACCAAGATCTTCCGAACCCAGATGTGTGACCCTAAGCCTCTATTTTTATAATATGACATATACCTGTCGCATCATTAAATCATCATGCTTGCATACGTGTCATCTGGTGGGTTGGGTTAAATAGTCGATTCACCTAAATTAAATATGGTGTCTATATGTGGGCTATTCTAGTCATATTCCGGACTCCATTTAAATTTGTGTAGTGAACCGATACCATGTTCTGCCTTGTTAAAACAACATTTAATTTGCGGGGCAGATAAATAGCTTGGACCATATAATTATTTGTCAGGACCCCGGTTCCGCTTAATATTGCCTAATTGCACCGCATCTGCATCATATCATAATCATGCCGGATCTTCTGCCATAGTATTAAATATTGCATCCGGTGTTTCTTCTAGTGTTTGCTTCTTCGCGGATTAGGCCGATGAGTTGATGCGAGTATCGACAAGTTCGCCGGATATGATCCTTTGGCAGTGTTTCCCAGGCGAGCATTCTCCCCCTTTCTACCTATTTTGCATTTATAGTCTTTATTTCCCCTGTTGATCTATTGCTATCCGTGTCGCGATGCTTTAGTGTTCCGTACCAGATATATTCCATGCAGCCTTTATATTGCCTTGGACACCTCCTATAACCTATTGTTTGGTAGATAGATGGTCTTGCGAGTCATAGTCACTTTCTTAGGTGCGATCCCGTGTCGTGAAGTACCACACAGTTGTTGGAATGTTGTCATATGCTTTATGGTGGAGAGGATCATGACTTTAAATACAACTACTAAATTGCTGGGATAACTAATGAAAGAGGCACCAGTGGGCACTATATGCTATTTGGTTTTCATGTCCACTTGTGTCCCGTAGGCGCCGAGTACTTGATACACATTCCTTGACTATTCGCACTATCCACGTCCGAGAGAGTCTATGAATCCCCCTTAGCCAGAGCTTGATTCATTTCTTATTTCTTGGGGCCACAAACTAGTTTGGGGCTTTATTACTATCATGTACTTAGGCCATGCTTTACTGCTTTATTTAAAATTGTGCATGGAGCACCTGTACTGTTTTCGATCGTGCCATGTTTTTGCGGTATCGACAAGCCCAGTCACACTTTCGGGTTCCCAGTCATTTACAGCCGTCGTCACAAACCCTGGGTCCATTACGGAGCCGGCCAACTTCGTTGCGCATAGCTTAGTGGGGTGGCCCCCTGAAATCTTTTATGAATCCTGTGATTGCTTTGTCGTGAAAGCCTCGTTGGGATTTGATTTGGTTTTTCCGAGGTCGATCGTGTGTGTGTGTTTATATTTGTGCACCCTTGCAGGGTAAATCTTTCTGAAAGCTGTGTCCGCGGTTATGGACGACTTGGAGCACAGTATCTCGATCATAGACAAGCATAACTAAAGTAGTGCTATAAATTTGACTTAATATGTGACTAGTAATCAGCTTCACCACAATGGAATGGATAATAAAAGTGCCAACAACTGATGGAACTGGGGTGTTTCGTGTCATGTTATACCTGCCTAGTAAGTATTGCAACTCTAATGGAATGTGATAAAAGTGCCAACAATTTTTGGGTTTTGGGATTCCTCAGGACAATTATATCTGACTAGTAAATGTTCCAACTACAACGGAATGGTGATTAAAACTGCCCACTACTTATGCTATCAGGATAACTCATGCTATCTATATCTGATTAGTAAGAGCTTCAACTATAACGGAATGAATAAAACTGCCAACCGTGTGAGTTCCTCGGTTTTGACTTCCTCGTTTGGTATCGAGGGGGAAATGCCAAGATGGGTACGTTTGGGGTTAGTATCAGGATGGATCCGAATAGGTCTTTCTTATCCCTCTCTAATAGCCGCCAGTTTTACTGAGTCTCTATAGGTTGTTTAGTGCATGCTGCGCTGCCGCTTCAGTCCACCATACCTATGTAGGCGAGAGCCGCCGAATTCTAGCCTCGCCGTGTACTGGCCTCAGTACTGACGCTCCTCTTTTTCCTTTGCCCTTTGTCGGCACCCCTTTTTGTTTTAGCAGGTTTGAGATCGACGTTGTTAGTAGGGTTACCCTTTCGGCTTGGTCTGGGCAGGGTTATGGACGCCATTGGTTATTCTTCAGGGCTCTTAGCCCCATTTGCATCTTGTCCGTACTCAGACGATGTAGCGATTTCAAGGTGATTTGGATCTTTGTACTGTATATCGGTATTATTGACTCATGGAGTTGTGTTGCATGTATATCTGTTCTATGGGTCCCATCGAGGACTGTTGTGTAATGGTATTACTTTGTTTTCCACCCGCACGAAAGTGCCTGGTGTGCGTCCTTGAATCGTTTCTATGCGGGTTTGGCGGAAAAGGGCTAAAACTTGCATAGGGCTGATTCGAGGGTGTTACAGAGTGGTATCAGAGCTCAGCAGTTGCGATATGCCACTTGTCTAGCCTGTAGGATAACCTAGCTAACGGACGATGTAGAGTGTCAAAACTATTTTGCAAAATCGGTTGGATAGATCTGATTAGGTCTGATTTTACTCCTTACCCCTATGCTATTCTCCTCTTACCTCTCCGTGTTTTGAATCTACTCTTATCTTTTCTTCGAGTCTAGGAATTCTCATGGTTGGGTTTCCGTCGTACCTTCAGGGTTTCGCTTCCTCCTTTAGTAACGGTGCTTCTACATTCGGTCTTCATCCTATCTGAGGAATCCTTCATCTGTTGGACTTCTCTTTGTTCCTTCTTGTGCCTTCCGGTGTTTTCCAACACGACGTCCTCATCTACGTCAACTCTAATGAAGGGCCTGCATCATTCCTTTGTTCTCCGGACATCGCTTATCGAGATATTCAGTCTGAACTCCAAGAGTTGGTTGCACGATTCCTTTGTTCATGTACAGAGTAATGCTTTGAGTGCGGGATGGAGTAGCTACCATACCACTACTCTTATCATTCGCTCTTGTACATTGAATCGGTGGATCAAGCAATTTTACTCCTTCCACAGAAGTTAAAGGTGGCTTTACCTATCGATACCTTTATCTTCATCTTTGTTTCTCCGGAGTATCCTCTCGACAAATGTGAGCAACGATCCCTTGTTGGTGGTGTCTCCAATTTCATGGAGTAAGAATCTTTGTTAGTGGTGTCGCGAGGATCTACACGAAGCATGAAGAATCTGATCGTCGATCTTCTTCCCTATACCATGAGGCGGATCTCGAGGGTGAGATCCATTGTTAGTGGTGTCGAATTGTAGCACCCCGATAAAACCACTACTAGAAAATCGCGTGTTGTTTTTATTTTGTGCATCGTCATGACTGCATGCTCATGTCATCATGCCACATTGCATTTGAGCACCGTCATCATCAGACATGGTTTGCCAAAAAACTATTTTCGAAAAGCCTGGTTTTGTTTTCTGAACGCCCCGTCTTTTATTAAAACTAAACACCTGTCTTCCAGATTATTTTGTTTTGTCTAAAAACGGATTACAAACACCTCATTCTTAACAAATAAAAATTTTATATTATTTTCAGGGGAGGCAGCCGACCAGGCCGAAAGGCCCAGCCAGCCAGCCTACCACCCCGCGAAACCAAACCCTAGCCTAACCCCTACCCCCACCTAGACCACCCAGCCGCCGCCGCCAACCCACCTTGCGCGCTCTTCCCAGCCGCAGCACCCACCCCGTGTCGCATGCCTCCCGCCACGTGGACCCACCCACCGCGTGACGCCCACCAACCCTGCGTCCGACCCCATCCCTCTTCCCCTGAGCAACCCCGTCGCCAACCGCTCGTCCCTCTTCGTGACCCCTCCCCTCTCTGTCCCCGTGATTCCCTAGGCCTCTGCCCCACCAGCGCCAAGGCCGTGCACCGCCAGGACCCCTCTCCCTTCCCCGCATGGCGCCGCCGCCAGGAGCTCGCCGTCTCCAGCGCCGCTATGCGCTAACTCGCCGGAGCCTGAGGTCCCCTCTACCGTGACTTGCGAGCCAGCGCCGCCCTGCGTAGTCCTCTCCTCCACCGGCCGTTCTCCCTGGCTGCCCCATCCTCGACTGGCTGCCTCCTCTGTGCAGCCGCAGCAACCCCGGCCCGCGCCGGCCCTGGCCGTCCTCTGCACTGCGCCCGCGCCCCTGGGTCGTCGTCGACCCGCCGTCATCATCGCCCCTACCTACCTGGTGCGCCGCCTACCTCTGCTTCTCGGGGTAGCAGCGCCATCGCTACCTCCTGCCGCACCGCCCAGATCGTCCCCAGCCACCGATGAGCCCTAGTGCCACCGACCTGCTCCGTGCGAACCCACGCCCTCAAGCCCCTCTACAATCGGCCCGTACATCGCTCGCCGGTCCTCCCTCGCCTTGCTGGCCCTGCCCGACGCGGGCATCTGCCTTGTTGTGTTGCAGGCCACGTCACCGCCAAGCTCGCCCCAGGCGCCCGAAGCGCTTTTCTGCTAGCTCACTGTCACAGTGTGCATGTCCACCAACTCGCCGCTCCGTCCGTTGCTTCCCCTTTGCTAGATGTTTGAGTGAATGCCTGAATGGGAGAAGGCCACGCGGAAGCGCTGCGTGGCATGATGCCTTGCCTCGACTGGGCGATACCACGAAGGGCAAGTTCTATGCTGACGAAAGGAGATGAAACTAAGTACATGACAAGGAACCGACAACATGGAACGCAAGATCTTCCTCCCGTACCCAAAGCGCCGAGACCCAAGTGTGTCGACGGGGATCCGAAGATCGAACCGAACCCCTCGGCACGCCAGGATCTTCTCCCCGGAATCGCCATGACCTCCATCACGGATACCGAAGGCCCCCAAGGATCCGAATACCGATCCAGTCGAGCCCGAACCTCGTCGACCCCCGGCGTGCCAAGTTCTCCAACCCAGAGGACCGATCGATCGGAACGCCAAGACCCCTTTCGAACCCGAGTTCTTCGTCACAGGCATCAAGATCTCCTACACGGATCCGAAGACCACCGGTACCCGATCCATTCAATATTCACCCTCGACGGCAAGATCGACCGCTCGGAACCCAAGTTCTTCGTCATGACACGACAAGTTCTCCATCTTGTATCCGAACCTCGTCGTTCCCGTCAAACCCTGAGACCTAGACCCCCCCGGAACCAAGATCTTCCAAACCCAGATGTGTGACCTTAAGCCTCTATTTTTATAATATGACATATACCTGTCGCATCATTAAATCATCATGCTTGCATACATGTCATCTGGTGGGTTGGGTTAAATAGTCAATTCACCTAAATTAAATATGGAGTCTATATGCGGGCTATTCTAGTCTTATTCTGGACTCTATTTAAATTTTTTGTAGTGAACTGATACCATGTTTTGCCTTGTTAAAACAACATTTAATTTGCGGGGTAGATAAATAACTTGGACCATATAATTATTTGTCGGGACCCCGGTTCCTCTTAATATTGCCTAATTGCACCGCATCTGCATCATATCATAATCATGCCGAATCTTCTGCCATAGTATTAAATATTGCATCCGGTGTTTCTTCTAGTGTTTGCTTCTTCGCGGATTAGGCCGATGAGTTGATGCGAGTATCAACAAGTTCTCCGGATATGATCCTTCGGCAGTGTTTCCTAGGCGAGCATTCTCCCCCTTTCTACCTATTTTGCATTTATAGTCTTTATTTCCCCTATTGATCTATTGCTATCCATGTCGCGATGCTTTAGTGTTCCGTACCAGATATATTCCCTGCAACCTTTATATTTCCTTGGACACCTCCTATAACCTGTTGTTTGGTAGATAGATGGTCTTGCGAGTCATAGTCTCTTGCTCAGGTGCGATCCCGTGTCGTGAAGTACCACACAGTTGTTTGAATGTTGTCATATGCTTTACGGTGGAGAGGATCATGACTTTAAATACAACTACTAAATTGCTGGGATAACTAATGAAAGAGGCACCGGTGGGCAATATATGCTATTTGGTTTTCATGTCCACTTGTGTCCCGTAGGCCCCGAGTACTTGATACACATTCCTTGACTATTTGCACTATCCACCTCCGAGAGAGTCTATGAATCCCCCTTAGCCAGAGCTTGATTCATTTCTTATTTCTTGGGGCCACAAACTAGTTTGGGGCTTTATTACTATCATGTACTTATGCCATGCTTTACTACTTTATTAAAAATTGTGCATGGAGCACCTGTACTGTTTTGGATCGTGCCACGTTTTCGTGGTATCAACAAGACTAGTCACTCTTTCGGGTTCCTAGTCGTTTACAGCCGTCGTCACAAACCCTGGGTCTGTTCCGTAGCCAGCCAACTTTGTTGCGTGTAGCTTAGTGGGGTGGCCCCCTGAAATCTTTTATGAATCCTATGATTGCTTTGTCGTGAAAGCCTCGTTGGGTTTTGATTTGGTTTTTCCGAGGTTGATCGTGTGTGTGTTACTATTTGTGCACCCCTGCAGGGTAAATCTTTCTGAAAGCCGTTTCCGTGGTTATGGACGACTTGGAGCACAGTATCTCGATCATAGACAAGCATAACTAAAGTAGTGTTATAAATTTGACTTAATATGTGACAAGTAATCAGCTTCACCACAATGTAATGGATAATAAAAGTGCCAACAACTGATGGAACTGGGGTGTTTCGTGTCATGTTATACCTGCCTAGTAAGTATTGCAACTCCAATGGAATGTGATAAAAGTGCCAACAATTGCTGGGTTTTGGGATTCCTCAGGACAATTACATCTGACTAGTAAATGTTCCAACTGCAACGGAATGGTGATTAAAACTGCCCACTACTTATGCTATCAGGATGACTCATGCTATCTATATCTGATTAGTAAGAGCTTCAACCATAACAGAATGAATAAAACTGCCAACCGTGTGAGTTACTCAGTTTTGACTTCCTCGTTTGGTATCGAGGGGGAAATGCCAGGATGGGTACGTTTGGTGTTAGTATCAGGATGGATCCGAATAGGTCTTTCTTATCCCTCTCTAATAGCCGCCAGTTTTACTGAGTCTCTATAGGTTGTTTAGTGCATGATGCGCTACCGCTTCAGTCCACCATACCTATGTAGGGGAGAGCCGCCGAATTCTAGCCTCGCTGTGTACTGGCCTCAGTACTGACACTCCTCTTTTTCCTTTGCGCTTTGTAGGCACCCCTTTTTGTTTTAGCAGGTTTGAGATCGACGTTGTTAGCAGGGTTACCCTTCCGGCTTGGTCTGAGCAGGGTTATGGATGCCATTGGTTATTCTTCACGGCTCTTAGCCCCATTTGCATCTTGTTTGTACTCGAACGCTGTAGAGGTTTCAAGGTGATGTGGATCTTTGTACTGTATATCGGTATTCTTGACTCATGGAGTCGTGTTGTATGTATATCTGTTCTGTGGGTCCCATCGAGGACTATTGTGTAATGGTATTACTTCATTTTCCACCCGCACAAAAGTGCTTGGTGGGCGTCCTTGAATCATTTCTATGTGGGTTTGGCGGAAAAGGGCTAAAACTTGCATAGGGCCGATTCGAGGGTGTTAAACTCCTCATCATGGGAATCAACAACGGCGATGGATATGGTGGTGGAGATCGATGGAGATGGCTCTAGGGGCACTTCCCCGTCCCAGCAGGGTGCTGGAACAGAGACTTTCTATCCCCCGAATCTCCCCTTCTGTGGCGGCAGCGCTGCAGAACTTTTCGTGGCTGGAGGATGGATTATTTAGGGTTTTCTCATCGAGAGGCTTCTTATAGGCAAAGAGGCGAGGCGAGGAGGAAGCCAGGGGCCCCACACCCTGGTGGTGCTACCAGGGCTAGCCCGCGCCACCATAGGGTGTGCCCACCCTGGTGCCCTACTTCGTCTCTTTTTCGTGTTTCCGTGTTGCTCCAGGAAAAATAGGCATATTGGCTTTTGTCCCGTCCAATTCCGAGAATATTCATTTTTTAGCTTTTCTGAAACCAAAAACTGTAGAAAATAGGCAACTGGCACTGTGGAATCTTGTCAATAGGTTAGTTCTAGAAAGTGTATAAAAATACCTCAAAGTGTAGACAAAGCATAGGACAAATGATACAAAACAAGCATGGAGCATCAAAAATTATAGATACGTTTACGACGTATCACCCCCTGGCGATGGACCCATACCAGATCAACCAAACCTCACAGTGAATGAGAATACCCGAGATGACGTACTGATCAAGCTCAACAACGTTGAGTGGTCCCGCTGTAGGGAGGCCCTACGAGGCAATCCCCTACCACCCAACTCATCGCAAGACATGCTGATGGGTTATCACTAGCTGCTCAAGGAGGAGTTCAAGCGCCAGCAACAAGTAATAGCCCAGCTGATGGCTATGATAATACAACACTCTTTAGCAATATAAATTGTGTCATTTGCCTATCATATCATGCTCCATCTAGCTATTGTTATGCCTTATATATATGATTACTTGTTTTTATTAAATTCAATATGAGCTTTGCACATTTAGTAGTTTAGGTAGAATGTTATCCTCTTCCCTGTCTTTGACATGTGTGTAGGTGTTGATGATGATTATGGATAAAACAAAGGCAAAATGAACAAAGAGAGCATAGTATGGAGGAGCTGCAGGGACCAGACTTAGCCATTTGAGGTGTTGGAAAAGTGAATTTTTCCAACTTCTCCAAATAAAAATCCAACACAACTGAGTTGTATCCCTCAATGATACAAACTCAACGAGCCCAAGAACACCAAAACGGAGTTTTTATGAAGAAATGGTGACCAAAATACTAAAGAATACAGATGGTTTCACGACCAACTATACGGCGGGAGCAATAATTCCATCGATACAGCTCCCGCCGTATAGTTGCCAAAAACGTCGCAAATGATGGGATTTCGCCCTCTGGAAGCTCCAGAACCTTCCCTAAGTCATATGATCGTATTGGGAGAACCCTAGGGCACTCCAAGGCCTATATAAAGGAGGGAGGAGTCAAAGAAGAGATGAGGAAGCCACCATACACCATATACAAGATCTAGATCCCATCTACCGCCTCCACGGCGGCGCCCTGCCGCCGTGCCCCCTCCACAGCCTCTGCAGCTCCACCAAGATCCAGATCTCCATCAACACCATCAAGCCATCCAAGCAAGAAGAGGAGGAGAAGGAGGACACCGCCATCACCATGTTGACGCCACCATCACCGTGCCGTCATCACCATCTCCATCGCTGCTACTCCTTCATCCTTCCCCATCATGATCTCCGTGATGGGTTGTGACATGGCTTGAACCCCCTTTTATTAATGTTATGATGATTTGAGTAATTGAAGTGTGGTGTGTTCTTGTTAATTAATATGTTTGTGCTTTCTCTTTACATTATTCTATTCATGATATTATTCTAGTGATTGGAGACGTCCAATCCATCATTGAGGAATTTACTAGGGATTCACGGAGTGTCACACAAATTATCATTAGTCCCTACTCTTCCATGGGTACTTGACAAGTCCATTGGTAGAACTAA
Source organism: Avena eriantha (assembly GCA_910589775.1). Lineage (NCBI taxonomy): Eukaryota > Viridiplantae > Streptophyta > Magnoliopsida > Poales > Poaceae > Avena > Avena eriantha. Next base: position 509,168,980 of record OU342743.1, read on the forward strand.
TAGGCTATTTTCTATAAGTGATTTGCGGAGGCAATAACAGCTTAGGATGCACCGCCTAGAATTCCCTCAAGATCACTCATGATATAGATAGGTATAGTGTTGTGAATTGCTTGACCCCAAAGTAACATACGGGATATCTTGTGACTAGCACACTTTCTTATGAGTATGTTTGTCCATAGAACTTAATGCCTTTGCTCTGGTTTACCTTGATTGGTTTTGTTACCTTAATACACTATTCTCTTACGAGATGATCCATGTCCGAAGAGGGTGTGGACAATTGAGTTGTCTAGTTACCACTTACCAACGGTGGGAGAGAGCGGTATATGAGGGACCGCCACAATTATAGTTAACAGCTATTCCATAGGCACTTATTACGCACACCGGTATACACAAAATTACTTGAGGAATCATAGCATTAATATTTCATCTCATTGCATTTACCTATTTTCAGTTTTACTTTTGTTCTAGTTTTCTCCTACTCCTAGTAGTAGTTATTATAAAACATCTTAAATTCATTTATCCTAGCAACTTATAGAATAGGCTATTTCCAAACCATGGTTTGGGTGCGGACATGGTCGCATTGACAACGTGGATGCGGGTCGTGTTCGCCAAGCTCCCATCAGGACAAACTCTTTAAATATTTGTTGCACAAGTACTACAATAACCCTGTTATGGGTGCAGGAACCGAGTCCATCAAATTAGCACCGTTGCTGGGGAGCAAAGCGTTCGGTTATCTACTCGCACATAGTTTATTTCAGTTTGTTCCTATTATCTTACTGCTTTCTTTTATATTGAAAACAATAAAAAATTACAAAACCAAAAATTTATAAAAACTATTGCTACTAATCATGTCTTCCGAGCTAAATTTTGTTCAAGAGATAATACAATAATTGGAGGAGATAAAGGATTCAAGTTCACCAACCCTGGCTGCTAGACATGAGCTGATAAAGAAATTGGTGGACCAATTGGAAATGCATTCATTATGGTTGTGTGCTAATGATGGATCTTATTGCACAATTTGTATAACTAATGACCACCTTAATTTTCAATGTTAGTGTTCCAACAATCCTACTCTAGCAAATTATAATAGAGATAAATCCTATGCTAGTTTGGAAGTACTAAAATACTTTCTTTTCAAAGGTGCATCTGAAATGATATTTAGACTAGGAATTATTGATGTTGAAAGTGAAGCACTTGATGGAGTTTTTAATTTAGTATACCTCATATTCCTCTTTTCGACAATAATTTAAGTAATAATGCATTGGTATTATATTATTCGAAGCGGTCTAAATCCGCCATGGAGAAAGATAACCTTTTGTAGGACTCACTAAAGAGCAAAGAGGAAAAGGAGCACAAGGAGGAAGAACGGATTGATCATCCGCTCACACCTTTGACTCCTACTTTTGATTCTATCATTGCTATTAAAACACTAGTCGATGAAAAGGAGGAACAAAAAGGTGAGATTGACAAAGAGAGTCACACTACAACTTTTGTTTGTGATGCCTCTCACTCTAGTAGTGATTTTTATGATGCTAAAACTATTGATAATTGTTCTGTGGAGACCTTATGCCTAGACACTCATATGGAGAGCATTAATAATAATGAACTAGAGATATAACCTTGCTATAATAACATGCAGCGTCCTGAACTCCCTGCTATGAAGGAAGAATACTATGAAGTGTTCCCCTACACAGGTAACCAAGGTAAAGATTTAAGAATTTTATCTAAATCTCAAATCCTCTCATTGCAGCTATACATGAAGGCATGTTCACCGAGCTTGGTGCATCGAAACTCGATTCAAAGCGATAACTTATTCATCTACATGATGACGATGCACCATAAGTGGGTACGACTCCGACTGAACTCTACTTCAAGATGCTCCAAGCTGGTATGTACAACCTCACATCGATTCGATATCCCTTGGGATCTAGGTTGGAAATATATGGAGCATCCTAGCCTGGCTTTATGGCTTTAAAGAGAGCGCTTCCCGGGAGGCAAACCGGAAGTCATTAGGCGTCTTTCTTTGTTTTGTCTCTTGAGTCTAGTTGCATTCATGTTGCATTGACACTTTTATTCTTCAGATTTCTTGCTATTGGAGTAATCTTGCTGAAGTTTCAAAAGGTAGCGTTTATTGTTACTATGTCTTGCATCAACTCGGTTGTACTTAAATCATGTTTTATACATCATAAATGTTGGTCGAAAATTTAATCTGTCATTTTTCTGTCAAAAAAATGGTGTTTCACTAAGTTTTAGGTTAAGAAATAATCCTTGAATAAAAAGGTAAATTTTGGCGAATCTAGAAGGTTTAACGACCAACTATACGGCGGGAATAAAAATTCCAGCCGTATAGTTGCGGTCGTATAGTTATCAATGCCTTCGTCAAAATTCTTTTCAAGGGTACAGAAGGTTTAACGACCAACTATACGGTGGGACCTTTTTTGGTACGGCCGTATAGTTGCAGCCGTATAGATATCATCGCCATTTACCATTCGATGTTCAAGGTACTATAAGTTTAACGACCAACTATATGGAGATACCTTTTTGGTCCGGCCATATAATTGCGCCCATATAGTTGGAAAACCCCTCAAAGGCCAACTGGAAGGTAACCATTGGTCAAATTTTCATTCTTTCTTCTTCGCTCTTCTTCTGAAAACCTCAAAACACCACCTGGGAGCTTCTCCCATGTTTTAGAGAAGCCGAGCGTATGTAAACAATAAAGTTCTATCTCAGATATTTCTTAAATTGTAATTCTCTTTAGTTGTTCTTGCTTTCTTTTCGTTTTCTTTCATTAGTTGGGTGAACAAACTTCGTTTCGTACACCAAACGATTGTCTTTTATTTTGTGTGTTATTTTTGCAGGGAGTTGAATCTTGTGTGACGACGTGTATGGTAGTGCCAACCATGCAAACAAACGCATGATGCACTTGGTTGCTTCAATTCAACATTTCAACAATTAGTGTCTGGTAAAACCTTCCAACTCAAAGCTCTTTTAAATAAGCACATAGGTGTTACACACTCGCGTTTCATATTTTGTCTCACTTACACTTTCATCTCAATCTAGGAGAAGCGCACTTCTAGAATTAGTTTGTTGACTTAAGCGTGGTGTTTAGGTTGATGAACTGACTTAGTGGGGCTTGTATTTTTATCACGTGAGCTAAACCCGTGTCTTCAAAAACACAAAAATATTTTGCTGTCCTTCTAGTCTTGTTCCTACCAGGTTCTTAAGGAAGGCATACATCGGATCATGAAGCATTCATTGAAGCAAAGGTTCTTTGTCCATCAAAGTAGAGGTTAAAAGCACCTCAACGGTAAAGTGTGTCACCCCTTGCTTTAACTTAAGCTTGGGGAGGTAACCACTTCTTATACTCTCTTTTGATAACTGCATTTTCTCTTTTGTTTTGATGATCTTCTCAAGTTTAGCTTGGGAGGTTATTTTGCATGCGTAAAGTCTTGTGCAATGTTCTTTGTCTTAAAAAGTTTTCATGCTATTGTCTATCCCTCTATTTCTGAATTCTTGCTTAGGTGAGTTTTTGTTCATATTTATATAAGGAATATACTTGCTCAAGTTAGGCCTCATAGGAGACAAGCCATAGCTTTGATGCACCTTGTTCAACTTTTATCTAGCTTGTGAATAATATTGTGATCCTCTAAACGTACATTGCAAAGTTCTCTACATTTTGAAAAGAAAAAATATATAATAAAGAAGTTCTTCGAAACATGCTAGTTGTCACTGTTCAGAATTGTTTTAAGTGAATGGTCATGGAGTAGCACGACCCCATAGTGTTGGAAATGATGGTCTTAATAGATGCTTGCTGAGTGAGTTGTGAAATAAGAAATGATGTTTCAAAGTTTCGAGATTACATATGCCAAAATTTTGTCTTGGAAATCAAAGTGAGATATTGCTTTATGCGTGTCTTGCGCCACTGTCCCACAACATGGGATGCTAACAACTCCGCTGGCCTTTGGACAATCCAAAAAGAGGAAACTCTTGGAGTTCGACTATGAGTTTCCGAACATATGTAGCAAAAATGGTATGCATTGGTATTCTCATGGGCTTGCGTTAAAAGAAAAGTCAGAATACTCCTCTGACCGTTATGAGAAATCATTATACCGAAAATGGAAACCTTGGTAATGATCATGAGTGTCCTTCCTAGCCTGCACTGTCTCGATTGAACATATACCACTCTTTTGGCTAGGTTTCGTTACTAAGAAATATATTTTCTATGAGCTCAACAATCGAAATTTGCACTTGAGAGACTTTAATAGATGGCATCTATTAAGTTACTGATCCCTTTTGCTCGAGGTCGAGCAAGATCTACCTTGGGGAAGTTGATGGATGTGATAATACAACACTTTTTAGCAATATAAATTGTGTCATTTGCCTATCATATCATGCTCCATCTAACTATTGATAGGCCTGATATGCATGATTACTTGTTTTTATTAAATTCAATATGAGCTTTGCACATCTAGTAAATTGGGTAGAATTTTATCCCTCTTCCTTGTCTTTGACATGTGTGTAGGTGTTGATGATGATTATGGATAAAACAAAGGCAAAAGGAACAAAGAGAGGATAGTATGGAGGAGCTATAGGGACCAGACTTAGCCATTTGAGGTGTTGGAAAAGTGAATTTTCCAACTTCTCAAAATAAAGATCCAAGACAACAGGGTTGTATCCCTCGTCGATATGAACTCAATGAGCCCAAGAACACCAAAAATGGAGTTCATCAAAAGAAATGGCGACCAAAATACTAAATAATACAAACGGTTTGACGACCAACTATACGATGAGAGCAATAATTCCTGCCATATAGCTCCCGCCGTATAGTTGACGAAAATGTCGCAAACGACCGGATTTTGCCCTCCGGAAGCTCCAGAACCTTCCCTAAGTCATATGATGGTATTGGGGGAATCCTAGGGCACCCCAAGGCCTATATAAAGGAGGGAGGAGTCAAAGAAGAGAGGAGGAAGCCACCATACACCATAGGCAAGATCTAGATCCCATCTACCGCCTCCACGGCGGCGCCCTGCCGCCGTGCAGCCTCCATAGCCTCTACAGGTCCACCAAAATCCAGGTCTCCATCAACACCATCAAGCCATCCAAGCAAGAAGAGGAGGAGAAGGAGGACACGGCCATCACCACGTCAACGCCACCATCACCGCGTCGTCATCACCATCTCCATCGTCGCTACTCCTTCATCCTTCCCCATCATGATCTCTGTGATGGGTTGTAACATGGCTTGAACCCCCTTTTATTAATGTTATGATGATTTGAGTAATTGAAGTGTGGTGTGTTCTTATTAATTAATATGCTAATGCTTTCTTTTTTACATTGTTCTATTCATGGTATTATTCTAGTGATAGGAGACGTCCAATCCATTGTTGAGGAATTTACTAGGGGTTCACGGAGTGTCACAAAACTTATCATTAGTCTCTATTCTTCCATGGGTACCTGATAAGTCCATGGGTAGAACTAATAGGCTATTTGCTATAAGTGATTTTTGGAGGCAATAGAACCTTAGGATGCACCGCCCAGAATTCCCTCAAGATCACTCATGATATAGATAGGTATTGTGTTGCGAATTGCTTGACGCCAAATTGACAGACGGGATATCTTGTGACTAGCACACTTGCTTAGGAGTATGGTTGTCCATAGAACTCAATGACTTTGCTCTGGTTTACCTTGATTGGTCTTTTTACCTTGATACACTATTCTCTTACGAGATGGCCGATGTTTGAAGAGGGTGTGGACAATTGAGTTGTCTAGCTGCCAATTACCAACGGTGGATGGTATATGAGGGACTGCCTCAATTATAGTTAACATCTATTCCATAATCACTTCTCACACACACCGGTATACACAACATTACTTGAGGAATCATAGCATTAATATTTCATCTCATTGTATTCACCTTGTCGTGGAAATGGCCACGGCAGTCGCTGCCATAGGCAGCGATTGAGTGTTTCGTGAGGAAGAGTGGGCGGCCATCTACGGTGCGAGATGGGGGCGGATGCACATGGGTTTACCCAGGTTCGCCCCCCCGGAGGGTAAATACCTACTCCTGCTAGATTAGATTATGAGAGAGCGAGTTACAAGGGTGGCGAGCTCGGTGGCTAGGCAGCGAGTCGCTTGAGGGGGTGGATGATGGAACGTAAGTCTCTAGGATACCCTAGGGAGGTTTATATATGAAGCACCTCGCCAGGGTTTACAAGCTGTCCCCGAAGAAGATAAGGATCCGGGGGCTTTTGACCTAATCCGACTAGGCTTCTGCTACACTTCTGGGCTTCCAGTCGCCAGTCGATGGGCCTTTCCTTTCTTCAGAGTCCAGTCGCTGTCCTCCAGGCGCACTCACAGGCCTTTCGGCCCACTCAGAACGTACTGCTAAGCATACCCCCTTTGGCATATCCCCATCAGTAGTCCTCGAGGCCATCGTTGACGCAGGTGCGAGCGTCCTTTTGGTGTTCAAAGTAAGCGAGCCCAATTTGGGTGCCCAGTCGAGTCGGCGATGGACTTTACTGGAACCAAGGAGAATTTCCCCATAACTCCATCCATCACTTCAGTAAGCATCACTGCCGTCCAGTCGTCATTTCGACGAGAAGAGAGACTGGCGGGTGGCGAGTAGATCAATAGGAGTTGGACCGTCAGACCTGGTCAAACTATCCGTTGGAATTTTCCAACGGTAACTTCGGCGCAATTACCATGAGTAACGGCTATCCCGATTTTGGTGGGTGACGTTTCCCATATAAGGGGAGTGATGGATCAGCTTCGCGATCCTGCTCCGCATTCTTCATCCTTCCTCATTTGCTCTTCCTTTCTGCTTCCTCCCGACTTACTCTCCCCGCCTCGCGCGATCCCACTTCTCACTCGATGGCGCCTCCCAAAGGCTCATGGGGGAAATCCAAGTGCACCACGGCCCAGCTGAGATCCTTTGAGGACGTTGGGGTGCTCCGCAAGGGGAATTGGCGGGTTCCCCCTCCTCCGACACCGAGCCGAAACTGCGACCCGGCGAGTTCATTTGCTTCACCAGTCATCTTGAGAGGGGCTTAGCGTTCCCCACTTCGCTCTTCTTCCGCCGCTTCTGCGCGTACTACGCGATCAAGCCCTCAGATCTTGGTCCACATAGCATCGAACAGCTGGCGATCTTCGTCGCCTTTTGCGAATGCTACCTTGGCTGCATGCCATATTTCCCGCTGTGGCTGGAGCTCTTCCACGGCCGCATCGGGCGCGAGGTGTCCAGCGGCTTGATGCTGGCCGCAGGCGGGATCACCTTCCAGTTGAAGCCGAAGGCGAACTTCATCAAGCTCTTCCTGCCGAGGAAGGCCGCCAGCGAGTGGAAGAAAAGCTGGTTCTTCGTCAAGGAAGCCACTCCCTCCGGTGAGGTATCTCTTCCTGAATTCGTCGCCTAGAGGAGCGAGCCCCGTCGACTGGCGCCGAAGAAGCTCCCTGAAGATCAGCGGATGGCCATCATGGAAATGATGGATCAGATCCAGAAGCTGAAGGACCAGGGGTTGATTCCAATCAACCTCTACAATTGCTGGCTCGGGCGGCGCCTGGTTCTGCTGGCGGCTCGTCCACATTGGATGTACGAGTACAGCGGGAAGCATGATCCGTCCCGAACCAGCAAGGAGTCATGGGAGGCCGAGGACTACAAGGCCGCCCGGAAGAAGATTACCGACGCGGAGTTCACGGGCGCGGCGGTCGGGGTTGCCTCGTATACTCCCGTGAAGAACGAAGCCCCCACAGTGAGTTCTTTTTCCAATCGCTGTGTTCGTACCTCAATTTCATTCTTTTTGCTTGGCGTGTCTTGACTCGCGGAGGTTCTCAGCTTTTTCAGGTGTTGGAGGGTTGGCTTCCTCCGCTTGACGAAGAAGTTCCCCAAGAACTGGATGAAGATTCTGAGGGGGATCCTTCCGACATCGACGGGGAAGAAGAAGAGGTCCCTCCCCCAGCGCATGTGGCTCGCAAGACCCGAATGCAGAAGCAACGAGAGGTTGAGGTGAGCCGTAGACTAGACGAGTTCGAAGAAGGCGATGAGGTCGCCCAGGAGCAAACATCCAGGCGCACTGCTACGCCGTCGAAGCCCCCACGCCGGCCCAAGTCTCCGGTAAAGAGGCCTCCATCGCAAGCCAGGTCGTCAGTGGTGTTCGAGTCGGACGACGACTTTGATGACAATCCTGAAGTATCGGACAAGGCCCCCAGGGACACAGTCCTGACGAAGGGGTTGGAGGGCGAGGATACGGAGGTGGTGGTAGAGGTTCCCCTGGTGGTGATTGCGCCGACGATCTCGGGGGTTCCTAGCCAAGAAGCAGCTGAGGTGCCAGCGCCCAAATCGCCACAGTCGTCGAGGGCAGCGGCGTCGGAGCGGGAGATCCTGGCGACTGCGGCTTCATCGTCAAGGAAGCCTTCGGTTTCGTGGGCTTCGAACGTCTTCGAGAGGGGGCTCAGCCACAAGCTGGGTCCCGAGTTGGACAAGCCCGACCATATCAGTACCGGGCTTCGTGTCCTTCCAGTCGCCAAGTAAGTTGAGCTTCCTCGTCCCAATTTTCCTTGCTTCTTTCGTGTTGTGGTCGTGCTGATTGGAGGGGTTCGTGCAGGTCGGGGGCTAAGAAGATTAGTCGCCCTCCGGTTGCCAAGATTCCACTGGCCACTGGCGCGGGAGAGGGCGATCTTCCCAAGAAGAGGAAAGCCTCTGAAGATGTCGCAGCCGTTGAAGTCGCGAAGAAGCAGAAGGGGGGCGCTGACAGCGCTGCGACCGGGGGAAGCGTCGCGGAGCCAGCAACGGCTGCGTCCGTGCCGGAGGCGCTGGTCCCGACGGCCAGCGCCCCTGCCAGGGCGTCGGCAACGTTCCCTCACTTTATGGCGAAGGGGTTTCCAGGTGTTACGAACGCGCATTCCCCACAGAGTCCAGAAATCATGGACGCGGAGATTGGGGCCCGCCACGGGCGCACGTCCTTCACGGTCCCGACGACTGATGCCGCTGAACTTCACAAGATGCTCGGTGCTGCTATTCAGGTATGTCCAGTCCCCGAATTCCTAGTCGTTGAATTTCAACGGTTAGGAATTGTTTTTCATTTCCATCCTTCTCCAGTCCCCGAGTTCCTAGTCGTTGAATTTCAACGGCTGGGAACTGGGTTTGTTTTTCTTTCTTCTCCAGTCCCCGAGTTCCTAGTCGCTGAATTTCAGCGGCTGGGAACTGGGTTTGTTTTTCTTCCTTCTCCAGTCCCCGAGTTCCTAGTCGCTGAATTTCAGCGGCTGGGAACTGGGTTTTTCTTTTCCTTCCAATGCTTAGCTAGGTTCTTTGTTTTTCAGGGGTTACAACGGGAGTAGACTGATCGGCAGCCTGCACGAGAGCGCTTGGAGCGTGACTTGCACGAGGCACAGGAGGTGAGCCGGCGGCTTTAGGAGACGATCGGTGAGTGTCTGTTTGGCTTTGTTCTTCTTTGCTTGGTATGAGCTGGTTGTGTGCAATACTCTGATATCTCCACTTGTAGATGGTTTCCAGGCTGAGGTCTCCAAGGCCCGTGAGGGGTATGTGGCACTCGATGAACTGGATGCGGCGAATGGGCGAGTGGCCTCCCTGGTCAAGGTGTTGGAGGAGGCTAAGGCGGCCTCAATTTCTTCAGAGGAATGGGTGAAGGCTGCCGTCGCCGCGGCTAAGGAGGAACGCAAGGCCACGGACTCCATCATCATGGGGCTGCATAACGAGCAGACCGCCTTGGAGAAGCATGTCAATGAGAATTGCCGCAAGCTTCTTGGTGAGTCTCTGTCTTTGCTTTAATCTTTTTTCGGGTCCCCGCTTTGGGGGTTTCATTGTTTCACTGACATCTGACTTTGCAACTGTGGTAGGCCAAAGCGACCCGGTGGTGCAGACTTACACCGCCTCGTAGTGTGTAACTGCCATGGTGAATGCAGCCATGGCCTCGGCGTTGTGTGTCCAGGCGGCTCTTCAGGGCATGTCTCCCACCGAAGTCATCCCTGGGGGGCTCACAGAGTTGTGGCGCTATCTGGAGGAGGTGCCCGTGGTTGTGGAGTGGATGACGCGCTCGGTGTTCAGACGCAGGGCCGCCACGGCGTTGAGCTTGGGTCTCGCACATTTCCCCGACGACTTCGATCTTGACGATGTCACGAGTGGCTATCCCTCGGCAAACGGTGGAGATGTCGGAGGTGCTGAAGCTAACCGTGAAGGCCACTCCTTATGCCGATCGTGTCTTTGCAATGGGGGATCTGCTGCCGTACCAGGAGACGGTGTTGGCGCCTGGCGACCCCGAGCCGGAGCACCGCGACATGAAGTCGGAGCAGCCCTTCCGGTCTTCATTGGCGAAGTCGCTGACCACGTACCCGACGAACCCGTGGCATCCCTTTGTGCGCGTCAAGGGTGGTGGCGCTTCTTCTTCATCAGGGCCTGTGGAGTAAGCAAATGTAAGAGTTGTAATGGATGCCAAGTGGCGAACGCTGTATGATATTTTGTAATGTATGTCACATGGACTTGGTCGACTCGTGTTATGATTAAGGTAATGTTTTGTTCAAAAATTTGAGCGAGTCCCCGAGCGCGTCTGCCCTTTAATGTGGTATAACTCGATTGTGTATTTCTGTGTGTTTGATTTGTTTACGCGTTTGTTTTTATCCCTCGCGTCTTCTGAGTGGCGAGTCCGCGAGCGCGAGTAGGGCTGATTTGTGAGCGAGTCCCCGTGCGCGAGTAGGGTTCGCTTGTGAGCGAGTCCCCGAGCATTGTGCCCGACCGTATTGGTCGTGATCCTATTGCAGGTTGTGAATACATTGTTTGTAACGCGCCTCCTCCCCTGGCCCGGAGAGCCAGTCGCTTGGCGAGCCCTAGGCAGCTCTCTTACTTGGTGTGTTCCCGAGCCGCGTGGGGTTCCCGTTTGCGGAGTCCCCGTGCGTGGTACTTAACCGTTCGATTCGCTTTGCTCGAGGGTGGGAGGGATAGAGCGCTGTGGGAAGCGTGTATCAGACGTCTTGGCCCGGTGGGCCAATCGGGCTAGGCGACTCCAATGGCGGCTCTGGGTTGGCGTTTTTCGTGGATGACACAAGGCCCGACTACTTCCGGTGCCCTTGTGCCACACTACTTTGCCGTGATGGTCGTTCGACCAGAGGTTGACTTCCGTGAATAGCGTATTGCTTGCATGTACGAGTGCGAGTGGCACAAGAATATGGCGAGTGGGCATAATTTGTGCGATCCGAATGAATTTCATTTATATATTCCGACAGAGTACAGTGTGTGGTTCTAAGTATAGAACTTTCTGAGGAGGTTTACATTCCATGGCCTCCCGACCTCCAACTGGCCATCACCTCGTATGTCGATGAGGTAGTAGGCGTCGTTGCAAAGGACTCGGCCTATGGCGAATGGCCCCTCCCATGGGGGGAGAGCTTGTGCATGCCCTTCTTGTCTTGGGACAGTCGTAGGACCAGGTCGCCTTCCTGGAAGGTGCGAGTTCGCACTCGGCGGCTGTGATAGCGGCGGAGTCCTTGCTGGTATATGGCAGTGCGGGAGTGAGCCAGGTCGCGTGCTTCGTCATGTTGATCGACGCTGTCTTGGCGGGCGGTCTCATTGGCCGCCTCGACGTAGTTGGCGACTCGAGGGGAGTCATGCTCCAAGTCTGTTGGCATTACGGCCTCGGCGCCATACACCATGAAGAAAGGCGTGGACCCGGTTGATTGGTTGACGGAGGTGCGGATCCCCCATATCACATAGGGGAGCTCGTCGACCCAGCATCCTGGGGTGCGCTCGAGGGGCACCTGCAGTCGCGGCTTGAGCCCATGGAGGACGCTCTGGTTGGCGCGCTCAGCTTGGCCGTTTGACTCCGGGTGGGCGACTGATGCGAGGTCGAGTCGTATGCCATGCTCCTCATAGAATTCCGCCATGGCCCCCTTGGCGAAGTTGGTGTCGCTGTCTATTATGATGCTGTGCGGGTAGCCGTACCGGTAGATGAGTTCGCGGAGGAACTTGGTAGCCGTCTTGCCGTCGCACTTCTTGATCGGCTTGGCCTCCACCCATTTGGTGAATTTGTCGACGGCGACCAGGAGGTGAGTGAAGCCAGATGGGGCCTTCTTGAACGGGCCTACCATGTCCATGCCCCATACAGCGAATGGCCACGTGATGGGGATTGTCTTGAGTGCCAAACCAGGAAGGTGTGTCTGGTTGGCGTACTTCTTGCATCCGACGCATCTTTGGACGACGTTGGTGGCATTGGCGTGTGCGGTGAGCCAGTAGAAACCGTGCCGCATGGCCTTGGAGACTAGCGACTTGGCGCCAGCGTGATGGCCGCAGTCGCCAGCGTGAATGTCTTGGAGGATCTTGCGGCCTTCCTCTGGCTGTATGCAGCACTAGAACACGCCGGTCACGCTGCGCTTGTGGAGCTCGCCGTTGATGATGACGAAGGATTTGCAGCGGCGCACGATCATTCACGCCTCTGTCTCGTTGCTCAGTAGGATTTTGTGTTCCAGGAAGGCGACGTATGGTGTTTTCCAGTCGCTAGGTTCCACAACCATGGCGACTAAGGCCGGTTCTGGTTGCAGTAGGATCCCGACATCGATCTCCTTCGGTGGGCTGACGGAGGGTTTGTGGATGATGTCGAGGAAGACGCCTACCGGTGGCGTCTGTCGAGTCGATCCGATGCGGGAAAGAGTGTCTAGCTCCTCGTTTTTACGCCTGTCGATCCACTCGACGGAATAGCCGTCGAAATGTCATCCCAACTGGTCGACGGCCTGGCGGTACGCGATCATTGTTGGGGAGACAGCGTCGCACGTCCCGGCTACTTGGTCGGCGACTAGGTCGGAGTCGCTGTAGCACCGTAGGCGGTTGATGTTCATCTCCTTGGTAGCTCGCATGCCGTGGAGGAGGGCCTCGTATTCCGCCATGTTCTTGGTGCAGGGCTTGAAGTTGAGGTGGAGCACGTAGCGGAGCTTGTCTCCTTTGGGGAGGTCAGTATAACCCCAGCCCCCGCGCCGTCGGCGTTTTTGGAGCCATCGAAGTGGAGCGACCAGTAGTGGAGGTATGGGAGCTTCTCTAGCTGCTGTGCTTCTTCCCAGTCTGCAAGGAAATCAGCCAGGGCTTGTGACTTGATCGCTTTTTGGGGCTCGTACTTGATGTTGTGGACGCCGATCTCGACGGCCCACTTGGTGACTCGCCCTGTTGCCTCGCGATTGTGTATGATGTCCTGCAGGGGCGTGGAGGAGACCACCATGATTGGGTGCTCCTGGAAGTAGTGTGGGAGCCGCCGCTGTGCTCGTAATACCGTGTACACCAGTTTTTGGTATTGCGGGTAGCGCTGTCGTGAGTCCGTTAGGACTTCACTGATGTAGTATACGTGGCGCTGTATGAGGCGCTCCTTGCCCTCTTCTGGTCGTTGGACGACCATCACGGCGCTGACGACTCGATTGGAGGCCGCGACGTAGACGAGCATTGGCTCTTTGTCGAGTGGCCCGACGAGTAGTGGTGCCGCGAGTAGCACTTCTTTGAGTGCTTTGAGTGCGTCGTCGGCCTCCGCGTCCCATTGGAACGTTGGGTTTTTGCACATCAGACGATAGAGGGGCATTGCCTTCTCGCCTAGTCGAGGGATGAAGCGACTGAGAGCCGTGACTCGCCCTGCCAACTTTTGGACGTCGCGCAGGCACTCGGGTTTCCTGAGTCACGCGATGGTGTTGATCTTGGTGGGGTTGGCTTCAATGCCTCGCTTGGAGACTACGTACCCCAGAAGTTGTCTAGTGGGTACGCCGAAGGTGCATTTTCCAGGGTTCTGCTTGATGTTGTACCTCCACAGATTTGCGAAGGTTTCTGCTACGTCGAAGATCGTCCTGGCGGGTGGATTTTACCACCACGTCGTCGATGTAGACGTGAATGTTGCGGCCAATTTGGCTCGCTAGACACTCCTGCATGCACCTCTGGTATGTGGCGCCTGTGTTCTTGAGGCTAAACGTCATGGCCGTGTAGCCAAATGCGCTGAATGGCGTGATGAACGCCGTCTTCTCCTCGTCTTCGACCGCCATCTTGATCTGGTTATAACCAGAGTACGCGTCGAGAAAACATAGCGACTCCGATCCCGCTGTCGATTCGATGATCTGATCGATGCGTGGTAGGACAAACTCCTCCTTCGGGCAGGCGTTGTTGAGGTTGGTGTAGTCGATACACATTCTCCAGGTGTTGTTCTTTTTGAGAACCAGGACTAGGTTCGCCAGCCACTTGGAGTATTTAATTGGCCGGATGAAGCCTGCGGCTAACAGGCGCTAGACTTCCTCGGCGATTGCTCGGCAGCGCTCTTCATTGAAGGGCCATAGCGACTGCTTTACTGGTCACACTTTGGGGTCGGCGTTAAGTTTGTGCTCAGCGAGTTCCCTCGGGACACCTGGCATGTCAGATGGCTTCCATGCGAAGATGTCGCGGTTCTCACGGAGGAACTCGATGAGCGCGCCTTCCTATGCGGGGCTCATGTGCGACCTGATGGTGACCGTCTGGCTGGAGTCGCTTGGGACGAGCTCGACGGTGCGGGTGTGCGTGGTCGCCTCGAACGTGGAGTTCGCGGCGATCGATGTCTTCAGGATGGTGGGATCGTCCTTGTTGATGTTGCCCGCATATTTCACGAGCTCCTCCGCGTGGTCGGTCTCCACGGTGATGACGGCGTCGGCGAGCTCGGCGCCTTTTTCCTCGCACTCCACGGCCATGTCGGGGTCTCCGTGGACGGTGATGATGCCGCTTGGCGCGGGAAGCTTCATCGTGTTATAGGCATAGTGTGGGGTCGCCATGAACTTTGCGAATGCCTGGCGGCCTAGGACGTAGTGGTAGGGGCTGCGGAAGTTCACCAGCTCAAAGACGGTTCTCTCCGTGCGGTAGTTTGCCGGGGTGCCGAAGGTGACTGGCAGCGTCACTTTCCCGATCGGGTACGCCTTCCGACCGGGGACGATGTCGTGGAAGGTTGTCAATGTAGGCTCGATGGCTGTTTCTAGGAGCTAGAGCCTTTTGAAGGTGTCGAGGTACAGGATGTTGATGGAGCTCCCACCATCCATCTGCGTCTTGGGCAGCCAGTAGTCGGCCACCTTTGGCCTGACCACCAGGGCGACTCGCCCTGGATATTCGATTCTTGGCGCGTGGTCCTGGCGACTCCAGGTGATGCTCTGCTCGGACCAGTTTAGGAAGCGGGGGATGTCGACTTGCGTCACCGCATTGACGGCGACCACGCGGGCGAGTACCTTCTTCTCATGCTTGGTGCAGAGCCCAGTGAAGGTATGTAGCGACCCGACGGCGGTTCCGAAGCCGCCGCCGTTCCCATTGTCCCGCGGTTGGTTGTTGTTGGGGTCCTCCCTTGCACGTCTCGCCTTCTCGATCTCTTTGAGAGAGTGGCAGTCGGCGGTGGTGTGGGTGGCGGGTTTTCCCTCCCTGCTGTGGTAGATGCAGGGCTGATTGAGCAGGGCGACAGGGTCAAATTTCGGCCTCGTCGCGTTGTTGGCGCGGTAGTTCCCGCTATCGCGGTAGTTTCCTCCGTCGCGGCGGTAGTTCTTGGAGTCGCGTTGTCCGTAGCCGGCATTGGCGACGAAGTCGACTCGCCCGTCGGTCCGATGCTTGCCGGTGATGCGGGTGTTGCTGTAGCGCATGTCGTGTAGGCGCCCACTGTCGTGGATGCTAGTGCGCCGTCTTCCTCCCGACTCGTCGTCGGAGTCTTGGTTGGGTTCCTCCTCCGCATAGCGCTTGGCGATCTTGAGGAGGTCGGGGATATTATCGAGCGTCCGGTAGACCTTATTGATCTTGGCGACCAGAGGTTCATACCGGCACGCGTTCTTGAAGCAGTGTATCGCCATGTCTGGGTGGATGCCGGAGGCGTTTATCCACAGTTCTTGCCACCTTTGGATCCACTGGCGAGTCGACTCGTGTGGTCCCTGGATGCATCGCTCCAGGTCTTCTATAGTGGTGGCGCGGTTGTAGGAGCCCTCAAAGTGCCTGACGAAGGCGTCCCGCATTTCTTCCCAGGAATCGATGTTGTCGGGAGGGAGGGTGTTGATCCACTGCCGGGTCGCACCCTCCATCATCAGGGGGAGGTAGCGAGCGGCGAGCAGGTCGTTGTGGCCTGCGATCCCCATTGCCATGAGGTATGTATCCAACCAGACGGCGGGGTCGTACGTTGGGTCGTACTTCTCGATCTCCTTAGGGGCCTTGAAGGTGGCGGGGTATTTTTCCCCGCGAATCATTGGTCCAAAGCATTGCGGCCCGATTCGGCTGAGCGAGCCTCTTGGCTCCGGTTCGCTGCGGTTGGTGAGGGTGTGCCGCAGGTCATAGGGCTGGCGCGACCGCCACGTCTGGTTGTTGATGATGTTCGTTCGGGCGTCGATGGGTTGCCCGTTGGCAGCGACCGTGTTGTTTGCCGGTCGCGGCTCACTGGTTGAGAGTGCAGGATTGGCGACCCGTGGTTGATTTGCCAGGGGCTGGGGTGGTGGGAAGACTAATGCGTTGGCCACTGTGGGGTGGCCACTTGATGCCGCCCTGCTTGCCGAAGAGCGGGAGTACATTCGCCCCCGCAGGTCGACTCCCATGTCTTGTTGCTCGACGGCCCTGACGAGTAGGGCCTTGGCGTATTGGATCTGTAGCGCACCGTCGCCTTGGACATCGAGGTTGGCGATCGCGGCATCAGCCGCGACAACGTTGTCCATCGGGGTGGAGTACAGTGGTAGCCCGTTGGCGTCACGGGCTTGAGGCAAGATGATGATCCGTGGTTGGTCTGGTGGGGGCGCGCGGCCCATGGGTGGTGGAGGAGCCCCAGTCGCCAGTGCTCCCGGTGGTGGTCTTGCAGGGTTGCTCCCGCCTGGCGGCGCGTTCTCGCAGTATTCGCGCTCGGCGGCGCGCGTGGGGTTGCCCTCGTCGTTGAAGTTCAGGACGCGGCCCTAAACGTCGGGGTTCAGGCGGGTCCTGATGTGGCGCTGGTGGTAGAGTGATAGCTCCCGCGCCGTTTCTTGCTCGAGGCGGTATTTCTATCGCTCGGCGAGTTTGTTGCGTTGCGCCTCCGCGAGCCGCAGGCAGGCTTCCTCCACCTCCGTGGCCATCACGACCGGCGGGATCGGCGTGGAGAACGGATCTGGCGGGGCGGCCGTGCTTCCTGCCATGTAGATCGCGTTAAAGCGATTGGATCTGGCGCGAAAATCCTCGGAGGATTCCGAGGCGGAGTTAGAGTCGAAGATCCCCAGGATGGAGGGGTCACGAAGTCGGCGTCGTCGTTCAGGGTGTCGTCGTTGGTGGCGACGTTAGTCTTGACCGCGTCGCTGGCGGCCGAGTCGTACTTGGTGACGAGGCTCCTGATGGAGGGGACCTGCTCCTCTGAAAGCAGGTCGCGGTGTGGCGGCGATCCGCCAACGATCACCGTCGCGGCTGGGTCGATTGCGGCGGTGAAGCTGACGAAGAGGTTGATGGAGCCGACAGGCATCACCGCGGCGTGGGTGACCGGGCGTGATGCTGGGATATAACTGCTGGACAGGATCTGTAAGCTCCCGCCGATGGCAATCATGCGACTGGTGGCGATCAGCCAATCGATTGGCGAGTAGGGTCTCGCCGCAGAACTCAGGCCAGTCCCGCTATGCCCCACTGTGGGCGCCACTGTCGTGGAAATGGCCACGACAATCGCTGCCATATGCAGCGATTGAGTGTTTCATGAGGAAGAGTGGGCGGCCATCTGCGGTGCGAGATGGGGGCGGATGCACATGGGTTTACCCAGGTTCGGCCCCCCGGAGGGTAAAGACCTACTCCTGCTAGATTAGATTATGAGAGAGCAAGTTACAAGGGTGGCGAGCTCGGCGGCTAGGCAGCGAGTCGCTTGAGGGGGTGTATGATGGAACATAAGTCTCTAGGATACCCTAGGGAGGTTTATATATGAAGCACCTCGCTAGGGTTTACAAGCTGTCCCCAAACAAGATAAGGATCCGGGGGCTTTTGACCTAATCCGACTGGGCTTCTGCTACGCTTCTGGGCTTCCAGTCGCCAGTCGATGGGCCTTTCCTTTCTTCAGAGTCCAGTCGCTGTCCTCCAGGCGCACTCGCAGGCCTTTCGGCCCACTCGGAACGTACTGCTGAGCATACCTCCTTTGGCATATCCCCATCACACCTCTTTTCAGTTTTACTTTTATTCTAGTTTTCTTCCAGTCCTAGTAGTAGTTATTAGAAAACATCTTAAATTTATTGATCCTAGCAACTTATAGAATAGGCTATTTCCAAACCACGGTTTGGGTGTGAACGTGCTCGTATCGACTACGTGGCTGTGCGGTTGTGTTCGTCAAGCTCCCATCGGGACAAACTCTTTAAATATTTGCTGCTACAAGTACTGCAAAAACCCTATTATTGGTGCAGGAACCTAGTCCATCACCATGTCGATGAGCACAGGAGGGTAGCGGACGAGTCGATCTTCCGTCGAGCTCAGCTCTCTTCCATCAGAGGATCCTCCTCGAAAGGCAATGATCATACCGCTGCCAGAATACGTTCTTGACTGGTTCACCTCACCGAGATGGAGCGAGCAGAGGCCACTCAAGCCCTCGACTTTTTGTTCATGATGGTGGACACACGGGGCAACATGCTCCGGAAAACACCGTAGGAAGCGGTGACGGTAGCCACTATGTACCTGCTCAACCAGCCGCCGGCTGGGGACCCACGGTCCGCCATGCACCGATCTATGATTGTTGGCCTGGGACTATTCGAAGCTATGCTTACCAAGGATCCAGCACTAGAGCTGAGGAAAGCAATGCTCTAGCCAAACGCTACTCTTCCTCCTCCTCCAGAGATGATCACCACGACTTGTCGTGGCGACGCCACTCACGGCGACACGACTACGACCACAACACACACGATGACATCATGCAGCACAAAGTCGACAAGATGTGCGCGAGGCGTGCCAGTTCGACTAACTCGAAATATGATGGGATAGAGCTTTGCAGTGCCAGCTGCTTCAGCAAAGCCAAAAGGAAAAAGCGAATGCCAAAAAGGTTCAAACTCCCATCGGAGAACCCAAAATTCGACGGCCTCCAAGACCCAAAGATTTGGTTTTAGGATCATATTTACTCCGTCATGCTGCACGGCAGAACCACGATCACGGCCATGCAATGCCTCCAGCTACAGCTACAAGGCGCCGCCCGTGCGTGGCTCAACAACCTCCTGCGCGGATCGATCCGCAGCTAGGACAAGCTGGCCTATTGCTTTGTGCAAAACTTCGAGGGAACTTACAAGAGGCCCGCATCAATCAAAGAATTAAGAGGTTGCTACCAAAAGACCGGAGAGTCACTACGCTCATACATCTAGAGGTGGTCCATCATCAAAAACTCTACACAGGACATCTCTGAGGATCGCGCAATCGATACATTCAACAACGGCGTACGCTAGAGAGAGCTCAGGGAGGATCTAGGCCACTTGAAGCTCAAAACATTCGACCACCTGATGGAGATCGCGAATAGGTGGGCTGATGGAGATGACTTGGTGAAAAATGCTGTGACACCCCCTGGATCAGGGTTAAACAAATTCAGACCTTAGCCTGACATAAGCTTAACCTAGAGCTTGAGGATATCCAGTGAAGAATCGGTAACACAACAGTAACCCTGCGACACAAAAATTATTACAGGAAGCTCATAACTGAGTGAAGAACCAAAATATTACAAGCAGACGTCACTGACCACAAACATCAAACAACGGGAGACAAATTATGCTATTAAGTATAGCAAACTTAACAAATGGCCTAAGAGGCCTCAAGCATAACGATGACGTCCTAGCCCATAGATTCTAGGCTGCCGGCCGGGAACCCCAAGCTACTCGTCAGTGTTGATGTCGTACTAAACTTGTCTTCATGGGAACACTTATTTTGCTACAAAAGTATCAATAAAGCAAGGGTGAGTACAGGGTGTACTCCACAAGACTTATGGCTGGTGGGGTTATTTTGCATAAAGCCATCTTTGTTTATAAAACAAGAGGGAGAAGATGTTGGGGGGATACCCCCGGGTAGGGTCACGCCGTGGTATAAAGGCCGAGTTAGCCGAGGTTCGGCAAGGCCAAAGCAGATGCTGGCCGGGTCACCTAAAGGCAGGCCGAATCACGGGGTAACCCGAACCAGGGGGTGTTCGCCTGACTAAGTCTCAACCGACTCAAGGAGTAAGTCAGAAATGCCTGTTTTACTTGTATGCAGGAACGGGCGTGGCTGGATCAACTATGATCCGGGTCATGTCTAGCTTCTAGGAGAAGGAAGGAATCTCGCTGGTCAAAAGAAGCCCCGGTACGCACTACCTGAGCGAAGCAAGCAAGGGCAGGACCACCGAAGCGTGGCCAACAAGGGTGACGATGCCCATGTCGGCTGATGCGGGCGCCACAGAGGCTCACGTAACCTCTGCATGTGTGACGCGGGGGAAAAGCACCCCGGTCGGATTACTACTTTGGGAGGAAGCATATTCTTAGGAATATGCTTCCACGTATGCCCTAGGCAGAGACCGAGCTCCCTCTATAAAAGGGGGGCTAGGGTTTCAGTAGAAAGGGTTCCGCTGTTCTGTTTTGGCTAGGGTTTTAGGTGCGATCTATGGGTGAGAGTAAGAGAGCTCCTTCTTCCTCCTCTAGCCAATACAGCTTTAGGAGCACTTGTATTAGTCCCTGTGTGGAATAAAAGCAAATACAAACTTCTGTGTGGAGATTCACTTCACTATCCCTCCCTGGATTACCCTAGCGTGTATTAGTCCACACCTTTAGCCTATCCATGGCATGTGCCGTGACACCACCACGACAGTTGGCACCCACCGTGGGGCTAGCGGCGCTAGCAGGGGTCAAGATCCGGACGGGAAACATCATCGGCACCGGCGAACGCATCATCTCCGGGCTCGTTCAGCGCTTTGGAGCGCTGGACTTCGTCAGCGACAATGCTGGCTGCTTCGGCACGCGCCCTCTTCCGCGCAATGGCCTCTTCGTCAAGCTCGGCGCGCACAAGGTCTACGTTGCTGTTGACGTGTCGTGTGTTCATCCGCGTCACGTCGTCGAGGCGGGGGAGCCACCCCTCACTATGGTTCCCGGGATGCGTATCGCTCGCTGCCTGGACCATGCAGAGGTGATGATGACCGCCCCAGGTGTAGGCGCAAGGAAGGATCCAGTGCCAGATCCGGAGATAACGCCTAAGGCAACTAGGAAAGGTAGAGGTCCTCCACTAGAGAGGCCAGATAATGTGTTGAGGGAAGCAATGGATAGCTTGGCAAACCCTGTAGTAGCAGCAGTAGATCCGGCTCGAGCGCAGGCCAAGCTAGAAGAAACTAGGCAAAAAATACTAGAGGGCGCAAAGAAAATAGCCGCGGCTCAGCAGTCGTTGAATATGACGCTGTGGGAGTATGCAAAGGCGAACAAAGTTGACGCTGTAAAAGTGAAGGGAAGAAATCTCATGAGCGATATGAACAGAGAGGGTGATACTGGAATTGAGGAATTAGAAAACTATTTGTCCGTGGGGCTGCCGAGGTATAGTACCCCGGCAAAGAACCTCAGAGCAGCGGATGCAGCGGTGTCCGAGTTAGGGGGTCTGACGGGTGAAGCCTGGCAAAGACAACAGGATAGGGTTAATGAGCTGGTTCGGATTGCAAACAGGCAAAACGAGGAACTACTCAGAGCTAACCCAGAGAGAGCTGGAGCCTCCAAGATCGTCCATTCGGCGATGGGTAACCCAGAGAAATCCACTGGAGCCGCATCGTCCCCTCCTGGTGGTCCAAGGAGAGAAGAGGTAGTAACCTCGACCAGACGGAACAGACAGATCGTCCCGTATGACCCAACGCGGACAGGGAAAGTAAAAGAAGCACAGAAAAATGATGATCGACAGAGTGTGAGCCGAGGTGAAGCTGGCCGAGGTAACCACGACCAAGGCAATGCCAGTCAAGGGAACGTTGTCAACGGCAATGCCGGACAGCGAAACTCGGCTGGAGCAGGACAACCGCAGCAACGGAATATACCAAGGCAACAGCAAAGTGCCGGCCGAGGTATGCAACAGAAAGGCGCTCCACAAGATCAAGACAGGTATAATGATGGAGACTCGGAAATGGCAAACGCGGGATACCCAAGGCCGGACTATCATGTGATAGGGTCAAGATTGGGAAGCAGGGATTTGATGCTGGATGATGCCAGGTTGAATCTGGATCGACTGTATAGGTCGGAACAAATTGAATGTCAAGGTCCACCGGGTCCGGCATGTTTTGGACCCCAGATCATGAAGGAGCCACCGGTACCCAACTTCCAGCTACCCAGGGGCACGAAGAGGTATGACGGCAGTACAAAGCCGGAGGATTGGCTGATAAATTATGCTACAGCTATGAAAATTGCCACTGGCAACCTGAGATGGGTTGTACGGTATGTGCCCCAGATGTTGGAAGGACCGACAAGGGTATGGCTGAACAATTTGCTACTAGGAAGCATCAACTGCTGGATAGATTTTGAGGAAATGTTCATCAGCAATTTCTCGAGTACATATCAGAGGCCAAATAGGCCGCAGACCCTAGCTATGTGCAAGCAGAGACCAAATGAGACGGATCGGGAGTTTTTAACCCAGTGGTGTACTGTGAGAAACTCGTGTGAGGGAGTGATAGAATCACAGGCCATAGCATGGTTTGCACAAGGGTGCAGGTATGCGAGCGAGCTGTGGCAAAAGTTGCAAGGGAAAATGCCAACTACGTTGGCAGAGATGATCCGGATTGCAGATTCGTATGCTTTGGGTGATCCGACTCAACCTAGGCTCGTATCAAATGAGTCAAACGATGAGTACTACCATAGGGATGGGGCCGGATCATCCCGGAGGAATGAGTACAGAGGAAAAAGGAGAGATGATAGACCAGATCATCGATACGGTTTGCACCAAGTTGCAGCTGTGAATCAAGATCAGCCCGGAGCAGGGGGCAGTCAACGCCAAAAAACTGGAGGGCAGTGGACTCCGAGAAATGATGGCAAGAAGACTTGGACACCAGAGCAAAAGAAGCAGTGGCAAGAAAGGAAAGACCGTCCGAGGTATACTTATGAGTCGATGTTGGACCAGCCGTGTAAGTTTCACATGCCAAATCCAAATAATCCAGCAGGTCATACGACGAGGCAATGTGAGTGGATGCGCAAGATTGAACAAGGTGGTTCGGGGAATGCTCAGGCACCCTAGAATGATCAGCCTCGGCAGGAGTTACCCCGGCAGCAATTGCTCTTCGGAGCAAACACGCAACAGCTAATGTTGCCTCCCCCTACGCCAAGGTATGATAACAATGAGAGAAGGGATGCAGTGCATCAAGTGGAAAATCAGCATCAGCCGGATCAGAGATACCCCGGAAATGAGGGGAGAAACGAGTACAGAGAGCACCATCAGAGCTATTGTGTGTTCACCACTGAGAAAACAGATAGAAAGAGCTTGCAGCGTAGGCATATGGAGGTGAATGCCGTAATGCCTGCAGTGACGAGGTACATGCCTTGGTCCGATCAGGAAATCACCTGGAGCATCAGGGATAATCCCAAGCTTATGCCAAGCCCTGGTTCGTATGCATTGGTGCTGGATCCGACACTCATTGGACCTAGCATTAACGTAAGGTTCTCAAAGGTACTAATCGACAATGGCAGTAGCATCAACATCATGTATGCGGACACAATGCGCAAGTTGGGTATCTCGGAGAACATGCTACAGGCCACGAGGACAACTTTCCATGGCATTGTGCCCGGCATTTCTTGTCAGCCCATAGGCAAGGTCCGGCTTGACATCTTGTTCGGCACGAGGGATAACTACCGAACCGAAAATTTGGAGTTCGAGGTGGTGAATGCGTACCACGCGTTACTCGGAAGGCCAGCACTGAACAAGTTTATGGCAAGCTGTCATATTAGCTACTTGAAGATGAAATTGCCCGGACAAAACGGAGTGATTACCATTGCTGGGGATTTCCGATGTTTCCATGGAGTGTGCGTCGGCTGGGTCAAACTTAGCTGAGTCACTTGTGATTGCGTAGGAAAAAAGGAAAATTCAAGAGGTGGCGGCATTGGCTCAGTCCGCGCAGCAGTATATGCCGACGCTAAGTAACCCGCATGGAAGTGTCTCTTTCCAGGCCACGAAAGATACCAAGAAGGTTCCTATTGATGACATGTTCCCAGAGCGCACTGTAACAATTGGTGCCGGGTTAAGTGATAAATAGGAAAGCGAGCTCGTCAGCTTCCTCCGTGAGAATCGGGACATTTTTGCTTGGTCCACACAGGACTTGCAAGGTGTTCCGAGGGAGTTGGCCGAGCACTCTTTGAATGTGAGACCCGGAGCTAAGCCGGTGAAGCAACCTCTCCGCTGCTTCGCCGAAGATAGGAGAAAAGTCATTGGGGATGAGATAGCTCGGTTGCTAGCTGCAGGATTTATCATGGAATTTCTTTACCCGGATTGGCTGTCTAATCCGGTGCTGGTGGAGAAGAAGAAGGATGACCCGAACGTGGCGGTGGTTTGGCGCATGTGTATCGATTACACGAACCTGAACAAGGCGTGTCCAAAAGATCCATTTCCACTACCAAGAATAGATCAGGTCATAGACTAAACTGCTGGATGTGAATTGTTATCATTCATTGATGCATATTCTGGTTTCCACCAGATACCTCTGAATCCGGATGATCAAATAAAGACTGCGTTTATTACACCGTATGGGGCTTATTGCTATCGCACCATGCCATTTGGTTTACGTAATGCAGGGGAAATGTACCAAAGATGTATGAAAAAATATTTGCACGACCAAATAGGTCAAAATGTACAGGTGTACGTGGATGATGTGGTTATCAAGACCAAGGAAAGCAAAACCCTCCTTGACGATATCAGGCAAACGTTTGCGAACCTAAGGAGGTTCCGGATGAAACTTAACCCGGAAAAATGCACCTTCGGTGTCCCGGCTGGGAAATAGCTTGGTTTTCTTGTTTCCAGCCGAGGTATCGAGGTTAATCCAACCAAAATCCGGGCCATCGAACGAATGGAACTGCCGAAGTGTCTTAACAATGTCCAGAAGTTCACAGGTTGCCTGGCCTCGTTAAGTCGGTTTGTATGTCGGTTGGGAGAGAAGGCATTGCCTCGTTACCAACTCATGAAAAAGTCGGATAAGTTCGTTTGGACGCCGCAGGCCGATGAAGCCTGTACCCACCTGAAGAAGATGTTAGCCACGGCACCAGTGCTAGCCTCACCACTATCAAAGGATCCAATATTGCTCTATATAGCCGCAACCAACCGAGTTGTAAGTGCAGTGATAGTGGTGGAGCGCGAGGAGGAAGGTAAGTCGGTGCAAAGGCCAGTGTATTACTTGAGCGAGGTGTTGTCAGCCTCAAAGCAGAACTATCCACACTATCAAAAGGTGGCGTATGGCGTGTACATGGCCGCCAAGAAACTGAAGCACTACTTTGAGGAGCATCCCATTCGGGTCATATGTGAGGCCCCCATATCCGAGATAATGAGTAACAAGGATGCGAGTGGCAGAATTGCAAAATGGGCAATTGAGCTAGCTCCTTATGCGCCGCAATATGACAGAAGAGAGGCCATCAAATCTCAAGCTGTGGCGGACTTTTTCGTGGATTGGGCCGAGGTGCAATATGAACCGCCACTCCTAGATCTGAACTATTGGCGAATGCACTTTGACGGATCAAAAACCAAAACCGGGCTAGGTGCCGGAGTTGTACTCACGTAGCCAAAGAAGGACCAGTTGAAATATGTGTTGCAGATCCATTTCGTGGCATCAAACAATGTCGCTGAGTATGAAGCACTTGTGCACGGGCTCAAGGTGGCAAAAGAGATTGGGATACATCGGATCGTATGCTTTGGCGACTCAGATTTGGTGGTGCAGCAAGTGTCGGGAGTGTGGGACGCACTGGATCCAAACATGGCACTGTACAGATTGCATGTGCAGAAGATATCTGGTTACTTTGAGGGATGCGAATTTCACCATGTACCCCGGGTGGAAAATGAGGCTGCCGACATGCTGTCGAAGCTCGGGTCAACCCGACAAGCAATTCCACCGGGTGTAGCATTAGAGTACCTCAGGAAACCATCCATCAGGCCCTCCCCAGAAACCGACTCAATCTATGTCCCGGAGGACACAGAATCCGGAGCTGTGCCCATGGACATTGACATGGGAAGTGGTGCACGAAACCCGGGGACTGCCTCGGCAAACCTGGGGGCTGCTTCACTGAACCCAGGGACTGCTTCGCAAGACCCGGGGACTGCACAGCGTGATCCAGTTGAAGTTATGCTGGTGGATCAGATGGAGATTGATGAGGATGTGTTCCCTGTGCGAGCAATACCAGTTTAGGCACTACCTATATTTCAATTCCTGAAAGATGGAACGTTACCCACGGAGGAAGTGCTGTCCAGGCAAACACAGAGGAGGGCAAAGGCGTACACGATCATCAATTCCGAACTATACAAAAGAAGTGTGACCAATGTCCTCCAGCGATGTGTTAACCCGGAAGAAGGGCTTGAAATCATCCGAGATATACATCAGGGGGAATGCGGGCATCATGCCTCATCCCGAGCCTTGGTAGCAAAAGCTTTCCGACATGGATTCTACTGGCCAAGTGCCTTTGAGCAAGCAGAAGATCTGGTGAGAAAATGTAATGGTTCTCAGAGGTATGCTACCAAGACACATATGCCGATGTCGGAACTCAAGACCATACCAATCACTTGGCCATTTGCCGTATGGTGCTTGGATAGGGTTGGCCCGTTCAAACCAGCAAGGGGAAATATGACTCACATTTTGGTAATGGTGGACAAGTTTACCAAGTGGATTGAAGTAAAGCCTATAAGAAAATGTGATGGAGCAATGGCCGTAACGTTTCTCAAAGATATCATCTTGAGGTACGATTATCCTCATAGTATCATAACTGATAATGGCACAAACTTTGCGGAAGGAGCATTTGCGCGTTTTTGCTGGGATAAAAAGATCCGGCTGGACGTGGCCTCGGTAGCCCACCCGGCATCGAACGGACAAGTGGAAAGATCCAACGGATTAGTATTATCCGGGATAAAACCCCGGCTCATTGAGCCGCTGCAAAGATCAGCGGGGTGCTGGATAGAAGAACTACCAATGGTACTGTGGAGTTTAAGAACAACTCTGAATCGATCAACAGGTTATACGCCGTTTTTTCTGGTATATGGGGCAGAAGCTGTATTACCAGCCGACATAGAGCATGATTCGCCTAGGATCACCCAATACACAGAAGCCGAAGTGCAAGAAGCCCGGCAAAATGATGTTGATCTGCTGGAAAAAGCGAGAGAACCGGCATTGTCCAGATCCGCTATATATCAGCAAAATCTCCGACGCTATCATAGCCGGAAAGTATGCCACCGAGTCTTTCGAGAAGGCGATCTGGTGCTCCGGTTGGTACAACGTACTGCCGGCATGCATAAATTATCCCCCCATGGGAAGGGCCGTTCATCGTGAGCAAGGCATTGCACAATGATTCTTATTATCTTATAGATGCAAAGCCACAGGAAAAGAACACGGCGGACAGGTCCGGAGAGGAATCCAAGCGACCATGGAATATAGCTCTACTTCGTCCTTTCTACACTTAGCTAAGAAGTGTATGTATCCGAATCTTCTCATATGTCGGTATGTGTGTCGGCAATGAGCTTATCAATGAAATGTTGGCACCTCGAGCAGTAACTCGGGGACTGCCTTAATAATGTTTTTTGTTTTTTGTGCGTCAGCTGGAATAAGTTATTCTACTTAACTCGGATTAGTAATGTGTGAGCACCAAGAACCCAACTCTTCGACTTGCTGCTGTCCAACAAGAATTGGCTTCATGGCAAGCAAGAGAACAAGTTTGGAATTGTGTAGCACATGAAAAACGACTAAGGAAAAGAATTTATTCGAGCCGACGTTTGTTTTTCGGACTAACCCTGTATTTATTTTCAAGTTATTATGCAGTTTTATTTTTGAGCTAAGTCTAAAAGTTTCCCAGTATTGTTAAGACAATTTTTGAAACTCGGATTCATAAGTCGTAAAACCGAATCAAGGTAGACATGAACCGAGCCAAGAGATTGAACGAACAAGAAAAAGAAACTCGGGGACTACGCCCAAGTTAATTCGGCATAAGAACTTAGTAGTTAAATATCACATGTGTCTAGAATACAACTCCACCCGGCATACCGGGGATCTGATAAATTTTCAAGTTTTTTCGCTCAAGCAGCAGCAGGAGGAAGTTCGTCATCATCTTCGCCGCCTTCAATATCCGAGGCGTCATCTTCTCCTTCACGGTCCGAGCTATCCTCATCATTCTCAACCTCTTTGTCCGCAGCGGCTTCCAGGAAGCTCGGCCCCTCAACCCATTCATGAATGGGAGCATATTCGATGAGGCTGTGGGCGCAAGCCTGGCACCGAGCTACCCACTCCGGATCATTGGTCCATCTGGATCTTGTGCGCAGACGTGTCGAGAGGTTGAGATCGATTTTTTCATACCACGTGAGTATGTGGTGAAGAATGGTATCAGCTGCGGCATGTCCAGCGGACTCTCTCCAGAGGTCGAGCTAAGTCTCGGTTTCCATTAGCTTCTCAATGAGAAGTGCGGTGGTCTCCGGGGCATCTTCGCCGGGCCAAAACGTGTTGAAGATGCGAGCTGCAGCGCCGAGGATGTCCTTGACGTAATTTTTGATGAGCTCCACGCGAGATGACAAGCTGACCAACAGGTCCTCCAGGTCATAAGGAATCCCTTCACCATCAGGAGCGGCCGGAGTACCCCTTTCTCGCCGGAAGTTGGCAACTGCTACGCTCGCAATAGCAGTGCCCTCTAGAAATTTGCCTGGAAACGAGGCAAAGGAGGAAGGTCAAGCAAAGACATATGAAGTAACCCGGAGGAGTAGGTCGGAAAAGGGAAAGGAACTTACGTGATATATGGCTGAGGATCCGGGTCAGCTCCCTTGGTGCAGTCATCACGTCTCTTCCGAAGCTGCTCAAGCTCAGCGTTCACCGACCCAAGCTAGATGTTGGACTCCTTGAGAATATCCCGGTCCTTGGCGATCTGGAGATTGAGCCTCTCGCGCTCTTCTGTGTAATTCTGACCAACCTTTTGAAGTTCGGATTGGTGCTGGGCCTTCATCTTCTCCATCTCAGCCTTGAGCCTGGCAATCTCATCGTCCTTAGTCCAGAGGAGGGCAAGCTCGTCATCTTTCTTCTTAAGCTCGGCTTGGTGCTGCCCTGCTTGTTCGAGAAAATGGAGCATCATATCAGGCACGGGCACACTATCTTCAAGCGATGCTGAAATAGTGTGTTGGCCCGGCAGAGCCGAGGCATGAATGTTTGCCGAGCCAAAGAGAAAAGGAAGTGGAAAGCACTGCAAGGTCGGACAGAAATGACTTACCCTTGATCTGCTCCAGATTTTTCCGCATAATAGTGTTCTCAGCCTCCACCCCAGCTGCGGAAACCGAATGATGAGATTAGTTCGGTAGAGGAAGAAGAAGAAAAACGAAGAAGCGCTAAGGAAGAAATTTACCCCTTTTCTCATATTCCGCGATAAGTGCATCCTGCTTTGCGCATAACATCTTGTGGGTATCCAGCAAGCGTTGGAATTCAGCACTCCGGCGATTAGTGGTCACCTGAAAGGAGTACAGAAACATAAATTAGGTGTGTGCATATTCAAAGTGTACTAAAATCTGGGCCAAGTGGAACTTAACCCGGCTATAGGTGTGTGCATATTCAAAGTGTACTAAAATCCGGGCCAAGTGGAACTTAACCCGGCTCTAGGTGTGTGCATATTCGAAGTGTACTAAAATCCGGGTCAAGTGGAACTTAACCCGGCTCTAGGTGTGTGCATATTCGAAGTGTACTAAAATCCGGGCCAAGTGGAACTTAACCCGGCTCTAGGTGTGCGCATATTCGAAGTGTACTAAAATTCGGGCCAAGTGGAACTTAACCCGGCTCTAGGTGTGCGCATATTCAAAGTGTACTAAAATCCGAGCCAAGTGGAACTTAACCCGGCTCTAGGTGTGTGCATATTTGAAGTTCTCATGGAGCTACGTTAGTTTTCTAAAGAGCATCCGGCCGAGTAACAAGTTACTCCCCCGGAGGCTCGGGGACTAATGGTTATTATCTACAGCATGTAAGGGGGAAGCGACGTACCTCCATCATCCGCTCGACGAGGTTAATTGCCTTTGCGGCTGTGTTCATTTGGGCAGAAAACTCGGCGGGGCCGAACTTCTCCGGGAGATCAGCGTCTTGAACTACCTCTGCCTTATTCCAATTCATGACAAATTCAATCAAGCTCGGAGGGTACCGTTCACCAGTGGGCATATGGGGTGCCACCAAGCCCTTCGCGTGCGCTTCTTTCCTTTCAATCAAGGCAAGGGCTGGGCTGGTGTGCAGAACCATTTACTGTGCATCAGTTGGCTCGGCAGGGGCATCCTTCGCTGCTGGAGCTTTCTTGGGAAGCATTGATGCGAGGGTACGCTGCCCAACCTCGACGAATGTTGGCTTGGTAGCGTCCGGAGCCTTCTTTCCCTTGGCTTGCTGGGAAAAGGAAGTCGTCGCAGCGGGTTTCCCCTTAGGAGCTGCCAGGGTAGTTCCTTGCCGAGGTTGAGAAGACTCGGACGAGGCAGAGGAGCTAGGCGTTGGTGCTCTTGTTGCTGGACTTGGTGCCGCTGCTGATGTTTTTGTAGCCAGAGTTGGTGCTGATGCCGGAGTTGGTATTGGTGCTGGTCTGGTTGCTGGTGCTGGAGCTGGTGCTGGTGCCGAGGTAGCTTCGGTGGCTACTGGTTGCGGCGAAGCCGAAGTGGTGGATGACGTCGCCCCGGCTGGGCCGGTCTCCCCCGCTCCAAGGTTACCCTCCTCTTGCCGAGGTGGAGCAGAACCCGGAGCAGCCGTATGACCCTCTGGAATAGGGCTCAGCGGACGTGACTCATCGTCACGACGGGGAGAAGGGCTAGGTCGGAGCGGTGAAGAGATGCTAGATCCACTCTGAGGGACCTCCACCGGAGCCCTGCAAAAGAGAATAATGTCAGAAGAGAAATCACAACGATGCAAGGAAGAGCAAGTTACAGAAGAAAAAATGACTTACGCATCCGAGGTTTGGGCCTCCTTAGGTTTCCGAGCCCTTCGTGCTGGGGCCTTGCCTGCTGGCTTGGAGGCAGTCTTGTCCCCGGATTTCTTTCGCCTTTTAGCGGGCTGAGGAGGTCCGAAGGAGGAACTTGGAGCAGCCCCGCGCTTCTTCTTTGGCGCTACCGGAACAGGCTCGCCCGTAGAGAGCGGAGGATCCTCATGGATGTGACCACCAGGGTGAGCTGATGCCGGAAAAGCAAAAGAAAGGGGGACAGCCTCAACAGGTTCAATCACCTCGACATCCGAGTCATCTTCATCATCGGGCCAATCTCTAATAGAAGAGGATTTACCCGTGGGTAGTTTCGTGGCGTCGGTCATCGGGAGGAACGTCTCCTGGTCTGGCTCTTCCTCCTCTGGAGTCTCCAGGTCCGGCGCCCACTTAAGGGTCGGATCGGCGCCATCCTCGAGGTTCTGCTAAAGAAATTGCTGAGGAAAAGAATGAACAAAAGTGTCAAAAATGCAACAATAACCGACACGTAATTAGTCCGGGATAAGTTTGCAACATGAATCTTACCGCGGGAGGAAGCCTATCGCGGCAATAATGCTCAATTCCCCAAGTCCACTCGGAGGAGAAGTCCTTGTGGGTGGTGAAGAGAGCCTTAACCCGGCGATATATCTCCGTGTTGCTCAGCTCGAAGGATGAGGTCCGGTTGGGGTCGCGGCCGAAGCTCTGGCACACCTTGTGGGTGCACTTCTAGAGGGGGGAAATTCGGTTGCGCACGAAAGTGATCATAGCATCCTCATTGCGCAGCCCGAGCTTCTTCAGCTCCGTGAACCTTTTGTTGACCTGGTTGGCCAAGGCCGTGGGCTTCTTGGGAACGGCATCCCATAGTTCCGGGTTAGGTGGACCCGGAGTATAGGGGAGCAGCCGGATTAAGTCTTCGATGTCGGTATTCCGGACGTAAAAGATGGGCCGGGCCCACCCTTTGCAGGACTCTAACCCGGTGACCCGGGGGAAAACAGAAAACCTCCAGGGTGAGATGGAAGCAGCTCCGAATTGAGTGAGCTGCTGGTCCTCCGGATCGATGTGGATGTTTGGGATGACGTTGCGGCGAAGGCCGAAAAACCGGATCCATAGCTCCTTCATGGGCCACAGTCCGGCATAGCCTTCGATCGTGGAAGGAAAGGCAGAAAGAGAAGTGATGGCGTTGGCAGGAAGATGGTGTGGCTGGAGTTGGTAGGTACTAAGCTAGTCCCGGAAAAAATTGCTCACCGGCAAAACGAAGCCCCGTTGGAAGTGGGACAAGAACACGACGTACTCACCCGGATTGGGTGAGGGGGCCAATTCGGAGGAGGCAAGACGAGCCGCAACGCCGGCGGGGATGCGCCTGGTGCGGTAGAGCTAATCCAGGTCGTCTTCGCAGACCCAAGATCCGGCCCACGCACCGCGGTCTGCCGCCGCGGCATCCTCCTCCATTTCTTGCTCAGCGACGATGAGCTCCTCCTCCGTCATATGGTCTTCGCCGCCCTCGCTGGCGCTAGCGGCGTCGGGGGGCAGAGGCCTGGATTGGCGAGGACCCGTGGCGAGGGAGTTGCGTAGCGGTGGCTGCAATGCAGAGGTGTGAGGGAAAGGCGCGGCGGCAACGCTGCTATTTGGGAGCACTGGCGGCAGCACGGTCGCGAGGAAGACGAAGGAGAAGAGCAACGGGCAGAGGGGCGCGGAAGGGGAAAAATCCTAAGGGGTGCACCCCTCCGCTATTTAACCACTCCCTCAAGGGGTGAGTGGGATCGCATCCTGCGGATCAGCCACACGCAGTGGCCGTGTATGACCTGGCTCGACCAATCAGTGGGGAGCCACACGGAGGGCCACAGAGCAGAGATGATCCCATGACGTGACACTGTGATGCGATAAACGAGGAGTCAGGCATGACGTGACCGGCACACAGTGATAACTGATAATTACTGCGGCGGTTACTGTGCAGGCCCTTAAAATAAGACAACATAATGATTACCCTTCACATGGGTTGGCATACGAGAGAAGGAAACAAGACCCGGATGAAACTGTGGTAACCCGGCCAGCAAGTGAAAACTTGGAATGTGCAGAGGGAAAGTAAAACCATAAGGTCCGAGTTAAAGTGGTAACCCGGCCGACAAGTGAAAACTTGGAATGTGCGAAGGGAACGTTAATCCATATAATCCGAGGTAAAGAGGTAACTCGGAAATAACGACCGGAGCTCGAAATTGAACCTGATGTGGCCTTAGCGGCCAAGGCAGCTAAGACCGCACTAGCTTCGGGGACTAATGTTGGGGGGATACCCCGGGTAGGGTCACGCCATGGTATAAAGGCCGAGTTAGCCAAGGTTTGGCAAGGCCAAAGTGGATGCTGGCCGGGTCACCTAAAGGCAGGCCGAATCACGAGGTAACCTGGACTAGGGGGCGTTCGCCTGACTAAGTCTCAACCGACTTATGGAGTAAGTCAGAAATGCCTGTTTTACTTGTATGCAGGAACGGGCGTGGCCGGATCAACTATGATCAGGGTCATGTCTATCTTCTAGGAGAAGGAAGGAATCTCGCTGGTCAAAAGAAGCCCCGGTACACACTACCTAAGCAAAGCAAGCAAGGGCAGGACCACCGGAGCGTGGCCGACAAGGGTGACGACGCCCTTGTCGGCTGACGTGGGCGCCACAAAGGCTCACGTAGCCTCTGCATGTGTGACGCGGGGGAAAAGCACCCCGGTCGGCTTACTACTTTGGGAGGAAGCATATTCTTAGGAATATGCTTCCACGTATGCCCTAGGCAGAGACTGAGCTCCCTCTGTAAAAGGGGGGCTAGGGTTTCAGTAGAAAGGGTTCCGCTGTTCTGTTTTGGCTAGGGTTTTAGGTGCGATCTATGGGTGAGAGTAAGAGAGCTCCTTCTTCCTCCTCTCGCCAATACAGCTCTAGGGGCACTTGTATTCTTGGAATCAAAGCAAATACAAACTTCTGTGTGGAGATTCACTTCACTATACCTCCCTGGATAGCGTGTATTAGTCTCCACCTTTAGCCTATCCATGGCATCTGCCGTGACACCACCACGACAGAAGAAGCTCATCTACACAGAATAATTTAAAAGAGGATAAGAGAGCAACATCTCCGAAGAATTGATCAAAAGCTTGATATCCACCAAAGTAAGCCTCATCTCACAACTAGGATCACCCCCTCGTACCCATGAGGAAGCATCCTTAAGCACATGTTGAACTACCAAGTTTTACGATTAGGTTATGGTTCTCTATGATCTTAGAATTCGGTCACCAAGCGTTCATAACCGTGAACACGACTTTTCGAAAAGATTAAACCCTACAGGGATGTACAACTTTACCCACACGTACCAACCAACTCTTAATGCCACTAGATAAGCCCTCTTCCTAGAAGGCCATCAAAGGTTGGTTGGCCACGACCTTTACCTTGCTTTCACCGAGACCATGAGTCACACCATATGGATGGTTCCGTCGTAACGAGTCAAATCCCGAAGCCGGTCCCTAGATATGTGAGGCGGGGTTAGTTTATCAAGGGTGCCATCTACCCCAAGCAACCCCGTCCACGCTTACCTACATGTTATGATGCACCTTCACCAGCCAAATCTTTCAAAACGTTTTCTATGCATATGTCGAATGGAACGCCCGAACTATGTGACTCATGGAATCTACTAGGCAAGTTAATCAGCGGAGGGGTTCCCAAGCCCCGTGTGGCCGTACGCTCATCTTGGTCCAAAGACAAGAACTCGGTTCCTAGTAGTGGCGAGCATGGGACTACAAAAACCACATCCCACCGTGGCCCCCCATACAAGCCTTAACATGTTTAACCTTAACCACTGATCTTACCTCATCAGTATACCTCGTTCTTCTATCATACTAGATTCTCTGCATTTGGTACATCTTCTGGACGAACCAGCATTGACAGCTAAGCATGGCTAAGCAAGACATAGATAAGCTCTAGCACTGCACACAAGCCAAACCTAGTTATGCTAGGAGCAGTGGATCAGGGAATATAAGCTCAACGGGGTAATGCAACAGATAGGATACTCTATCTATCGATAAAAGACCACAATATAACCGTATGCATCATGGCAAGAATTGAATACTTTCGAAATCTTATGATTGTATAATGGTGGGGCCATGCTTGCCTTGTTTGTTTATACCCAGATATAGATCTTAGGAAGCCGTGTACTTGACTTGATTACAGCTGGTCAAGTACTGTTCGTCGATCTTCGATGGTCTTGATCTCGGTCTTCGATCTCGATCTCGATATCGTATTCTACCGGGAAGAAGCAAACACCAGAAATAAAGGGAAACAATCAACACATGGCATCGATGCAATGCTTAAGCAAGGATGATGATATGACAAGTTAATTAGTATTGTAATGAAACCCTAAAGCATGCTTAGCAATGTAAGCGGGATCCGAGGGGTCCAAACTCTAATACAGAAGTGACTTCGGAATCACCTACGAGGGTTCAATTGATTCTTCTAATTAAACTTGTAATTAAAGTTGTTTAGCAACGCATGATTATGAGTCTATGATGTGGATCTCATTTTTCTGAACATTTTTTGATATATTATACACATTTTTCTGACTTATAAATAATTAATTATTGAATTTACAAGATTATAACAATTTCTGGAATTAATAAAACAGTTTATTAAACTTTTTACGAAATATAACAAAACTGGGAAATGTTTTACACTGGGAGTGGGCTAGCCAAAGAGGCTGACGGTTGGCCCAGCGCCACATCAGTGTACACGCTGGCGGGGGAGGACCCACCATGCGTTTGACCAAAGATGACCCATGCGTGCTGGCGTCAGGATGATGTCATCGCGCTGTCTGGCTCCCAGATCAGCGACGGAGGGGCGAGGGAGGCGATGCGGGGCTGCACGACTTCATCCGCTTGAACCAGCGCGTCGAGACGGACACAAAGCTAGCGGCGCCGCTGCTAGATTTCCACCGGAGACGGCCGACGATGATCTAGAACAGCGACTGATAGAGGACCACATTGGGGGAATGCTACAGAGCGAGAGGGAGATGGGGAAGTAGTCCTTGAGGACCAGAACCTCACCAGGAGAGAGAAGACGGCGACAACGGGCTCGGGGGAGGCCGGACGGTGGTAATTCGACGGTGAACTGTGTCGGGGACGAAGGGTCCAATTGGGCCAACTAGGAGCATCCCAGCTCGCGTGAGTTGACGGGGAAGACGCAGACGGCCATGCGGGGCTCGGGGACCTCACGGGGGAGCTTGAGGAGGCGTCAATCGGCAGCACAAGTGGCGACCGGTGGAGCTAGGGTTTGGGCTGGTGTGCGGGAGCAAGGGAGAGCTCTAGAGAGGGAGGGAGAGGATGAGAAAGAGGGCGTCGACTCGGGTGCTTATCCTTTCCCCAGGCAGTGACGGACGGCGGCAAACGAGCGGTGCGGAAGGACGGCATTAGAGCTGCCACGGAGGAGCTTGTCCTTCTATCGTCGAGGAAGAAGAAAGGAGAAAAACGACAGAGGCTTACTAGGCCTGATTGGGCTAGGGTGGGCTGGTGCAGGCTGCGGCTGCTGTGTGCTGGCGGTAGATAGAGAGAGGAGGGTGGTGGGCTAGCTGGGCTGCTCGGCCTGAGGCACCTGGCTCTCTTTTTTTAGCAGAAATCTTTTTCCTTTTCTGTTTTTGGTTTTCCATTTGTAATTTCAAATACTTTTATGTTTTGAATCATTTTAAAAATACTAGAGGATTTCAAAAATACCTTAGAACACTAAGGGGCCCTTAGAACAATTCGGGCTCTACACCTTTTATAGTTTTCGAAATGCAAACTATTTTGAATAGGTTTCAAAGAGAGGGAATGATTAGGCTTTTAGGGTTTTTCTTTACTTCCTTTTTTATGCATTTTAAAGGATGATTCTCATGAATTCACAAACAACCCTAAATATAAGATGAACTAAAACTGGGGTATTACAGCTCTATCCCCCTTACGATAATCTCGACCCGATATTCCGTAGGTAGGAAGAAGGAAGAGAAACAGAATCACTTCTAAAGATAAGAGGGAAACACACTGGACAACACGCGGAGTATCTCATGGTCAACTCATGATGGAGTGTTTATAAACTACTCCGAGATGACGACATGAAACACATCTAGGTAACGGAGGAAACAAGAGGAGATAGTTCCAAGTTGACAGATAACTAGTCTTCATCAGGATTGAGACCATGGAGCTCCAAAAGAGCTCAAGCTTCTGAAAGGGAAAGCTTACAAAATAAAGAGACCACAGACTTTTAGATACAAAACTCTACTGGGTGGCTTAAGTGCATCTTCCAGGGATATAGAAATACAGATAACCAAACTGTTGATCTACTTTTGGTACCGAAGGATCACTCTTCGTTCAACAGAAGGTCAAGACAAAAAGGTGTTTTCGTGGCGAGGACTCATAAGAGTCACAAGGAACATGTAGCAAAAGAAACTTTTGATTACCAAAATCACAGTCGCTCTTCGAACATGTATAGAGAAACGGAGGAAACTCTTATTCATCCAGGATTATCAAAATCTTTTCCAAAGATCGTGATATCACTTTACAGCACCAGATGAATAGGTAAGAAGGTTCCTGGTGACACGAGGAAAAAGAATACTTGGCACAACAGGATGCTTGCCAACATAAAAGAGTCTAGAGGATCAACCAAGAGACATTTAGCAAAACTAATTTAAAAGTTCTCCTTGATGTTCAGAATACCAGACATCAAATAAGGGTCAGACTTCGGAGACAAAGGAAACCATAAGCACAACTCCTATAATTAATCATAGAAGGAGCCTCATGAAGAGTGGTTGTTATTTGCTAATTCAAGAGAATTTGACAATAGGCATTCTGACTAGTTGTGTCAACCATTACAACAATCTTACCAAATTTACAAAGAGACCCATGTCAAAACCTTGAAGAACACAAACCATCATATCTGCTTGAGATTCAGATTTAGTCAGGTGAGATGATACTTCAGACTCAGCGTGTCCGAATAGAAAGTGTGCAACATTTACCACAAGGTAAAGTTACTAGATTCTCAAGACATGGACTACAGTGTTAAGCTCCAATAGACTGAGCTAGATTGCTAGACCCATGTATTAACAACTTGTCAACTAACAACCGCTCATACATCGAGTACTTGCGACTAAATACACCTATGTCCTTAAAGGAAACGCAGATAACTCTACTCGAATCCACGGCGACATCTTTCACCATTTGCCCGTGAATCGGAGAAGGTTACTTCTAACATCCAGAACACATACTTCGAGATAACCCAAAGATGGTTCTCAAAAGTTTTCCAACATTAATGTCATATGTTCCATATGAATCTATTCTTGCATGGAGAAAATAAGGATGTCATCGATGGGCTCAAGAACAAACTTATCAAAATAATCTATGAAGATGGACTCATATGTTGTATGAAAATGGCAAAGGATTGGTCAGACCAACGAACATGAGGATGTACTCAGGTGAAACATCACAAGTAGCAACATCATCGAGATAGTCCTTGGAAATGAGTTTGATTTGATGATAACCCAGATCAAATCAAAGGTGGGGGAAGATATCATTTCCACGAAGGAAACACTATCTTTCTTCAACATGAATAGAACTAGACATCCCTTTAAGATGAACTAAGTTAGATAGAACTTTTGTCTTACAACTCTCCAAGTTGTTGTTTAAGCTCAACCAACTAATTCAGGGTATCTAGTATGGATCCTTGGAGAAAGGAGTAGTTCAGAGAACTTGCTTGCTCAAGAACTTGACAACACGGTCATGTGGCAACATGGCGATACTTCTAGTAGACATCTAGAATATCACGGACCACCGATATGTCATAGAGTTTGAGAGGACACTTGCTTGGTAAGGTAAGAAGACATAGTCTTAGAGCTTTAGCACAAGGCTAACTCTTTGACCAAAGAGAGGGTACCTAAATAATGGACTTGGTAGCACAATCATCCTTGGCTTAGTGACAGTGTTAACCATCACGCTAAGAAT
The DNA here is from genome assembly GCA_910589775.1 of Avena eriantha. Lineage (NCBI taxonomy): Eukaryota > Viridiplantae > Streptophyta > Magnoliopsida > Poales > Poaceae > Avena > Avena eriantha. The sequence continues at coordinate 509,207,980 of OU342743.1, forward strand.
GACTCAAATGTCCTGGAAATCCAAAGTAATAATAATTGCTAAGAATCTCAGATGGCCACATTATTACGCACACTCATCATTCACGAGCACAAAAGCTTAGAGGAAGGGTGGTTAAATATGTATAGAAGCATCACTTCATTAAGGGGTCATGAAACTCGGCACGACCTCTTAGTATAAAAGGATGTGATACTCTAAGATAGAACAGATAGAAGCTAATCATGCCTCTTAATCTGTGGATTACAACACTTTGACCTGGTCCTAGATATGACGAGGTACTGGAGTTTGTTTCTCCTGACATCCCCAAATGGTTTGTCATGACGGACCACAAGTGACATGGGTATACCCTACAGGTACTCGAGCTTGGTATATACGGCCTGAATACATGGAGGCCCACGGTGTCGCCAAGGCCGAAATGAAGGACTCGAGTAGCCTACGGACTCTCGATTGCTTGAAGAACAAGAAGAAACTAAAGATAGAAAGTTCAAAGGGGAAAACCCTAACCTGTAACCGACTCGACCTGCTACCCGAGACCTAGCCTATCTATATAAAGGCTAGGAGGGGGCGGCGAGAAGGACACACACAACCCTAGTTTCTACAACCCTCGACAGATTGCATCTGCGCACCATTGTAATCTTCGATTCCCTCGATAATTCCACGAGTAGACAAGCAGGAGTAGGGACCTCTACGAGGCCTGAACCTGGGTAAATCTTCGAGTCCCCTGTGTGCTTGTTTGCTAGCCGATAGATGTCTCCAGTGCTCCCTCCTTCTCCAAAACCCAAGTCCATAACAATGGGAATTGATGAGTTAAACCCTCGTCAATTGGCGCCGTCTGTGGGAATTGGGAGTGCTGATGTTGCGGCTTCTTCGGCCCCATCAACCGCAATCTACAACTCCGCAACAGCGGAGATTCGCCAGCTCTTCAGCGTGTTCAACATCACCGTCCACACGCCGGCCACTCGCCCGGCTTTCGAGTCCGTGGGTGACGGGATCAGCTTGGCAATAGGGAGCTTCCGCTTCCAACTTGGTCAGATGGGAACGCTCCGCATGCCTGACCAGCCGAAGGTGCCGTCGATTGCCCCAGCATCATGGTTCCCTCCATCGATCGGCACCCTCAGTGAACGCAACGCCCCAACAACAGTCGAGAACACGGTGAACGACAGCAGACGCGACTCCAGTCTGAGCGATCTAGCCACTGAAGATGGTTCCTACGGCTCCGGATCTGGGAGTTGTGGAAGCAGCAGCTTCCCCAATCACTTCATGTGCGCCGTCATCAACGCAGACGATACCTCCGCCAACCGCGATAACACTGGCAATCGTGGTAACGGAACCGACCCACCTCTTGGTGGCAATGGCGGCAACGGTGGCAACGGCGGCAACGGTGGTGATCGCACCAACGCCAACAACGGAGGAGCAATCGAACCTCCAAGCATAATAAATGAGCAAACCGGCGAACGCGTCGTGATCAGGCTCAACGAGCAAGAATGGGCTCGCTGCCACGATGCCCTACGAGGCACTCCTCTACCCTTGCTCCTGAAGGAAGAATTCAAGCGCCAAGTACAAACAATCGCGCAACTTGAGGCACACAAAAAAGCAGCAGTCGAGTCGAGCCTTCGTCGTGCTAGGCTCTCCTCCCACGGAGGATCCTCTTCAAAAGGCAACAAGTACATCGCCAAAAAGTGGCAATCTCGGATGGCCCATCTCACCGAGCAAGAACGCATAGAAGCTGCAAAGGTCCTCGACTTCAGCTCTATGACAGTCGATACACAGGGCAATGTGGTCCCTAAGATACCACAAGCTGCAGTTAGAGCGGCCACCATGTACCTCCTTTACAACCAGCCACAGCTAGAGATCTTCGAGCCGCCATGCACCAATCTACGATCACGGGCTTGGGATTAATCGAGGCCGCCCTCGACAAGGAGCCAACACCAGAGCCAAAGAAAGGCAAAGCGCTACTCCTCGCCCTCATCCAGTGACGACACTCACGACCTATCTCGACGTCGCCGCTCACGGCGACACGACCACGACCACGATGCGCGTGATGACATCACGCAGCACAACATCGACAAATCAAGGGCGCGGCGTGCTCGGTCGACTGACTTAGAAGAGGAGGACGTGGAGCTCTACGGCGCCAGATGCTTCAGCAGGTCCATCAGGCAAAAGCGAATGCCTAAGGGGTTTAAACTCCCGTCGGATAACCCAAAGTTTGACAGCCTATAGGACCCGAAGATCTGGCTGGAGGACCACATCTCCTCCATCAGCCTCCATGGCGGCAGTCGAAGCATGGCCATGCAATGCTTATAGTTACAGCTGCAAGGCGCCGCCCGAGCGTGGCTCAACAACCTCCCACGCAGATCGATTCGCAGTTGGGATGAGCTGGTTTATAACTTCGTGCGCAACTTCAAGGGCACGTACAAGCGGCCTGCATCAATCGAAGAGCTGAGATGCTGCCAGCAAAGATCGGTCGAATCGCTACGCTCCTACATCCAAAGGTGGTCCATCATCAAGAACTCCACAGAGAACATCTCGGAGGATCGCGTGATTGACGCATTCAACGGCGGCGTCCGCCGGCTAGAATTCAGGGAGGAGCTGGGCTGCTCAAAGCCCAAGACCATCGACCACCTGATGGAAATCACGAATCGGTGGGTTGATGGAGAAGATTCGGTGAAAAATCGCGTCCACTCTGACGAGGAAGCGGAACTCGAGCGCATACGCGATCGCCGAGGCAAACGCCGCATGCGCATCTACGATGACCGCGACGGCGTCAACATGGTTGCAGCTGGCTATGCCGACAGACATGATGATAACCGCAACAGCGGATACTGTAGTGGCGGATACCGCGACTCCGGGAAAACCACGCAAGTGTGGCAACGCCGCAATCGCGATGAGGCACCCGTGACATCCATTGAGGACAAACTGTCCGGGCAATGTACGGTGCACTTCTATATCGACAAGCATGATGGAAAGAAGAAGGCTAGCCACCTCCTCAAGGACTGCCGTGAGTTCCTCAAACTACATGAGGGATTGGTTCGAATGAATCACAACACATTCGAAAGAGGCTACAGAGCCGCTCCAGGCGCCGTAGCACATGAAGCTCCGCCACCACCACCGGGACAACCTCCAAATGCAGCTGCACCGGACCAGCACCACGGAGGCAAACCATACCCACGGGCGATGGGTACCATGATGATCCAAAAGGGACGCCCCTCGAATCGGGTGTAGAAGGCCATCACCCGCCAAGTCAACTTGGCCACACACTCGCCACCATCTACCACTGAGTACCTCAGCGGAAGCGAGTCCTGCATCACCTTCGACAAACGCGATCACGCACCTCAAGTACTCCATCTAGGCCATTGCCCCCTCGTAGTCGAGGCGCAAATAAGAGGCTTCGACATGAGCCGCGTCTTCATGGATGGCGGAAGCGGCATCAACCTTATATTCGCGAGTACCTTGCGAGCAATGAGGATCCCCCTAACTTGCCTAGACGCCTCGGACACAACATTCCATGGCATCGTCCCAGGAAAAGGTGTATATCCCCTTGGCAAAATCAACCTCGACGTCATCTTCGGCACGCTGAAGAAATTTAGGCGCGAGCGTATCAACTTTGAGGTCGTCGACTGGCCCTCACAATACCACTGCATCCTCGGACGTGTCGCGTTCGCTAGGTTCATGGCAGTACCACACTACGCCTACCTGCAGATGAAAATGCCAGGTCCTAATGGCATCATCACGATCAACGGAAGCTTTGAGAGATCCGACAGTTGCGAGAGGGAATTCAACAAAATTTCCCAGTCCTTTGGCATGCAGGAAGAACTCGCGAGACTAAAGGAGTCGACAGACAACAGTCTGCCTCCCCTGAGCCGGCCAAGTTCGCCTGATCTAACCTTCGACTCATCAGTGCACACAAAGAAAGTGCAGGTCCACCCATTGGATCTCGCCAAAACGGCCCTCATCGCCAACAACTTGAGTCCCGCATAGGAACTCGCGCTCATCAAATTCCTCCGTGAGCACTTTGAAATTTTCGCCTGGTGTCCTGCGGACATGCCAGGAGTTCCCATGGAATTCGCCGAGAATGCACTCAACGTCAACCCAGACGCAAGGCCAGTCAAGCAAACAATCCAGCAATTATCTGAGCCAAGAGCAAAGGCAGTCGGAATGGAGATCAACATACTCCTCGACGACAAATTCATACGCGAGATCAAGGAAAGCACTTGGCTCGCCAACACGGTGCTAGTACCAAAAAAAGAAACGGATATCCTGCGGATGTGCGTGGGCTTCACCTCTTTAAATAAGCACTGTCCAAAGGATCATTTCCCGCTACAGCGAATCGACCAGATCATCGACTCCACCGCGGGAGGCGAGCACCTCTGCTTCCTCGATGCCTACTCAGGCTATAATCAGATTCGAATGAAGGAGGATGACCAATAAAAAACAGCGTTTACAATGCCCTTCGGTGTGTTCTGCTACAACACAATGCCTTTCAGGCTAAAAAACGCAAGAGCCACCTACCAGCGGTGCATGCAGGCCTGCCTCAAAGAGCAACTTGGTCGGAACATTCAAGTCTATGTCGACGACATAGTAATCAAGACCAAGGAGGAAGCCTCACTAATCGACGATTTGCGCGAAACCTTCGCCAACCTCGACTGCTACCGGATCAAGCTCAATCCAGACAAATGCGCCTTTGGCGTACCATCCGGGCAACTACTCGGGTACCTCTTCTCCACAAGGGGAATCGAGGCAAACCCAAAGAAAATAAAAGCCATACTGGCCATGGAGAAGCCGAAAAACATAAGGGGCGTCCAGCAGCTGGCTGGGCGAATCGCGGCCCTCAGTCGATTCATCAGTCGGATGGGAGAAAAGGCGCTGCCCTTCTACCAACTCCTCCGCAAAGCTGAAAAGTTCGAGTGGACCAATGAACCACAAGAAGAATTCGAAGATTTCAAGCGCCTGCTATCCACTTCGCTAGTACTGGTGACCCCATGAGAAAAGGAACCACTGTTGCTGTATATCTCTGCCACCAACCAGGTGGTTAGCACAGTACTTGTGGTCGAACGAGCCGAGGAAAACAAGGTCCATGGGGTATAGCACCCAGTCTACTACCTCAGCGAGGTCCTCACGGCAACAAAACAGCGGTACCCGCACTACCAGAAGCTGGCGTATGGCGTCTTCATGACCGCCCGGCGACTGCGCCATTACTTCCAGGAGCACTCAATCGTGGTGGTCAACGACACCCCGTTGGGACATATCATCAATAACCCCGACGCCACAGGACGAGTCGCGCTTTGGGGAATAGAATTGTCTCCATGGGACATTACATACGAAAAGTGCGACGCAATCAAGTCGCAAGTTCGTCCTGACTTCCTCGTGCACTGGCTAGAGAACCAACTCCCCGACAAACCAGATATGTCCTACCTCTGGACAATGCACTTCCATGGATCCAAGCAGAAGGACGGAGCAGGTGCAGGTGTCATACTGACATCACCCCAAGGGGACAAGCTGAAGTACATCCTGCGAATGCAGTTCACCGCCTCCAACAATGAAGCTGAATACAAGGCCCTATTGCACGCGATGAGGATGGCAAAAGCCTGCGGCGCCAAGAGGCTCATTATATACGGCGACTCCAAGTTGATCGTCAACCAAACAATGCATGAGTGCGACGCACTGAATGAAAACATGATTGCGTACCGCGACCTCTACAACACACTCAAGGGATACTTCGACGGTTGCGAACTGCGACACGTAGGTCACGAAACCAGTGAAGAGGCGGACGCACTCGCCAACATAGGCTATACCTGTGCCCCCATACCACCTGGGGTATTTCTCGAGTGCATCTACGAATGCTCCATCAAGCCAAAGGCCGTAGAGAAGAAAACAAGCGCAGCAGCGGACTCGGGGGCTACGCCGCCCAAAGAGCCAATGGCACTCGATAACTTGGAGCTGGACACAGGACTCGAGGGACCAATGACCGTCGTGATGATTAAACAATCCTGGACGCAACCATACATCACGTACCTCCTCAGCAAGAGGCTACCATACGATCCGACTGATGCACGGCACATCGCGCGGCGATCCAAGGTATTCGTTGTTATCAACGGCGAACTGTATAAATGCAGCATCACAGGAGTACTCCAACGATGCGTCTCCACGGCCGACGGAAGAGTTGTTCTCCTCCACATCCATGAGGGGACCTACGGGCACCACGCCGGCAGTCGCGCCCTCGTTGCCAAAGCTCTACGAGCTGGATTCTACTGGACTACTGCCATGCGTGATGCCAAGGACATCGTCCAAAAATGCAACGCTTGCCAGCGATTCACGGACAAGCCGCATGCACCTGGCACAGAGCTACGGCCAATTCCATTGGCCTGGCCCTTCGCGGACTGGGGACTCGACATGGCTGACAAACTTCCAAGGTCCTCACGAGGAGGCTACGTCTACCTCTTGGTCGTAGGCGACAAATTCACCATGAGGGTTGAGGCCATGCCAGTGACCAACCAATTAGTGCACAGCGCAGTCAAGTTCTTCGAGTCCATCGTCTACCGCTTCGGAGTACCGCACATCATCATCACCGACAATGGGACGAACTTCAAATCCAAGGAGTTCCAAGAATTCTGCGAGAATCTGGGGATCAACATCAGCTACACCTCAGTAGCGCATCCACAGACCAACGGTCAGGTGGAATAGGCGAACGGGCTCGTATGTGGCGGCATCAAGAAGCAACTCCTCCGGCCACTCGAACAAGTCGCGGGTTGCTGGCCAGATGAACTGCAATCAGTACTCTGGAGCCTACGCACAACTCCAAACAGTGCTACGGGCTACACCCTGTTCTTTATGGTGCACGGGGCCGAGGCAGTGCTACCCTCCGAGGTATGGTACAAAGCTCCGCGCGTGGTCGCTTACAGCGGACAAGAGTCATCCCTCGCACTCGAAGACTCCGTTGACCTCCTGGACAAGGCAAGGGAAATCGCCGCAGAAAGATCAATGATCTACCAGTAGAACCTGCGTAACTACCACAGTAGGAGGCTACGCCCCAGATCCTTCGTCGCAGGTGACCTGGTCCTGCGACTGAAGCAGCAGGGACATCTCAAGCTCGAGTTCCCCTGGGAAGGACCATACGTGATTACAGAAGTAATACCAGGTGGCGCCTATCGCCTTCAAGATCTAGAGACAGGAGTCGCATGCTCCAACCCTTGGAACGTCGCACAACTGCGACGCTTCTACCCTTAGTCGTTTTTCTTTTACATTACAAATAAGGCACTCAGCCAAGGCTACTTAGCCACACATTGTACTCCGTACTGTCCTTTGAATAAATAAAGCTAAGTGCCCCAAAACTCTGTGTTCTCCTTTATTTTTCCATAATTTATCTACTCGGGGGCTGCGCCACCCTATATACATCTGTTCTACGAACCAAAACGCGATATCCTGAGTAGCTGGCACATCAATCGAAACCCTTGACACAACATTAACCCACAACGCACCTGACAGGTTGACAAGGGACAGAGATAAGAGCATGGCCAGGCTAACGAACATGAATCGCATAGTGCAACGCACTTACACGCTAACAAGCTCTTTATACATAATCGACAGTCAATTATATACAACGTATATACAAACTTTACAACATTTGTACACTTATGTGCAGGACACAAATTAAGCTACTACTGCAACAAAAGAACGTTGGTCTACTCCTCGAAGAAATCGACGATCTCCTCTGCTGGGCGATCCACTGCCTGGTAGTGCGGCACCATATTACAAGCAGAACCTGCTGGTGGCGCAGGTGGCCCAACCGCAATCGCCGCAACATCTACGTCAGGCCTATGTAGTCGCACCAGCGATAGAGCGGCCTTAGCACCAACCACCAACTATTTCCTTACGCACTCGCGCACCGCAGCCAAATCTTGGAACTTGGCAAGAAGGGCCAGCAGGCTTGAGGGAGCAACATCCAGCGGAAACATCGTCCGATAAATGTTCTTCAAGCATGACTATGACTTCTTCATAAAGTGAAGCACTCGCGACACACGATCCTGCAGGGTCGCCAGCGCAATCGCACGATCATGATCCACCTAGAAGTATCCACTCTCCTGAAGTTGCTCTTGGGTCAGATCATGCATGCGAATGGCAATCCTATCCCTCTCATCATGCGGATGGCGCGCGCTGACAACTATACAAAGCAATGATGGAAGCATGAGGACATCACACCACTGCGAGTGACTACAAGGAAAAGATAAGAGCAAGCAAACTAACACTTAAATTGGTCGCCCAGCTGCGTCATCTCCCCCAGCAGATACTATTCTCGGGCGGTGGCTTTCTCCGCCTTTGACTTCCATACATCCGCGTTACTGCGGAGCATGGGTAATTCACGCTCCAGCTGCTTCACGTGGTCACGCAGTCGCGAAAGCAGCGACAACTCATCCACCCTGGAGTGCGGCGGTGCCAAAGTATCATCAAGGGGCGGCGAGTCCTGAGGTTCCCTCAAAGGATCACTTTATGTACCCTACCACAAGCCAAGATAAAAGCAAATAAGACGATCAAATCGACACACAGACAAAAGATTCGGGGGAATACAAGATTGGCAAAAGTTCTAGCAGATACACCCGCCAAAAAGGCATGTTCTAGGCAAAAGGCATAAACTAATCAACTATTACAAAGCTATTGAGGAGCGATTGGCTTCTTCGACTTCGACGGCTTCGGGGGCTTCATCGAGTCCGTGGTAGTGTTAGATGCCACTGACTTTCCGCCATCCCTGATGCCGCAGCCTTTGCCGCCTTCTTGGCTCGCTGCAGCTCCTTAGAGTACTTCGCAACCGTGTTAATCAGCTGCGGCCCATATTTGCCACAGGCAGTCGCGAAGGGAGCAAAACTACCTGCTGGACGTCCGTGCTAATGGGCATCACCTTCGAAACCACTGCAGGATCAACCTCGACTCCGTGGGCCTGCACCATGGCAAGTGACATGGACGTGCCAGCCGCACGGAGGGAGTTCTTGAAGCTTGAAGGAACACCCCCGGCGAGAGACTCCACCAGCTCGTCCATGTTCTCGATTAGCTCAGCCTTGGGCATCAACTCCTCCCGGAGGCGACTGAGCACGCCCTTGGCCTTGGAAAGCGTATCCTGAACGGCGGCGCTGCGGTCCTCGACTGCTGAAGGCGCACCTACCAAAGCATCGTCGCGGCGGAGGGCCTGAGGGTCGAAGCTCAAACCGCTAGCATCTGTACATAAACCCACACATGGACACAAACATCAGCGCCAATGGCAAAAATCGAACAGAGACAGATAATGATACCCAAGCATAGTACCTGAGAGGGCTTTGGCAATCGAGAAAAGTTGTTCTTCGAACAACTTCTCCCTAGCCGGGATGGAGGCCCACAGATCCTCTTCACGCCTCTGCGCCTCGTCACATGCTGCGATTGCCTCATCGCGACCCTTCACAGCCGCCGCGAGTGTCTTCTCCATGGTGGCGGCGTCGCGCAAAAGGGCATTATGCTCAGCTACAAAGACAAAAAAGGGATGGACTATCAGTCGACTACACAAAAACGGCGCAGAAAAGTGAGAAGTGAAGAACACTTACTTTCAACCACGCGATGACGCGTCTCCAGCATTGCATGCTCGCGGCCCATCGCAAGCACTTGCTCCGCCAAGTGAGCGGCTTCCTTCACAAGGAGCTATCGCACAACAAGGGATCAGCAGAACCAATAGATAACATCGATTGTAACATTAAAAGAAGAAATCCTACACTTACATGATCCTCCAATGACTACGAAGTTGTCTGGTGTGCCGTCATCCGAGCAGCCATTCGATGCTCCCCTTCATGCGGAGAGCTGGTAGAGTTGTGCCCGGAGTGGGACGCCAATGGAGGGGAAGGAGCTTGCTCGACCTCTTTCTTGGCCCTTGAGGTCGCGACTCCTGATTCTTTCAAAAATTGGACGTGGCCAGAAGATGACGACGCCTCTTGACTGCAAGACAAAATCAACATCAAGAAAAGGAAAAATCCAGAGACGAACCAAAAAGGGCAAATCCAGAGAAGAGCAAACAAACTAGAAATCTTACCAATCAAACTTATCAAAGTCAAAAGTGGGCTCCCCCGACTCTGACGAGGACTCCTTGGGCAGTCGCATCTTCCTCTTGCGAGAAGATGGTGCCACGGTCCTCACGGGAATTGCAGGGATTGGCGACTCCGCACCAACGCCTGCACCTTCCGGAGTCGAAGGAGATGACGCGTCGGAATCCTCGCTGCGTGAACGCTTGCGAGTATCCGGACTACCCGACTCGGGGGATTCCTCCTCCACATCAGATAGGACGGTTGACTCCGACTCGTCCTCTTCCAAGGCTTCGCGAGGGATAACCCCCTCAGGAAGAGGGGGCATACAGGGTGATACCGCCCAATCCTGCATACAGACAACAATTTAGCACAAAGATAAGAAACATTAAACAAAGCAATCAACAAACTAAGCTACTGCGTAGCGCAGCTATACCTTAGGAGGAGGATTAGCAACATCGAACGGAAGAACAACTGGTTCACTGGGGAGCATGTCCTTGACGGTGTACTTCCTGACCAGCCGAACCCTTTTATCCACCTCACTCGCGGACATGCCATCGGCAGACACACGAGTGACATCGTCAGCGCCAGCCCACTGAAACATGGGGTGGACTCTGGCCTGTAGGGGCTGGACGCGACGGCGCAGCCACGTGCGAATGAGGGCGTAGCCCCCCTCCTCTTTGCCTATGCGACTCTCGAGGTCGTAGATGCGCTCGTACATCACATCTGTCTCCGCGGACTCGCCAGACATGACTACATTCTTCTAGGAGCGCATCCTCTTGCACGGAGCGGGATCAAAAGGTGCGAGTCCGAAGTGCTCCCCGTCAGCCCTCTCGTCGCGGATGTAGAACCACTTGTCCCTCCACCCTTGGACGGACGCTGTGAGCTTGATATTGAAATAGGTGGCGGATGGATCGATGTGGATTCCGCAGCCGCCAACATCATAGACTAAGGAGCCCGACGCAGATTGGCGCTTCAATTTGAAGAGGCGCTTGAAGAGGCCGAAGTGCGGCTCGATTCCGAGCCAGCACTCGCAGAGGGTGATGAAGCAAGAGATGTGGAGGATAGAGTTCGGGGACAGCTGATGGAGCTGAAGCCCGTGAAAACATAGGAGGCCCCTGTAGAAGGGATGCAGGGGCAAAGAGAGGCCGTGAATGATAAACGCCAAGAACATCACTCAAAAACCAGCGGGAGGAGAGGGGATTATCTCACCGCCAGGGACGCGCGCGTCGGCGACTGCGGCGGACAGCACTCCGTCTTGGCAAAGAAGATGAAGATCAGAGGACTTGATGATGGAGGGACGCCACGCGCCATTTGTGACATGGGTGCCCGTGCCCTTCTTCTTCCCACCAGCAGCGGTGCTAGTGCCCGCAGCGGTGGAGCCGCCTTTCTTCTTCACCGCAGTAGCGGTAGCCGAGGAATCGGCCGCATCACCTCCCTTCTTCTTCCCCATTGCGCGGTGGCGATGTGACCGAAGAAAGTAGCTGGGAAATGTGAGAAGCTGGTCCAGTGGTGTGGAGGAAAAGAGAGTAGAGAAAGCAGGGGAGCAGCGGCAATGGCGATGAAGGAAAAAGACGAGCGAAAGTAGATGTGAATTTCACTGTCGCAGCGTCACTACTTAACCCCTGGAAGATGCAATCCAACGGCCTAGAAAATCCCTACTAGACGTGTGGCAATCATCGCGCTAGACACGTGGAGGAGCGGAAATGCGAACCGTCCCCCCACTGCTCCCATTACGCGCGGAAATGAGGAGGCGCAGTTAAAATAAAGATTGCACACGCCTAGTCAAATCAAAGTTAGGGAGTGGGACCCACTGCTCGTTACGTCCCGTCAAACTCGCTCACATGGGCAACTGAGGTCATGAAATTGTCAGCACTGACGTCATCAAAGCTATGCAGCAAAAGACTTCGACTACTTTAGTCCCTGCCTGAGTCTTCGACTCAACCAGGCACTCGGGGGCTACTCCCATAGGGAGTGCTGGTCGCGCACCCTATGATTTATCTCTTCTTTTTACAAGAACATGGAAAATCAAGGCAAACCCAACCACTCGAAATACGGTTCGACTAGGGGCATGGGTTACTCCCATAGGGAGCGCCGGAAACAAATTCGACTGAACACAAGCAAACAAAAGGCGACAGCAGTCGCAAAAAGTTCTTTAGTCCCTGCCTGAGTCTTCGACTCAACCAGGCACTCGGGGGCTACTCCCATAGGGAGCGCTGGTCGCGCACCCTATGATTATTTGTACGAAAAAACTGTGTGTTGATAACATCTACACTCGAAACTCATGGCGACACCGCCTCATAATTTTTCCCAACAAAGATACTGCATCTCGTGGATCACCCGAATCGTCTCCACGATGATAAAATTCGGATGCCGCGCTTACAGCGTTAAGGTAAGACCTGAATAAGGCCTGACAACGCATTAGCTGCGCACTACCAGAAATATATCCGTGCCTACGGGTACGATGAACATGCCTTGACGGACGCGTCGAGTGCTCACACCCATATAACTAGAATTCGACTCTTGTAAGACCTCCGTGGCTTGAGTCGAATTACACCAGCACGTTTCCGGATTCGAGTCCGGGGACTCGAGTTTGAGTAGATTGCGTTGTTTTACCCTAAGGTAGTTAACTGATACCGATACATCGGTTAAATCAGGCACACACATCAACAATCCCTATGACACAAACAAAGCAGTCGAAAATATACTCATTCATGCACTCGAAAGGCTTCATAAAGTCCCTAGTCGAATCTGCGATTCCACTGGACACTCGGGGGCTACTGACATGGGTATACCCGATAGGTACTCGAGCTTGGTATATACGGCCTGAATACGTGGAGGCCCACGGTGTCACCAAGGCCGAAATGAAGGACTCGAGTAGCCTACGAACTCTCGATTGCTTGAAGAACAAGAAGAAACTAAAGATAGAAAGTTCAAAGGGGAAACCCCTAACCTGTAACCGACTCGACCTGCTACCTGAGACCTAGCCTATCTATATAAAGGCTAGGAGGGGGCGGCGAGAAGGACAGACACAACCATAGTTTCCACAACCCTCCCCAGATTGCATCTGCGCACCATTGTAATCTTCGATTCCCTCGATATATCCACGAAAAGACAAGTAGGAGTAGGGACCTCTACGAGGCCTGAACCTGGGTAAATCTTTGAGTCCCCTGTGTGCTTATTTTCTAGCCGATAGATGTCTCCAACGGACCCTACTTCTCCAAAACCCAAGTCCATAACAATGGGCATTGATGAGTTAAACCCTCGTCAACAAGAGTATCTTGCATCGGAAGACACCAATGCACATTACTACTTGGCTACTAACTGGTAGATATAGGTCTGAAACAACAAGGGGAGAAGAACATGCTCAGGATAGAATCCCGAGATGTGGATGCATAGATTATCAATCTTCTGAAAACCAATGCATAGATGGGAAGGTGTGGCAGAGTCATGATTATAGATGTGAGACTCACGAGGAGTACTCTTGTCGTGATCTATATGGTTCCACTAAAGAACATCTGCCATAGCATGTGGTAGGGGAAGTCCTTAATTGTTAAAATTAAACCGCGGCAATAACCACAAGCTTGAAGGAAAGAACTTTAGTACTAGCCATCCCGAGATAATGTTTAAACATTAACAATAGGTGTAAACAGGATGAACCTTGGGTTAAAGATCAGCTTCATGTACAAGATTCATAACATCAGAATCTAGCACAATACGGGATCTTTGGTTCAAGTCCGAGGGTTAAAACCTGAGAAAGAAGTAACTCTTGAGTGATGCAGCATACATTGCAATATAGTAATCAAAAGGTAGCTTCCAAGAGAAGAAAGAACTTCTGAAGTACCCAAAAAAAAGGGAGGCATACGAGGCGAAAAGAAACCTCGAAGCCGAGAACAGAACACTATGGATCCTACAATATAATATTGTGGGCCCATAAGATATAGAGACCTTGATGGAAAGGGAATCTCTCAGCTGAAACAGAACAAAGGGGAACAAGGAATTCACAACACACTAAACTCTAGAGAACTCAACACTAGGTCAACTGGCTGAGAAACGGCATGCCTAGAAGGCACCTAAGTTTTGAAAGACTAGAAGAGGTATCAAAACGTTTCCAAAATCAACACAATATAAGATGACCCAGAGTTAGAGTGAAACTGGGTAAGGAGAAAAAGAAGCATACCAGAGTTTTCGCAAATACTTTTTAGCTTTAAAGTAGTTTCACAAACACTAGACTCGACATCGACCAATAGCAAGGTTTTCCTATGGTCGGTACTGCTCTGATACCAAAAACTGTGACACCCTCGGGATCAGGGTTAAACAAATCCAGACCTTAGCCTGACATAAGCTTAACCTAGAGCTTGAGGATATCCAGTGAAGAATCTGTAACACAACAGTAACCCTGCGACACAAAAATTATTACAGCAATCTCATAACTGAGCAAAGAACCAAAATATTACAAGCAGAGGTCACTGAGCACAAACATCAAATAACGGGAGGCAAATTATGCTATTAAGTATAGCAAAGTTAACAAATGGCCTAAGTGGCCTGAAGCATAACGATGACGTCCCAGCACATAGATTCCAAGCTGCCGGCCGGGAAACCCAAGCTACACATCGGTGTCGATGTCGTACCAAACTTGTCTTTTGGGGAACACTTATTTTTCTACAAAAGTATCAACAAAGAAAGGGTAAGTACAGGGTGTACTTCGCATGATTTATGGCAGGTGGAGTTATTTTGCATAAAGCCATCTTTGTTTATAAAACAAGGGGGGAAGAAGCTCGTCTACTCAGAATATTTTAAAAGTGGATAAGAGAGCGACATCTCCGAAGAATTCATCAACATCTTGATATCCACCAAAGTAATCCTCATCTCACAACCAGGATCACCCCCTCGTACCCATGAGGAAGCATCCTTAAGCACATGTTGAACTACCAAGTTTTACGATTAGGTTATGGTTCTCTATGATCTTAGAATACGGTCACCAAGCGCTCATAACTGTGAACATGACTTTTCGAAAATATTTAACCCTGCAGGGGTGTACAACTTTACCCACACGTACCAACCAACTCTTAATGCCACTAGATAAGCCCTCTTCCTTGGAAGGCCGACTGAGGGTGGTTGACCATGACCTTTACCTTGCTTTCGCCGAGACCATGAGTCACGCCCTATGGATGGTTCCGTCGTAATGGGTTAAATCCCGAAGCCAGTCCCTAGAGATGTGAGGCGAGGTTGGTTTATCAGGGGTGCCATCTACCCCAAGCAACCCATCCACGCTTACCTACATGTTATGATGCACCTTCACCCGCCAAATCTTTCAAAATGTTTCCTATGCATATGTCGAATGGAACGCCCGAACTATGTGACTCATGGAATCTACTAGGCACGTTAATCAGCGGAGGGGTTCCCAAGCCCCGTGTGGTTGTATGCTCATCTTGGTCCAAAGGCAAGAACTCGGTTCCTAGTAGTGGCGAGCATGGGACTACAAAAACCACATCCCACCATGGTCTCCCATACAAGCCTTAGCATGCTTAACCTTAACCACTGATCTTACCTCATCAGTATACCTCGTTCTCCTGTCATACTAGATTCTCTGCGTTTGGTACATCTTCTGGACGAACCAGCACTGACAGCTAAGCATGGCTAAGCAAGACATAGATAAGCTCTAGCAGTGCACACAAGCTAAACCTAGTTATGCAAGGAGTAGTGGATCAGGTAATATAAGCTCAAGGGGGTAATGCAATAGATAGGATACTCTATCTATCGATAAAAGACCATAGTAGAACCATATGTATCATGGCCAGAATTGAAATGCTTTCGAAATCATAGGATTGTATAATGGTGGGGCTATGCTAGCCTTGTTTGTTGATACCCAGATATAGATCTTCGGAAGCATTGTACTTTACTTTATTACAGTTTGTCAAGTATTGTTCGTCAATCTTCGATGGTGTTGATCTCGGTCTTCGATCTCAATCTCGATATCGTATTCTACCGGGAAGAAGCAAACACCGGAAAGAAAGGGAAACAATCAACACATGGCATCGATGCAATGCTCAAGAAAGGATGATGATATGACAAGTTAATTAGTATTGTAATGAAACCATAAAGCATGCTTGGCAATTTAAGCGGGATCCGAGGGGTCCAAACCCTAATACGGAAAGGACTTCGGAATCACCTGCGGGGTTCAATTGATTCTTCTACATAAACTTGTAATTAAAGTTGTTGAACAATTCATGATTATGAGTCTATGTTGTGGATCTCAATTTTTAGAACATTTTGATATATTATACACATTTTTCTGAATTATAAATAATTACTTATTGAATTTACAAGATTATAACAATTTCTAGAATTAATAAAACAGTTTATTAAACTTTTTACAAAATATAACAAAACAAGGAAACCTTTTACACTGGGACTGGGCTAGCCACAGAGGCTGATGGTTGGGCCCAGGGCCACGTCAGCATACACGCTAGTGTAGGAGGACCCACCCTGCGTGTGACCAGATGTGACCCGCGCGTGCTGGCGTTAGGATGACGTCACCGTGCCGGTGGCTCCCAGATCGGCAACGAAGCGGCGAGGGAGGCGATGCGGGGCTGTGCGACTTTGTCCGTTTGAACTAGCGCGTCAAGACGGACACAAAGCTGGTGGCACCGCTGCTAGATGGCCACCGGAGACGGCCGACGATGAGCTAGCATGGCGGCAGACAGAGGACCACGTTGGGGGAACGCTACAGAGCGAGAGGGAGATGGGGAAGTAGTCCTTGAGTACCAGAACCTCACCAGGAGCTTGAAGACGGCAACGACAAGCTCGGAGGAGGCCGGACGGTGGCGATTTGACGGTGAACTGTGTCGGGGACGAAAGTTCCAATTGGGCCAACTCGGAGCATCCTAGCTCACGTGAGCTAGCGGGGAAGACGCAGACAGACGTGCGGGGCTCGGGGACATCACGGGGGAGCTCGAGCAGGCGTCAATCGGTGGCACAAGCGGCGACCAGCGGAGCTAGGGTTTGGGCTGGTGTGTGAGAGCAAGGGAGAGCTCCAGAGAGAGAGGGAGAGGATGAGGACGAGGGCGTCGACTCGGGTGCTTATCCTTTCCCCAGGCAGTGACGGACGATGGCAAACAAGCGGCACGGAAGGATGGCATCGGAGCTTCCACGGAGGAGCTTCTCCTTCTGTCGTCGAGGAAGAAGAAAGGAGAAGAACGACAGAGGGGTACTGGGCCTGATTGGGCCGAGGTGGGCTGGTGCAGGATGCGGCTGCTGCGTGCTAGCGGCAGATAGAGAGAGGAGGGAGGTAGGCTAGCTGGGCTACTCGGCCTGAGGCATATGGCTCTCTTTTTTAGCAGAAATCTTTTTCCTTTTCTATTTTTGGTTTTCCATTTGTAATTTCAAATACTTTTATGTTTTGAATCATTTCAAAAATACTAGAGGATGTCAAAAATACCTTAGAACACTAAGGGGCCCTTAGAACAATTTGGGCTCCACACCTTTCATAGTTTTCGAAATTCAAACTATTTTGAATAGGTTTTCAAAGAGAGGGAAGGATTAGTCTTTTATGGTTTTTCTTTACTCCCTTTTTTATGCATTTTAAGGGATCATGCTCATGAATGCACAAACAACCCTAAATATAAGATTAACTAAAACTGGGGTGTTACAACTCCGTCCACTCATATGATGATGATGACCTCGGTCGCAGACGCGATCACCAAGGAAAACACTAGATGCGCGGTTACGAGGACCACAAGGAAGTCGACATGGTCGCGACTGGCTACGCTGACAAACCCGACGACAGCAACGGCAATAGTGGATTCCGCGACAGCGGGAAAACCATGCAAATGTGGCAATGCCGCACTCAAGATGAGGCACCTGGTACATCTATCTAGGATAAACCGTCTGGACCATGCAACGCACATCTCTACATCGACAAGCACAACTTCAAGAAAAAATCCAGTCACCTCCTAAAGGAATGCCGCGAGTTCCTTAGTCTCCACGAAGGCCTAACCCAGATGAATCGCGACGCGATAAACCAGGGCTATGGAGCTGACCCGGGTGCCATGGCTCACAGAGCACCACCACCCGGGCCACCACCACCTGCAGCTGCGCTAGTCCAAAACAATGGAGGTGAGCAGAACCCACGAGCACTGGGAAACATGGGAATGATCCAAAAAGGACGCCCATCAAATCGGGTTCAAAAATCAATCACTCGCCAAGTCAACCTAGGGATGAACTCTCCATCCTCCACCACTGAGTACCTCAGTGGCCGCGAGTCCTGCATTACCTTCAACAAACGCGATCATCTGCATCAAGTACCTCCCCCAGGTCACTGTCCCCTGGTGCTCGAGGCACAAATTGGAGGCTTCGAGATGAGTTGCGTTTTCATGGACGGTGGCGGTGGCATCAACCTCATGTTCGCAAGCACCTTGCACGCCATGCAAATCCCCCTCCCATGCCTGGAAAGATCAGACACAATGTTCCACGGCACCGTCCCAGGGAAGGGCGTATAGCACTTGGGCAAGATCAGCTTGGACGTCATCTTCGGCACGCTAGTAAACTTCTGGCGAGAACGCATCAAATTCAAAGTGGTCGACTGGCCCTCGCAATACCACTGCTTCCTCGGATGTGTCATGTTCATGAGGTTCATGGCGGTGCCACACTACTCCTACATGCAGAGGAAGATGCCAGGCCCCAATGGCATTATCACCATCAACAGATGCTTCGAGAGGTTAGAAAGCTGCGACAGGGAATTCAACAAAATCTCCCACTCTTTCGGCATGCAAGGCTGAAGGAGTTGACAGACAATAGTCTACGTCCTTCGAGTAAGCCAAGATCACCTGATCAATCTCTTGACTCATCGGTCCACACCAAGGCGGTCCAGGTCCACCCAATGGACCCGACGAATACAACCCTCATCACCAACAACTTGTGTCTCGCATAGGAACTTGTGCTCGTCGAATTTCTCTGCGAGTGCTGGGAAATCTTCGCCTGGTGTCCAACAGACATGTGAGGGGTTCCCAGGGAATTCTCCGAGCACTCACTCAATGTGAATCATGACGCAAGACCAGTGAAGCAGACAATACGTTGACTATCTGAGCCAAGGGCAAAAGCGGTCAGTTTGGAAGTCAACATACTCCACGACACTAACTTCATACGCGAGATCAAGAAAAGCACCTAGGTAGCAAGCCCCGTGCTCGTTCCTAAAAAGGACACAGATATCCTGTGGATGTGTGTGGACTTCACCTCCTTGGACAAACATTGACCAAAGGATCACTTCCCACTGCTTGTCAGTGTTATGTTTATCAAGTGGTCTGATGAGGAGTGAATTAAATTTTACTTGTCAGTGTTATGTTTCCGTTTTGTGGAACTCAGTTAGCTTGCCAAGATGTCTAGCGCATCAAGTGATACTAGTAAAATAAATTTAACCCTCGTTGTGTTATGTTTATGTATGTGTCTTGTAGCTTGTCAAGATGGTAGCTTCTTAACTGGTAGTTTGAAACAGTTCCCTTTTCCTCTCTCGCTAAACATATATGTTTAATTTTGCCCAAATTGGTAGCAAATCTAGAGAAGATTCTCACTTCGATATTTCGTTCCCTTTTGGACCTCTTTTTGCCTTCGATCAGGTAGCAAATCTAGAGCAGCAAATCACACCAGGAAGAATACATTCATTCAGAAAACAAAACAAATGTAGATATAGCTGTGCGCAGCTAAATAGGATATAGCTATAGAAAGTAGGTTGCTTAACGAGGTTCGATGCATTCAGCAAGAAATAGGATATAGCTAGAAAGAAGCTGCTTAGCAGCAGGGGCAACCGCCACAGCTGCAGGCACATCCTGCAAGCACCCGCGCCTCTGCCATCTCCCTCTAGTGCTTCCGCCACTTCTTGCTGCGCAGTTTCTTGGACTTGGGGGCCTTGGGCCTGATTGGAGGCATGCGACCCTCTTTGATGGCCACCCGCTGGAGGTTTCGGAGGTGAATGCAGAGTGCACGGTGTCCGGCGATGTAGGCATTGATGTTCGCGGGCTCGGGCTTGCCGCTTTTGTGGATGCCAGAGCCTGCTGCCTCTGCATGCTTCAGTAAGGTGTTCAAGACGGTGCCACCGGCGGCGTGGCTCGTCAAGCAGTAGACGCCCCCTTGCGGAAGGGGCAGCTGTAGGGGTCCCTGAGGAAGCCGTCGTACTTGCCAACCCGCAGCCTCCTCAGCACCAGACGAGCCTTGGTGTTAATGGACTCGTCATGGCTGCATACGTCACTACCGGAAACCTATTGGAAGAAAGGGAAAATGGGGGAGTAGATGGTGTAAGAATATCGAGCAATCGAAATGCAAACAAGCGAATCCTAATAAACCAAGATCTAGCATCCAACGATGGGAACGGTGTTGGATAATTAGGCACAATTTCAATGATTAATTCTAGAATATTAAGCATGACAATACTAGCTAAATTTTAAATAGATTAGCCCATTATTTCTAACAAACGGTAGAAGAACCAGGGGAGGGGAGCAAACCCAAGTTACCTCCGACCATAGGTCGTCGATGCCGGTGTCATAGGGGTTCAGCGGAGCGATGTACTTATCTGGATCATAGGTGCCCAAGAAGTGCGTGATCTGCTTGTGACCGGCGGGGGCCTCCTCATCGGGGGGGGGGGGGGGGCTCCTCTTCGGCGGCTCCGTCGGTAGCTGGGACGGGCGCCTGGATGGGAATGGCGGCTGCCATCGATGCCTCCCTAGGGCCTAGATAGGGACAGCGGTTGCTTTCAACGCGTCGAGGGGGACCGGCGAGGAGACGGGGGCCTCCTCACCGGCGGCCACGGATACGACGATGGCCACCTTATCCTCCTCGGCCATCGCCGGCGCGGACGGGGTATTCCCAGGAGTTTGCGGATGCTGGTGGGATAGTGGAGAGGGTTGCGTGGGGACAGTGATTGAGAGTGGGAGTGGGTGTGCAGAGAGGAGCTCTATAGTTAAGGTGGATAGAAGCAAGGCATATTTCGTTGCACCGTGCATCGCGACACGCGCACGGTACGTCACGTTTTTCCCGGGCCATGCATGGCAGTTCTGTATTGAGCCGCATGCAAAGGGCGCACACACAATTTCTATGTACAAAGTTTGACACGACCCTAAAATTGGTGATAGTTAAAAGTGGACATGTAGAGGGGAAGGTAGGTGGTTGTACGACGAGATTTGTGGGGTTGTGATAGATTCGGTAAAGGGATGTGTTGATGGCTACGAGTGACTCGATGAACCGGAGACGTTAGGTCTCGTCAAGCTCAGCTGTTCGGCCTCCGGCTAGCGCGTCCAAGCTTCTTACGGTGGGCCCCAGTTGGAAGTGAGATTGAGAGCCGCTGCGTAAAAAACAGGATGTGTCTTATTAAAATCAAGTGGCAATAAACTGCAGCTATCCATCGACGACCGTGCACTCGATGACGCATGTGTTGTGGCATAGTAGTAGAAGTAGTAGGCTTTTCAGACTGGATTAAACGTGACATGACCGCTCGATGACTTTTTCCATGGACGGCATACTGTTCCTTGTTGTAGAGGGAGACGTCAAGATGGGGCCTCGTCAAGATGGTAGGTCGTTAACTGGCAGTATGAAAGAGTATCCTTTTCCTCTCTCGCTAAATAGATATGTTTCATTTTGCCCAAATTGGTAGCAAATCTAGAGAGGATTCTCTCTTCGATAATTCATTCCCTTTTGGACCTCTTTTGCCTCCGATCAGGTAGCAAATCTAAAGCAACAAATCACACCAGGCAGAATACATTCATTCAGAAAACAAAACAAATGTAGATATAGCTGTGCACAGCTAAATAGGATATAGCGATAGAAAGTAGTAGGTTGCTTAACGGGGTTTGATGCATTCAGCTAGAAATATGATGCCAGCAAAATATAGAAAATGAAAAGAAGCTGCTTAGCAGCAGCAGCCGTGGCAGATGCAAATACATTCAAGGAGACATCCAACCCGTTCATTCGCCAGCGCCTCCATCTCCTTCTGGAGCCTACGCCACTCTCCCCAGTTTCTTGGACTTGGGGGCCTTGGGCCGGATTGGAGGCATGCGACCCTCTTTGATTGCCACCCACTGGAGGTTTCGGAGGTGAATGCCGAGAGCCCGGTGTTCAGCGATGTAGGCGTTGATGTTCACGATCTCACGCTTGCCTCCTTTGTGGATGCCGGATCCCGTGGCCTCTGCATGCTTCAGTAAGGTGTTGAAGTCGGTGCCACCAGCGGCGCGACTTGTCAAGCAGTAGGCGATCCCCTTGCAGAAGGGGCAGCTGTAGTAGGCGCCCGTGAGGTAGTCGTCGTACTGGCCGACCCGCAACCTCCTCAGCACCTGACGAGCCTTGGTGTGAATCGACTCGTCATCGCTGCAGACATCACTGCTGGAAACCTATTGGAATAAAAGGAAAATGGGGGAGTAGATGATGTAAGAAGATCGAGCAATCAAAATGCGAACAAGCGAATCCTAATAAACCAAGATCTAGCATCCAATGATGGGAACGGTGTTGGATAATTAGGCACCATTTCCATGATTAATTCCATAATATTAAACATGACAATACCAACTAAATTTTAAATAGATTAGCCCATTATTTCTAACAAACGGTAAAAGAACCAGGGGAGGGGAGCAAACCCTAGTTACCTCCGACCATAGGTCGTTGATGCCGGTGTCGTATGGGTTCAGCGGAGCGATGTACTTATCTGGATCATAGGTGCCCAAGAAGTGCGTGATCTGCTTGTGACCGACGGGGGCCTCCTCACCGGCGGGGGGCTCCTCTTCGGCGGCTCCGTCGGTAGCTGGGACGAGGGCCTGGACGGGAACGACGGCTTCCATCGATGCCTCCACTGGGACCTGGACAGGGACAGTGGCTGCTTTCAACGCATCGAGGGGGACTGGCGAGGAGACAGGGCCCTCCTCGCCGGCGGCCACGGAGGCGACGATGGCCACCTTATCCTCCTCGGCCATCGCCGGCGCAGACGGGGTATTCTCGGGAGTTTGCGGATGCTGGTGGGACAGTGGAGAGGGTTGCATGGGGATAGTGAGCGGGAGTGGGAGTGGGTGTGCGGAGAGGGGCTCTATAGTTAAGGTGGATAGAAGCAAGGCAGGTTTCGTTGCACCACCGTGCAACGCGCCACACAGTCGACTGCACCGTGCACCGCGACACGCGCACGGTACGTCACGTTTTTTCCCGGGCCATGCATGGCAGTTCTGTATTGAGCCGCATGCAAAGGGCGCACACACAATTTCTATGTACGAAGTTTGACATGGCCCTAAAATTGGCGATTGAGAGCCTCTGCGTAAAAAATGAGATATGTCTTATTATAATCAAGTGGCAATAAATTACAGCTTCCATCGACGACCGTGCACTCGATAACGCATGCGTTCTGGCGTAGTAGTAGTAGTAGTAGTAGTAGTAGTAGTAGTAGTAGTAGTAGTAGTAGTAGTAGTAGGCTTTTCAGACTTGATTAAACATGACATGACCGCTCGGATGTCATTGTGTTCCTTCTTGTAGAAGTCTCGCTAAGGGAGACGTTTGTGCTGTCTCACTAGTAGAAAATGGGCCTTTGGTTTAGGCCACTAGTCCCGGCCGTGGCTGGGGCCGGGACTAATGGTCCGAACCAGACAGCCCGAGGAGGCCGAGGCACTTTGACCCGGTCCGTAAGGAACCATTAGTCCCGGTTTGAGATACAAACCGGGACAAATGAGTCTGGGCCGGCGCGCGTGCTCCTGGCAGAACCTTTAGTCCCAGTTTGTATCTCAAACCGGGACTAATGGCTTGGCCGTATATATATGCACCCAGCCCTCCACTCTCTCCTATTTTTTTTCCTATGTGAGAAGTGTCCTAAAAGGTTAGCAACTATTTTCCCGTTTTGACTGCGTGGTACTAAATTAAGCATCGTGATTGCGTTTGATATATATGCATGGTTGTATGATGCAGATGAGCCACCCATGGATGTACGGTGACCAACGCTCTGACGCTTACAGAGAAGGCGTGCGTTCTTTTCGCCTTGTGGCCGAGGCGAACAAGCGGCGGGATGGTTTTATGTGTTGTCCATGTGTTGAATGTCGGAATGAGCAGGCTCACACTTCCTCAAGAGTCATTCAGAGCCACCTGCTTCGGTCCGGTTTCATGTCCGAGAGCCAGATGAGCCCGTTGATGATTTTGGTCGGGTCATTAGTGATGCAAGGCGAGACTGTGACACAGAAAAGGAGAGGTTGTAGTTCGAGCAGATGTTACATGACCACAACACATTGCTGTATCCAACTTGTGAAGATGGCCAGAAGAAGCTGGGTAGCACACTGGAATTGTTGAAGTGGAAGGCAGATACCGGTATGACTGACTCGGGATTTGATAAGTTGCTGGTAATAATGAAGAAGCTGCTTCCAAGAAATAACCAATTGCCCTCCAGTATGTACGAAGCAAAGAAACTTGTATGCCCTCTAGGATTAGACGTCTAGAAGATACATGCATGCCCTAATGACTGCATCCTCTACCGCGGTGAGAAGTACGAGAATATGGATAAATGCCCGGTATGCACTGCATTGCGGTATAAGATCAGAAAAGATGACCCTGGTGATGTTGAGGGCGAGCAACCCAGGAAGAGGGTTCCTGCCAAGGTGATGTGGTATGCTCCTATAATACCACAGTTGAAACGTTTGTTCAGAAATAAAGAGCATGCCAAGTTGTTGCGATGGCACATGGAATACCGTAAGAAAGACGGGATGTTGAGGCATCCTGCTGATGGTCGGCAGTGGAGAAAAATCGAGAGAGACTTCCTGGACTTTGCTGGTGACGCAAGCAACTTATGGTTTGGTCTAAGTACCGATGGCATGAATCCTTTTGGGGAGCAGAACTGCAGTCACAACACCTGGCCCGTGACTCTATGTATCTACAACCTTCCTCCTTGGTTGTGCATGAAGCGGAAGTTCATTATGATGCCAGTGCTCATCCAAGGCCCGAAGCAACCCGACAATGACATTGATGTGTACCTAAGGCCATTAGTTGATGAACTTCTATAGTTGTGGGCCAAACCAGGTGTACGTGTGTGGGATGAGCACAAACAGCAGGAATTTGACCTACAAGCGTTGCTGTTCGTAACCATCAATGATTGGCCTACTCTTAGTAACATTTCTGGACAGATGAACAAAGGATACAATGCATGCACGCACTATTTAGATGAGACTGAAAGTATATATCTGGATAAATGTAGAAAGAATGTGTACCCGTACAATCGTCGATTTCTTCCGCCTAGTCATCCCTTAAAGAAGAAAGGCAAGCATTTCAATGGCAAGGCAGAAACCCGCACGAAGCCTGTCCCCCGTAGTGGTCCTGATGTATTTGGTATGGTCAAGGATTTGGATGTAATCTTTGGTAAGGGTCCTGGAGGACAACCTGTTCCGAAAGACCCCATTACCGGACACGCACCCATGTGGAAGAAGAAATCTATATCTTGGGAGCTACCCTATTGGAAAGTGCATGAGGTCCGCTCTGCAATCGACGTGATGCACCTGACGAAGAATCTTTGCGTGAATATTCTAGGCTTCCTAGGCTTGTATGGGAAGTCAAAAGATACCCCGGCAGCACGGGAGGACCAGCAACATCATAAAGGACAAGACGGCAAGCATCCAGGGCAGTTTCAAGGGCTTGCCAGCTACGCTCTTACCAAAGAAGAGAAGGAAATCTTTTTTGAAGTCCTTTTCAGTATCAAGGTCCCGTCTGGCTTCTCGTCGAATATATAGGGAATAGTAAATTTGAAAGAGAAAAAATTTCAAAACCTAAAGTCTCATGACCGCCATGTGCTTATGACGCAATTGCTTCCGGTTGCATTGAGGGGAATTCTACCAGAAAATGTCCGACTAGCCATTGTGAAGGTATGTGCATTCCTCAATGCAATTTCTCAGAAGGTAATCGATCGAGAAAGTCTATCAGGGTTACAGATTGCTATGGTCCAATGTGTGGTCAGCTTCGAGTTGTTGTTCCCGCCATCCTTCTTCAATATTATGACGCACCTCCTAGTTCACCTAGTCGAAGAGATTAGAAATCTCGGTCCTGTGTTTCTACACAATATGTTCCCCTTCGAGAGGTTCATGGGAGTCTTAAAGAAATATGTTCATAACCGTGCTAGGCCAGCGGGAAGCATCTCCAAGGGCTATGGAACAGAGGAGGTCATTGAGTTTTGTGTTGACTTTCTTCCTGACCTTAAGCCGATTGGTGTTCATGAATCTCGGTATGAGGGGAGGATGACTGGAAAAGGCACACTAGGAAGGAAATCAATGGTATGTAGGGACGGGCATTCTTTCACTCAAGCACACTACACAGTTCTACACAATTCCACCGTGGTGGATCCGTATATCGAGAAACACAAGAATATTCTACGCTCCGAAAACCCGGGGAAGCCTGAAACCTTGATTAAAGGGGAACACGAGAAGAATTTTGGCAATTGGTTGCAGACACATCTCATGAATAACACCACTGTTGGAGATGAGTTGTACTCGTTGGCCAGGTTACCATCTTCGACTATATGTACTTTCCAAGGGTACGAGATAAATGGGAATACATTTTACACGATCGCCCAAGATAAAAAGAGCACCAACCAAAACAGTGGTGTCCGCTTTGATGCAACAGATGACAATGGGCAGATTGACACATATTATGGGTACATAGAGGAGATATGGGAACTTGACTATGGACCTACTTTTAAGGTCCCTTTGTTTCGGTGCAAATGGGTCAAGCTGACAGGAGGCGGGGTACATGTAGACGAAAAGTACGGCATGACAACAGTGGATCTCAACAAACTTGCGTACATGGATGAACCATTCGTCCTAGCCAACGATGTGGCCCAGGTTTTCTTTGTGAAGGACATGTCTACCAAACCGAGAAAAAGGAAAGATAAGCAAAAGAGTACATAATACGATGAGCCAAAGCGCCACATAGTTCTTTCAGGGAAAAGAAACATCGTGGGAGTGGATGACAAGACAGACATGTCAGTAGATTACAATAAGTTTCATGAAATTCCGCCCTTCAAAGTGAAAACTGACCCAAGCATCCTGTTAAATGATGAAGATTCTCCATGGCTACGGTGTAGAAGAAAACCACAACACTAGATGTTGATGATGTGTAATAATGTATTAAACCTTTTATTTGAGACATAAAATCTATGTAATGTATTAAACCTTTTATTTGAGACATAAATCTATGTAATGTATTAAACCTTTTATTTGAGACATAAAGGTCCCCTTTCATGTAATACATCTTGCTCAATCAAACTAGACGTTGACGACCGGGTTGTGAGCCGCGGTAGGTGATCACACAAAGAGAAGGAACCATCACAAGAGAAGGAACCCACAAACACTAAGGATACATAGCACAACTGAAAATTAAGATACATAGCACAACTGAGTAGTGGTTCGTGATGGCCATCCGGTGCTCCACACCTAGAGGGACAGGAGGGACCGGCATGCCTCCGGCGCTCAGCATCTAGCCGGTGGGGACGCGGTAGCCCGGTGGGCAGGGGTAGTTCAAGGCGCAAAGCGCCTCCGCCTCCCGGGTGGTTAGAGATACGATGGAAGCCATGGGAAGAGAATGATGAGTCTAGATGTGATATGTAAATGGAGGCCAAGCGTACATATATACTGAAAAAATGGCGGAAAGACAGAGGTGGGAACCGGTGGAAAGCGCGGGAACGCAGTGGCGCGGGAAACATTCATCCTGGGTGGGGGCTCAAACCGGGACAAAAGATGGGGGGGGCCTTATCTGGGGGAGGCTTATCTGGGAGGGCCTTATCTAGGGGGTGGCTAACCTTTAGTACTGGCTGGTGGGTGCAACCGGGACTAAAGGTGGTTTTTGTGTCATCTAACAAAACTGTCGGTGGGATAAGGACGCGTCGGTAACCTTTAGTACTGGGTGGGGGCTCAAACCGGGACTAAAGCTGTCGGTAGGATAAGGACGCGTGGGTGGACGCACTGCTCGATGAGATAAAGCATGTAGCGCATGACGCCCTGTCAGAGGAAGAAGACAAAGTAGAAGCGGCGCCGTGCCTATAAAAGTAGCATCGATACGCCATGGCAAGCAACTCAACAAGCCAACATGGATGGAGAGTTTCATCCCCATGGATGGAGGAAAGGGTTGGGAAATCTCCCGTGGCAGAATTTCTCGAAGATGCCCTTGGTGCACACGCCCTATGGCATCTTCGGAAGTTCCGCCTCGGAAAATATTTTCCTGCTAGCCCGTGAAAGACTCCATCTCCGCCTCCCTGGGGTTAGAGGTATGGTGGAAGCCATGGGATAGAGTGGAGAGAGGCGGCAGATATGAGTCTAGATGTGCTATGGCAATGACAAAGCCAACATGGATGGAGAGTTTCATCCCCATGGATGGAGGAAAGGGATGGGAAATCTCCCGTGGCAGAACTTCTCGAAGATGCCCTTGGTGCACACGCCCTATGGCATCTTCGGAAGTTCTGCCTCGGAAAATATTTTCCTGCTATCCCGTGAAAGACTCCATCTCCGCCTCCCTAGGGTTAGAGGTATGGTGGAAGCCATGGGATAGAGTGGAGAGAGGCAGCAGATATGAGTCTAAACCCTAAACCCTAAACCCTAAGTCAGAGGAGGGAGCCCTAAACCCTAAGTCAGAGGAGGGAACCCTAAACCCTAAACCAAAAGCCCTAAACCAAAAACCCTAAACCCTAAACCAAAAACCCTAAACCCTAAACCAAAAACCCTAAACCATAAACCCTAAACCCTAAACCAAAAACCCTAAACGCTAAACCCTAAACCCTAAAGGGGCTACGATCCGGAAGAGAACGGGCGGGAAAAAAAAAAGGCGGGGTAGACGATCCAGGGCCCCCGGTCTAGGGTTTCATCGGAGGAAGACCACCGGAGCGTCGGAATCACATGAAAATGGCAAAATGGTTAATAGTTTGACTAGTTAGAATAATTATTTTATAAAACAGAAAATTGATTTGAATCACTTATTCAAAAATATGCAAAATATAATAGTTAATGCATTTTTAAATTGAAAATGGCAAAATGGTTATTAGTTTCACTAGTTAGGATAATTATTTTATAAAACAGAAAATAGATTTGGATTACTTATTCAAATTCAAGAATTTTTCATGTTGAAATTTTTCTCCAATTCATAAGTATGCAAAAACTGTAAAATTCAAATGTTTAAAAAATATGCTAATTGAATTTTTTTTAAACAAGCGCGCCCCTGGGGTGAAATTTTTGAAAAAGGGACCTTTAGTCCCGGTGCATGCTACACACCGGGACTAAAGGTGTGGCGTTGGCGCGCGCCTGTTGGGCTGTGCCGAAAACCCTTTAGTCCCGGTGGGTGGCACGCACCGGGACTAAAGGGGGGGACCATTAGTCCCGGTCCGTATAACGCACCGGGACTAAAGATCCTTTAGTCCCGGTTCGTTATACGGACCGGGACTAAAGGGGGGGACCATTAGTCCCGGTCCGTATAACGCACCGGGACTAAAGGTCCCCCACTATACATTTGGCGCGCCCCTTCTTATCCCCGCGTGCCCCTTCTTCTCCCCACGCAGAGCACCCCTCCCACGCCCGAGGACGACCTGACGCTGGCAGGCTGCCCGATTCTCTGGCCGCCACCACCCCAACCGCCGCCGTCACCGCCCCCAACCGCCACCGCCACCGCCACTCCAGCCGCCACGCGCGCGCCCCCGCCAGAGGTACCCCGCGCCCCTCCCCTTCGCTCCCCCGTCCGGCTACGCGACAGCACGGCAGCGCCGGAACTGTAGGCAAGCAGGCTAGGCCACCCCTCCCCTTCGCTCCCCCCGCATGCGCTGGCCGGCTGGCGCCTGGCTGGCTGGCGGCTGGCTGGCCGGCGGCTGGCTGGCTGGCGGATTTTTTTTAGAATTGTAATATTATTACTAGTGTAATATAGGAATTATTACTAGTGTAATATAGGAATTAGTAGTAGTGTATATTAGGAATTATTATTAGTAGTGTATATTAGTAGTAGTGTATATTAGGAATTATTAGTAGTTTTATATAGGGATTATTATTAGTAGTGTATATTAGTAGTAGTGTATATTAGGAATTATGAGTAGTGTAATATAGGAATTATTATTAGTAGTGTATATTAGTAGTAGTGTATATTAGTAGTAGTGTATATTAGTAGTGTAGTATTAGTAGTGTATATAGGAATTATTATTAGTAGTGTATATTATAGAATTGTAATATTATTAGTAGTGTATATTAGTAGTGTATATATGAATTATTATTAGTAGTGTAGCCGGACTTAGGGTTAGGGTGGTAGTGCTCGCGGGCCACCGGACATAGGGTTAGGGTGGTAGTGCTCGCGGGCAGCCGGACTTAGGGTTAGGGTGGTGGTGCTCGCGGGCCACCGGACTTAGGGTTAGGGTGGTAGTGCTCGCGGGCCCCCGGACTTAGGGTTAATGTGGTAGTGCTCGCGGGCCCCCGGACTTAGGGTTAAGGTGGTGGTGCTCGCTGGCAGCCCGACTTAGGGTTAGGGTGGTGGTGCTCGCGGGCCACTGGACTTAGGGTTAGGGTGGTAGTGCTCGCGGGCCACCGGACTTAGGGTTAATGTGGTAGTGCTCGCGGGCCCCCAGACTTAGGGTTAAGGTGGTGGTGCTCGTGGTTAGCCGGACTTAGGGTTAGGGTGGTGGTGCTCACGGGCAGCCGGACTTAGGGTTAGGGTGGTGGTGCTCGCGGGCCACCGGACTTAGGGTTAGGGTGGTAGTGCTCGCGGGCCCCCAGACTTAGTATTATTGTAGAAAATTGCGTGTTCATATTATTGTTTAGTATTATTTTATGCAGCAATATTGAATGAAAAATGTTATTGTGTGCATTTTGTAGAAAACTATGGATCCAATCCAGAGAGACCTAGCACAGGAAGAAATTCTCGAGGATATGATCAACGACACTCCCCATGTTGATCCACCCAAATCTTCATCGATTTACCTGAACCCCTCCGGTGAGGGAGAGGAGGTTGACCGAAATGATCAAGGAGAAGCCGACGGCTCCGATGGTGGAGAAGCCGACGGCTCCAGTGGTGTAGAAGCCGACGGCGAGGGATATATATGAAGTCTGGTGATCAGTAGATGCATTAACTGAGTTGTATATATATATAAATTGACGAATGTTTCTTCTCTTAGGCCTCCACATTGAGCAAAAAATATTCCAAACGAGGCCCGGCCAAAAAGTTGGACGCATCTACGCGTTATACAATTACGCGGGTATCACCACGGGGTGAACCGGTGGAATCCAAAAAGGCTAAAACTGTATTTAAACAACAATGCGGAGTTATGGTTAGGGATCGCATCTCGATCACCGTTCGAGAGTGGAATAAGACCAAAGGGGTGAAAGAGGGTGAGTATGTCGCCGACAGGTGCAAAGAGGGTCTTTGGAATGACCTCGTGACACATTTCACCCTGCCAGAATGTGAGGATGATGCCGACACAGCTGCATTGAGGAAGAAAGTCAAGCAGTGGACTCTTACGAAGATGGCTGAATTGTTCAAGAACTGGAAGAAAGCATTATGGCAAAAGTATCAGAAGACGAAGAAGACTCCTAAATTTGAATGCTATCTAATGAAGCAGCAGGCTAACTGGGATGCATTTGTGAAGTACAAGGAGTCACAACCTGCTATGGAAATGTCGGAAAAAAACAAGAAAAATGCCGCGATGAAGAAATATCACCATCACCTGCCATGCCAAAGTGGGATGCTAAATAGAATGAGCTGCTTGCTAAAGGGATCACTCCAGAACCAATACGTGAAGAATGGGATCTGAGGGCAAGGAATTGGTTCCTTAGGCATGGGAGTGAGTATGACGAAAGTACAGGGGACCTTATTTGCTGTGACGGGATTAGGATACCCCGGGATACATGGCAGAAAGTGGTGAAGGAGATTAAAGCGGAGACAACAAAGTTCCGTCCCGATAGAGAGAAAGACTTGCTGACAAAGGTCCTCGGGAATGACGAACGCGGAGGACGTGTACGAGGCCTTGGCCCTAGTTATACGTGGGAGATGGGGTTTCCCAAAGACAGAGATACTTATAGGAGCCGAGAGAGAGCAAAGAGGCGACGGCAGGAGGAGGAGGGAGACAGGTTCACCGAGTTGCTAGGAACACTTTGAATGCATCAGCAACAGATTGACGAACTTCGAGGAGCAGCGCGCCTACAAGATCATGTACTCGATATTACCGCCGTCCGATCTTAGCAGAAAAGCAGCGTGGCTGAATCGGAGGTCCCTTCTGATGATGCACGTATGGTAGATGGCGGTCCCAGCTACCCCGTGGATGGAATCAAGGAGCAGGCATCTTGTGAGCTCCATCAGAAG
This sequence comes from Avena eriantha, assembly GCA_910589775.1. Lineage (NCBI taxonomy): Eukaryota > Viridiplantae > Streptophyta > Magnoliopsida > Poales > Poaceae > Avena > Avena eriantha. The sequence continues at coordinate 509,240,316 of OU342743.1, forward strand.
GTGAAGAACCTATCCATCAAGGTGGTGGTTGGATGTGCTTTACCTTGTCCACCTGGCGCACGCTGGCATGGCCGTGAGATTCCAGCTGGCTATGCTAAAGTTGGTGTGGATGAAATCGGAATGGGGTGGGACTCAATGGATCTTGACATCCCTGGACCTGAAGGTGAGAGGACACTCAGAGAAGTACTAGGTGGTATCATTCTATGGGAAAAGAACAACATCAAGCTTCCAGGCTGGACGCCAAAGCCAACACCCCCTCCAAGTGGTCGCATGTCACCTTCACCTCCATCACCTCCAAGAAGCCCACCCCATGACTACGACCACCACAGCCCGAGTCCATCTCGATCTCCTCCACAGCCTCCGATTAGTACTAAATGACGCAGGAGCCCAAAACGACAAGTGTCGCCCCTCCCAAGAGTACCTCATAAGAATCTTCCTATCAGACCTTACGATCGTACTGACGAGGAAACCGAATGATCGTAAAGGCCAAATGTGTTGCGCAACTTCAAAAGAAGAAACCCAAGCCCGCCCCGGTATACACCGAGAAGCAAAAAGCGTATGCACTTTCTTTTCTGAACACAAAATCGCAATATGACTTGCACCATAAGCCAGATGACTATCGACGCACACTTCAGAAGGAATTGAAGAAGAGCAAATCAAGTAGAAGTGCAAGCGGGAGAAAATCATGAAGTCAAAGTGCAACTGGGAAAAGAAAGGACGTCCCCCAGCTCGGGGAACAGGCCAAAAAATCGGCCCCACCCCTCAAGGTGGTATCCTATGACACTCCCCAGCAGGATATGGAAGAAGCTAAGAAGCTTGCGGCCGCTATGAATGTGACTGTTGAGGAATTGCTAGGTTCCCAGGACCACAAGTTACCCAAGGCTCAGGTAGTCCCTACATATGTCCCAGGGAAGCCTCTGGTCAGCTTTGAGCAGTTCCAACAACTGCCAACACAAATGCAGAGTTTATATAAATGGTACTTGAAAGCCGTAAAGGAGGAGAGAATAATGATCGTGGCGAAAGTCCCACATGACTACTACTTCCGAGAAGAAGAGGTCCATGTTGAGTTTCCAGAACTCTTCTAGTTATACACTTTCGACGCCCTCGACAAAAGTCTCATGAGTTGCTATTGTCTGTAAGTTGTTGAATTCATTGTCTATATATAAGTTCATTTTTTCAGTTGTTCAGTTCATTGCATGTAATTATCCTAATTATATCCTTTTGTACTCTATTATTATGCAGAATGAAGATCATGGAATGTAAAAGAAGGTCAATCTTCAGCGTTGGGTTCATTGACCCAGATAAAATACATTGTCAGACGCTAAAGGATAAACCCGAGGACACACAGGAAAACCTTCTAAGGTTTCTAACGGAGCAAAATTTCTGTGACCACATACTGTTTCCTTACAATTTCGCGTGAGTGTCTTACTCTATTGTACACATTCTCTTTTGCTTACTCGATGTTAAGTGTAATTGATGAGTTACTGATGTATATATAAACGTGTACAGTTTCCACTGGATTCTCATGGACATTCAACTTGATAAGGGAAGATTTAAAGTCATGGACCCATTAAAGAGACCCCTGGAACAGTTTAGGGACATGCAAGACATGCTCCAGAGGTAATTTTCACGCTACATCGGTCTCTTTCGTTGATTTCCTGAGATATCACATAATAAATAACTCATTCATTTTCTTTGCCAGGTAGGGTTTGGAACCAGTTCAAGAGTGCGGTTACGGGTGACTTTAGTGAGAAGTGACGTTTAAGCCGGTCTCGGTAAGTAGTACGCTCATCTCTTTACTTGTAGTTTCTCATAAAGTGCGTGAGGCAGCCACAGGGGACGAATCTATGTGGATTCTACGTTTGCGAGTTCATTCGCACGTTTACTAGTGAGCTGAATGATTATAGAGTCGATGTAAGAAATACATTCATAACAATATGTTTATTACCGTCACTTTTTGTTATCATGATTGATATTCATATTGATCTCCTTTTCTTATATAGTTCGAGAAAATGCGGGATCAACTCCTACCACAACAACGCGTAGTAGCAATGGCTGAAGAACTGGCAGGATTCTTGATGAACGAGATGATAGATGACGTCGGAGAATTTAGTGTGAATAGGCGCCGATGATCCCCGACCGTGTAATTGAATAGACGGGCTCTAGTCCCGATAATTGTGATCTCCATGTGCAACTATCATGTATATATTTGTATGCTCGATCTTAAGTATCTTATGTATGCACGAACATGTACAGTATGTGGTAGCGTAGAAAACTATTTTGAAATGAAAAAAAAGATACAAATTCAATTCTCTGCCGCGGCAGAGAAATTGCCTAAAATTCTGCCGCGGCTGAGAAAGTGCCTAAAATTCTGCCGCGGCAGAGAACCATTTGTCCCGGTTCGTAATACGAACCGGGACTAATGGGGGGGCACCCAGCGCCCGTAGAGACAGCCACGTGGATGCCCATTGGTCCCGGCTAGTAAGCGGGCCGGGACTAATGGGTGGGCCTTTAGTCCCGCCCCTCTAGTCCCGGTTACCAAGACCGGGACTAAAGTCCGGCCTGTTTTCCACTAGTGTCTCATGCTATACTGTGAAGGGCACGGCGTGTGCAACGATCATCGTTGGATCGCACATAATCAACGGTTGGTGCGCACGATCCGCGTGACAACTGTGATAACCAATCATGGAGTAGCAGACAGGGTGAGCACAGATTTGTGCTTCTACAAAAGATAGAGAGGGGGGGAACTGAGTAGTACCACATAAAACCAAGGGTGATACTGAGTAGTATAAAAATGTAAAGTGAGTGTCTTGTACAGTGAAATACATCATGGCATACATCAAATTATGCCAAGATAGATCCACTAGAGTTCATTGGATGTGTGTTCTTCTCATAAACCACACATGGATCCACCAGTGTCATTGCATGTGTGTTCTTCCCATGAACCACACATGGATCCACCAGTGTCGTTGCATGTGTGTTCTTCCCACAGACCACACATGGATCCACCGGTGTCATTGCATGTGTGTTCTTCTCACAACCCACACATGGATCCACCAGTGCCATCGCATGTCTGCTCTTTTCATGAACCATAGCTAGAGTCATTGCATGTGTGCTCTTTTCATGAACCACAGCTAGAGTCATTGCATGTGTGTTCTTCTTACAAAGCATACCATGAATCACACCCAGTTTCATTGCATGTGTGTTCTTCTCACAAACAACACATGGATCCACCGGTGTCATTGCATGTCTGCTCTTCTCATTAACCACAGCTAGAGTCATTGCATGTTTGTTCTTTTCACAAACCACATATCACCAGAGTCATTACATGTGTGTTCTTCCCATGAACCACACATGGATCCACCAGTGTCATTGCATGTGTGTTCTTCTCACAAACCACACATGGATCCACCCAGTGAAATTGCATGTATGTTCTTCCCATGAACCACACATGTATCCACAAGTGTCATTGCATGTCTGCTCTTTTCATGAACCACAGCAAGAGTCATTGGATGTGTGTTCTTCTCACAGACCACATATCACCAGTGTCATTGCATGTGTGTTCTTCCCAAAGACCACACATGGATCCACCAGTGTCATTGCATGTGTGTTCTTCTCACAAACCATATCATGAACCACACCCGGTGTCATTGCATGTGTGTTCTTCTCACAGACCACACATAGATCCACCAGTGTCATTGCATGTGTGTTCTTCTCACAAACCACACAATGAACCACACCTAGTGTCATTGCATGTGTGTTCTTCTCATTAACCCCACATGGATCCACCGGTGTCATTGCATGTCTGCTCTTTTAATGAACCACAGCTAGAGTTAGTGCATGTGTGTTCTTCTCACAAACCACATATCTCCGGTGTCAATGCATGTGTGTTCTTCCCATGAACCACACATGGATCCACCAGTGTCATTGCATGTGTGTTCTTCCCACAGACCACGCATGGATCCACCAGTGTCATTGCATGTGTGTTCTTCCCACAGACCACGCATGGATCCACCAGTGTCATTGCATGTGTGTTCTTCCCATGAACCACACATGGATCCACCAGTATCATTGTATGTCTGCTCTTCCCATGAACCAAAGCTAGAGTCATCGCATGCGTGCTCTTTTCATGAACCACAGCTAGAGTCATTGCATGTGTGTTCTTCTTACAAACCATATCATGAACCACACCCAGTCTCATTGCATATGTGTTCTTTTCACAAACCACACATGGATCCACCGGTGTCATTGCATGTCTGCTCTTCTCATTAACCATAGCTAGAGTCATTGCATGTCTGTTCTTTCCACAAACCACATATCACTAGAGTCACTTCATGTGTGTTCTTCCCATGAACCACACATGGATCCACCAGTGTCATTGCATGTGTGTTCTTCCCATGAATGACACATGGATCCACCAGTGTCATTGCATGTCTGCTCTTTTCATGAACCACAGCTGGAGTCATTGGATGTGTGTTCTTCTCACATACCACATATCACAAGTGTCATTGCATGTGAGTTCTTCCCAAAGACCACACGTGGATCCACCAGTGTCATTGCATGTGTGTTCTTCTCACAAACCATATGATGAATCACACCCAGTGTCATTGCATGTGTGTTCTTCTCACAGACCACACAGGGATCCACCAGTGGCATCACAGGTCTGCTCTTTTCATGAACCACAGTTAGAGTCATCGCATGTCTTCTCTTTTCATGAACCACAGCTGGAGTCATTACATGTGTGTTCTTCTTACAAACCATATCACGAACCACACCCAGTGTCATTTCATGTGTGTTCTGCTCACAAACCACACTTGGATCCACCGGTGTCATTATATGTCTGCTCTTCTCATTAACCCCAGCTAGAGTCATTGCATGTCTGTTCTTTTCACAAACCACGTATCACCAGAGTCATTGCATGTGTATTCTTCCCATGAACCACACATGGATCCACCAGTGTCATTGCATGTGTGTTCTTCTCACAAACCACACATGGATCCACCATTGTCACTGCACGTGTGTTCTTCCAATGAACCTCACATGGGTCCACTAGTGTCATTGTATGTCTGCTCTTCCCATGAACCACAACTAGAGTTATCGCATACGTGCTCTTTTCATGAACCACAGCTAGATTCATTGCATGTGTGTTCTTCTTACAAACCATATCATGAACCACACCCAGTGTTATTGCATGTGTGTTCTTCCCATGAACCACACATGGAACCACCAGTGTCATCGCATGTCTGCTCTTTTCTGAACCACAGCTAGAGTCATTGCATGTGTGTTCTTCTCACAGACCGCATATCACCTGTGTCATTGCATGTGTGTTCTTCCCAAAGACCACACATGGATCCACCAGTGTCATTGCATGTATGTTCTTCTCACAAACCACACATGGATCCACCTAGTGTAATTGCATGTGTGTTCTTCCCATGAACCACACATGGATCCACCAGTGTCATTGCATGTCTGCTCTTTTCATGAACCACATCTAGAGTCATTGGATGTGTGTTCATCTCACAGACCACATATCACCAGTGTCATTACATGTGTGTTCTTCCCAAAGACCACACATGGATCCACCAGTGTCATTGCATGTGTGTTCTTCTCACAAACCATATCATGAACCACACGCAGTGTCATTGCATGTGTGTTCTTCTCATAGACCACACCTGGATCCACCAGTGTCATTGCATGAGTGTTCTTCTCACAAACCATATCATGAACCACACCTATTGTCATTGGATGTGTGTTCTTCTCATTAACCCCACATGGATCCACCGGTGTCATTGCATGTCTGCTCTTCTCATTAACCAGAGCTAGAGTCATTGCATGTTTGTTCTTTTCACAAACCACATATCACTAGAGTCATTGCATGTGTGTTCTTCTCACAGATCACATATCACCTGTGTCATTGCATGTGTGTTCTTTCCATGAACCACACATGGATCCAGCTAGAGTCATTGCATGTGTGTTATTCTCACAAACCACGTAAGGATCCACCGGTGGAATTGCATGTGTGTTCCTCTCATAGACCACACATGGATCCACCGGTGGCATCGCAGGTCTGCTCTTTTCATGAACCACAGTTAGAGTCATCGCATGTCTTATCTTTTCATGAACCATAGCTAGAGTCATTGCATGTGTGTTCTTCTTACAAACAATATCACGAACCACACCTAGTGTCATTGCCTGTGTGTTCTTCTCACAAACCACACATGGATCGACCGGTGTCATTGCATGTCTGCTCTTCTCATTAACCACAGCTAGTCATTACGTGTCTATTCTTTTCACAAACCACATATCACCAGAGTCATTGCATGTGTGTTCTTCCCATGAACCACACATGGATCCACCAGTGTCATTGCATGTGTGTTCTTCACACAAACCACACATGGATCCACCCAGTGTCATCGCATGTTTGCTCTTTTCATGAACCACAACTAGAGTCATTGCAAGTGTGTTCTTCTCACAGACCACATATTACCTGTGTCATTGCATGTGTGTTTTTCCCATAGACCACACATGGATCCACCAGTGTCATTGCATGTGTGTTCTTCCCACAGACCACACATGGATCCACCCAGTGTCATTGCATGTGTGTTCTTCCAATGAACCACAACTAGAGTCATTGCATGCGTGTTCTTCCCACAAACCATATCATGAACCACACCAAGTGTCATTGCATGTGTGTTCTTCTCATTAACCACACATGGATCCATCGGTGTCATTGCATGTCTGCTCTTCTCATTAACCACAACTAGAGTCATTGCATGTGTGTTCTTCTGACAAACCACATATCACCAGAGTCATTGCATGTGTGTTCTTCCCACAGACCACACATGGGTCCACCAGTGTCATTGCATGTGTGTTCTTCCCATGAACCACACATGGATCCAACAGTGTCATCGCATGTCTACTCTTTTCATGAACCACAGCTAGAGTCATTGCATGTGTGTTGTTCGCACAGACCACATATCACGTATGTCATTGCATGTGTGTTCTTCCCAAATACCACACATGGATCCACCAGTGTCATTGCATGTGTGTTCTTCTCACAAACCACACATGGATCCTCCCAGTGTCATTGCATGTGTGTTCTTCCCATGAACCACAACTAGAGTCATTGCATGCGTGTTCTTCTCACTAACCATATCATGAACCATACCCAGTGTCATGGCATGTGTGTTCTTCTCATTAGCCCCACATGGATCCACCAGTGTCATTGCATGTCTGCTCTTCTCATTAACCACGACTAGAGTCATTGCATGTCTATTCTTTTCACAAACCACATATCACCAGAGTCATTGCATGTGTCTTCTTCCCATGAACCACACATGGATCCACCGGTGTCATTGCATGTGTGTTCATCTCACAAACCACACATGGATCCACCAGTGCCATCGCAAGTCTACTCTTTTCATGAACCATAGCTAGAGTCATTGCATGTGTGTTCTTCTCACAGACCACATATCACCAGTGTCATTGCATGTGTGTTCTTCCCACAGACCACACATGGATCCACCAGTGTCATTGCATGTGTGTTCTTCCCACAGACCACACATGGATCCACCCAGTGTCATTGCATGTGTGTTCTTCCCATAGACCACACATGGATCCACCAGAGTCATTGCACGTGTGTTCTTCCAATGAACCACACATGGATCCACCAGTGTCATTGCATGTCTGCTCTTTTCATGAACCACAGCTAGAGTCATTGCATGTGTGTTCTTCTCACAAACCACATATCACCAGTGTCATTGAATGTGTGTTCTTGTCATGGTGGTGTCACGGCAGATGCCATGTATAGGCTAAAGGTGGGGACTAATACTCGCTAGGGGAATCCAGGGAGGGATATTGAAGTGATTCTCCACACAAGAGTTTGTATTGATTTCCTTCCAAGGATACAAGTGCTCCTAGAGCTGTATTGGCGAGAGGAGGAAGAAGAAGTTCTCTTACTCTCACCCACAGATCACACCTGAAACCCTTGACCAAAACAGAATCGTAGAGAGACCAACCAACCCCTTCTACAGAAGTCCTTGCCCCCCTTTTATAGGGGTGGCTCGGTATCTGCCTAGGGCATACGTGGAGGCATATTCCTAAGAATATGCCTCCTCCCAAAGTGGTAAGCCGACCGGGGTGCTTTTTCCCCCGCGTCACACATGCTTTAGCTACGTGAGCCTCTGACGGCGCCCTCTTCAGCCGACACGGGCGTCGTCACGCTTGTCGACCACGCCCCGGTGGTCCTGTCCTTGCTCGCTTCGCTCAGGCAGTGCGTACCGGGGCTCCTTTTGACTAGCGAGATTCCTTCCTTCTCCTAGAAGCTTGTTATGACCCGGATGATTGTTCATCTGGCCACACCCGTTCCTGCATACAGGTAACACATGCACTTCAGACTTACTGCTTAAGTTGGATGAGACCTAGTTAGGAGAACGCCCCTAGGTCCGGATTACCCCGTGATTCGGCCTGCCTTGAGGTGACCCGGCCAGCATCTGCTTTGGTCTTGCCGAACCTCGGCTAACTCGGCCTTTATACCCCGGCGTGACCCTACCCGGGGGTATCCCCCAACATTAGTCCCCGAAGGTGGTGCGGTCTTAGTTGCCTCGGCCGCTAAGGCCACACCAGGTTCAATCTTGTGCCCCGGTCGTTATTGCCGAGTTACCTCTGTACCTCGGACTGCTTGGATTTACGTTCCCTTCGCACATTTCAAGTTTTCACTTGCCGGCCGGGTTACCACAGTTCCATCCGGGTCTTGCTTCTCTCGTACGCTAACCCATGTGAAGGGTAATCATTATGTCGTCTTATTTTAAGGGACGGTACAATAACCGCCGTAGTAATTGTCAGTTATCACTGCGCGCGGGTCACGCCACGCCTGCCTCCTCGTTTACCGCATCAGCGCGTCACGTCTTAGGACTCTCTCCGCCCCGTGGCCCTCCGTGTGGCTCCTCACTGATTGGTCCGGACGGGTGATACACGGCCACAGCGTGTGGCCGGTCCACAACGCGCGATCCCACTCACCTCGGATGGGAGTGGTTAAATAGCGGAGGGGTGCGTCCCTTAGGGTTTTTCCCCCTCCGCACCCATCTGCCCGCTGCCATTCTTCTTCCTCTTCCTCGCGACCGCACCGCCGCCAGCATCGCCAAATAGCAGCATCGCCGCCGCGCTTCTCCGTCGCACCTCCGCGTCGCCGCCACCGCGATGCAAATTTCCGGCCACAGATCTGCGCCAGTCCCGGCCGCTGTCCCCTGCCGCCTCTAGTGCCAGCGAGGGCCTCGAGGACCAGATGACTGAAGAGGAACTCATTGTTGCTGAGCAGGAGATGGAAGAGGACGACGCGGCGGCGGACCGCGGCGTGTGGGCCGGCTCCTGGGTCTGCCAGGATGACCTGGACTGGCTCTACCGGACCAGACGCATCCCTGCCGACGTCGCCGCGCGCCTTCCTTCCAACGAACTGGCCCCCTCACCCAATCCGGGCGAGTTCGTCGTGTTCCTGTCCCATTTCCAACGGGGCCTAGGCTTGCCAGTGAGTGATTTTTTCCGGGACTGGCTCGGTACATACCAACTCCAGCCACACCACCTTCCAGCCAACGCCATCACCTCTCTTTCTGCCTTTGCTTCTACGATCGAAGGCTACGCCGGACTATGGCCCACGAAAGAGCTATGGATCCGGTTCTTCGGCCTTCGTCGCAACGTCATTCCCAACATCCACGCTGATTTAGACGACAAGTGGCTCACTCAATTTGGAGCGGCCTCCATTTCACCCCGGCGATTTTCTGTTTTTCCCCGGGTCACCGGGCTAGAGTCCTGCAAAGAATGGGCCCAGACCTTCTTCTATGTCCGGAATACGGGAACCGAAGACTTGATCCGGTTGCTTCCCTACACTCCGGGTCCACCTAACCCGGACCTGTGGGATGTGATCCCCAAGAAGCCCACAGCCTTGGCCAACCAAGTGAGCAAAACGTTCGCGGAACTAAAGGGGCTCGGACTATGCAACGAGGATGCCATGATCACCTTTGTGCGTAACCAAATCTCACCCCTCCAGAAGCGCACCCACAAGGTGTGCCACATGAGCTACGGCCGCGATCCTAACCGGACCTCATCCTTCGAGCTGACCAACTCGGAGATTTATCGCCGGGTTAAGGCTCTCCTCACCACTCACAAGGACTTTTCCACTGATTAGTCTTGGGGGATTGAGCATTTCTGCCGTGACCGGCTTCCTCCCACGGTAAGTTTCATGTTGCAAACTTAACCCGGACTAATTACATGTCAGTTATTGTTGCAATTTTTGACTCTTTTGTTCGCTCTTTTCCTCAGCAATTCCTTCAGCAGACCCTTGAGGACGGCACCGATCCGTCCCTTAAGTGGGCGCCGGACTGGGAGACTCCGGATGAGGAAGAGCCGGACCAGGAGATGTTCCTCCCTATGACCGACGCCACGAAATGACCCACGGGTAAATCCTCTTCTATTAGAGATTGGCCCGATGATGAAGATGACTCGAAAATCGAGGTGATTGAACCTTTTGAGGCTGTCCCCCTTTCTTTTGCTTTTCCGCCATCAGCTCACCCCGGCGGTCATATTCACGAGGATCCTCCTCTCGCTACGGGCGAGCCTGTTCCGGTGGCCACGAAGAAGAAACGTGGGGCTTCTTCGAGTTCTTCCTCCGGACCCTCTCAGCCCATTAAAAGGCGAAAGGAATCTGGGGACAAGACTGCCCCCAAACCAGTAGGCAAGGCCCCAGCACGAAGGGCTCGGAAACCCAAAGCGGCCGAAACTTCAGATGCGTAAGTCCTTCTTTCTTCTGTAACTCATTCTTCCTTACTTCATCGTAATTTTTCTTCTGACGTTATTTGATTTCGTAGGGCTCCGGTGGCGGTCCCTCAAAGTGGATCTAGCATCTCTTCCCCTCTCCGACCTAGCCCTTCTCCTCGTCGTGACGACGAGTCACGCCCGCTGAGCCCTATCCTAGAGGGTTCTGTGACCGCTCCGGGTTCAGCTCCACCTCGACAAGAGGAGGGTAACCTTGGAGTGGGGGAGACCGGCCTAGCCGGAGCAACGGCATCCACCGCCTCGACAACACCTCAACCAGCAGCCACTGAGGCTACTTCGGCCCCAGCGCCAATTCTAGCACCAGCAAGCAGACCAGCACCAACTCCAACCTTGGCATTAGCACCAACTCCGGCAGCGAAAACTTCAGCGCCGGCACCAAGCCCAGCAGCGAGAGTACCAGCACCTAGTTCTTGTGCCTCTTCCGAGTCCTCTCAACCTTGGCAAGGAACTACCCCGGCAATTTCTAAGGGGAAAACCACTGCTACAGCTTCCTCTACCCGGCAAGCCAAAGGCAAGAAGGCTCCAGACGCTACCAAGCCTGCTGCCGTCGAGTTTGGGCAGCGCACCCTTGTGCCAATGCTCCCCAAGAAGACATCAGCGGCAAAGGACGCGCCTGCCGAGCCAACCGAAGCCCAGCAGTTGGTTCTGCACACCAGCCCTGCCCTTGCCTTGGTGGAGAGGAAGAAAGCACATGCAAAGGGCTTGGTGACGCCCCATATGCCCACCGGAGAACGGTACCCCCGAGCCTGATGGAATTTGTTATGAATTGGAACAAGGCCGAGGTAGTCCAGGAATCTGATCTCCTGGAAAGGTTCGGTCCTGCCGAGTTTTCTGCTCAGATGAACACGGCCGCAAAAGCTATTAATCTCGCTGGGCGAATGATGGAGGTACGTTACTTCTCCTTGACAAGTTGTAGATAATAACCATTAGTCCCTGAGCCTCTAGGGGAGTGACTTGTTACTCGGCCGGATGCTCTTTTAGAACACTAACGTAGCTCCGTGAGAACTTCGAACATGCACACACCTAGAGCTGGGTTAAGTTCCACTTGGCCCGGATTTTAGTACACTTCGAACATGCACACACCTAGAGCCGGGTTAAGTTCCACTTGGCCCGGATTTTAGTACACTTCGAACATGCATACACCTAGAGCCGGGTTAAGTTCCACTTGGCCCGGATTTTAGTACACTTCGAACATGCACACACCTAGAGCCGGGTTATGTTCCACTTGGCCCGGATTTTAGTACACTTCGAACATGCACACACCTAGAGCCGGGTTAAGTTCCACTTGGCCCGGATTTTAGTACACTTCGAACATGCACACACCTAGAGCCAGGTTAAGTTCCACTTGGCCCGGATTTTTAGTACGCTTCGAACATGCACACACCTAGAGCCGGGTTAAGTTCCACTTGGCCCGGATTTTAGTACACTTCGAACATGCACACACATAGAGACGGGTTAAGTTCCACTTGGCCCGGATTTTAGTACGCTTCGACTATGCACTAGGCTGACTTAAGTTTCTGTATCTCTTTTAGGTGACCACCAACCGCCGTAGTGCTGAATTCCAACGCTTGATGGATACGCACAAGAATCTTCGCGCAAAATAGGCTGCACTCATCGCGGAGTATGAGAAAAGGGGTAAATTTCATCCTTATCCTTTCCTCCATTTTCTTCAACTTCGCTTGCCGAACCAATCTGATTGTTCAGTTTCCGCAGCTGGGGTGGAAGCTGAAAACAAGATAATGCGGAGGAACTTGGAGCAGATCAAGGGTACGTCCTTCTTGTCTACCTTTACCGTGGTTTCCATCGGTTTTCCTCCTTGGCTCGGCAAACATTCATTCCTCAGCACTGCCGGGCCAACGCACTATTTCAGCATCGCTTGAAGATAGTGTGCCTGTGCCTGACGTGATGCTACATTTTCTCGAACAAGCAGGGCAGCACCAAGCCGAACTAAAGAAGAAAGGTGATGAGCTCGCCCTCCTCCGGACCAAAGACGATGAGATAGCCAAGCTCAAGGCTGAGATGGCTAAAATGAAGGCGCAACACCAAACCGAGCTAAAAAGGGCTGGCCAGGACTACACCGAAGAACGTGAGCGCCTCAAGCTCCAAAATGCTAAGGACCGTGAGCTTCTTCAGGAAGCCGAGGTCAAACTTGAGTTGGCAAATGCTGAGCTCGAGCAGCTTCGGAAGAGGCGTGATGCTTGCACCAAGGAACTGACCCGGATTCACAGTCACATCTCACGTGATTTCGTTTCCTTTATCCGCCTTATATCTCCGGGTTACTTCATATGTCTTGTTTTCTCAACTTTGTCCTTTGCCTTGTTTCTCAGGCCACTTTCCAGAGGGTACCACTATTGCAAGTGCTGATGTTGCCAATTTCCGCTGAGAAAGGGGTACTCCGGTCGCTCCTGAGGGTGAGAGCATTCCCTTTGACATGGAGGACCTGTTGGTCAGCCTGTCGTCTCGCGTGGAAATCATTAAGAACTACGGCAAGGACCTCCTCGATGTTTCAGTCCGAGTCTTCAACGCCTTCTGGCCCGCCGATGATGCTCCGGAGAGAGTCACACAGCTCGCTGAAAAGCTTTCGGAAATCGAGACCCAGCTTGACCTCTGGCGAGAGTGCGCTGGACGTGCTGCAGCCGATACCATCCTTCACCACATTCTGACGTGGTATGAGAAGATAGATCTCAGCCTCCTCACACGCCTGCGCACCAGATCCAAATGGACGGATGACCCGGAGTGGGTAGCTCGGCGCCAGGCTTGCGCCCACAGCCTCATCGAATATGCCCCCATTCACGAATGGACTGAGGGTCCGAGCTTCCTGGAAGTCGCAGGCGAAGAGGAAGTTGAGAACGTTGAAGATGACTCGGGTGAAGACGAAGAGGACACTGCCTCGGATATCGAAGAGGGCGACGATGATGCCGAACTTCCTCCCGCTGCTCCTTAAGTAAAAAATACTTGAAAATTTATGAGATCCCCGGTATGCCGGGTGGAATTGTATTCCAAACACATGTGATATTTTGCTACTGAGTACTTATGCCGGATTAACTTGGGCGTAGCCCCCGAGTTTCTTTTTCTTGTTCGTTCAATCTTTTGGCTTGGATCGTGTCTACCTTGATTCGGTTTTACAACTTACGGATCTGAGCTTGAAAAATTGTCTTAACAATACTGGGAAACTTTTAGACTTAGCTCATAAATAAAACTGTATAACAATTTGAAAATGAATATGGGGTTAGTCCGAAACACAAACGTCAGCTCAAATAAATTCTTTTCCTTAGTCATTTTTCATGTGCTATGCAATTCCAAACTTGTTCTCTTGCTTGCCATGAAGCCAATTCTTGTTGGACAACAGCAAGTCGAAGAGTTGGGTTTTTGGTGCACACACACTACTAATCCGAGTTAAGTAAAATAACTTACTCCAACTGACGCGTAGGAAATAACAAACATTATTAAGGTAGTCCCCGAGTTACTGCTCGAGGTGCCAACATTTCATTGATAAGCTCATTGCCGACATACATACCGACATATGAGATAACCCGGATACATACACTTCTTAGCTAGGTGTAGAAAGGCCGAAGTAGAGCTATGTTCCATGGTCGCTTGGATTCCTCTCCGGACCTGTCCGCTTTGTTCTTTTCCTATTGCTTTGCATCTATAGGATAGTAAGAATCGTTGTGCAATGCTTTGCTCACGATGAATGGCCCTTCCCATGGGGGGGATAATTTATGCATTCCAGTAGTACGTTGTACTAACCGGAGCACCAGATCGCCTTCCCAGAAGACTCGGGGGCACACTTTACGGCTATGATAGCGTCGGAGATTTTGCTGATATATGGCGGATCTGGACAGTGCCAGTTCTCTCGCTTCTTCCAGCAGATCAACATCATTTTGCCGGGCTTCTTGCACTTCGGCTTCTGTGTATTCGGTGACCCTAGGCGAATCATGCTCTATGTCGGCTGGTAATACAGCTTCTACCCCATATACCAGAAAAAACAACGTATAGCCTATTGATCGATTCGGAGTTGTTCTTAAACTCCAAAGTACCGCTGGTAGTTCTTCTATCCAGCACCCCGCTAATCTTTGCAGCGGCTCAATGAGCCGGGGTTTTATCCCGGATAATACTAATCCGTTGGATCTTTCCACTTGCCAGTTCGATGCGGGGTGAGCTACCGAGGCTACGTCCAGCCGGATCCTCTTATCCCGGCAGAAACGAGCAAATGCTCCTTCCGCAAAATTTGTTCCATTGTCAGTTATGATACTGTGTGGATAACCGTACCTCAAGATGATATCTTTAAGAAACGTTACGGCCGTAGCTCAATCACATTTTCTTATAGGCTTTACCTCAATCCACTTCGTAAACTTGTCCACCATTACCAGAATGTGAGTCATATTTCCCCTTGCTGGTTTGAACGGGCCAACCATATCCAAGCACCATACGGCAAATGGCCAAGTGATTGGGATGGTCTTGAGTTCCGACATTGGCATATGTGTCTTGGTAGCGTACCTCTGACAACCATTACATTTTCTCACCAGATCTTCTGCTTGCTCTAAGGCGTTTGGCCAGTAGAATCCGTGTCGGAAAGCTTTTGCTACCAAAGCTCGGGATGAGGCGTGATGCCCGCATTCCCCTGATGTATATCTTGGATGATTTCAAGCCCTTCTTCCGGGTCAACACACTGCTGGAGTACATTGGGCACACTTCTTTTGTATAACTCGGAATTGATGATCATGTAGGCCTTTGCCCTCCTCTGTGTTTGCCGTGACAGCACCTCCTCAGTGGGCAATGTTCTATCCTTCAGGAATTGAAATATATGCAGTGCCCAAGCCGGTATTGGCCGCACGAGGAACACGTCCTCGTCTTTATCCATCTGATCCACCGGCATAACTTCAACCGGACCATGCTGAGCAGCCCCTGGGTCTTGCGAAGCAGTCCCCAGGTTTGCCGAAGCAGTCCCCGGGTTTTGCGCACCACTTCCTGTCTCAACGTCCATGGGCACAGCTCCGGATTCTGTGTCCTCCGGGACGTAGATTGACTCAGATTCTGGGGATGGCCTGATGGATGGTTTCCTGAGGTGCTCTAATGCTACACCCGGTGGAATTGCTTGTCTGGTTGACCCGAGCTTCGACAGCATGTCGGCAGCCTCATTTTCCACCCGGGGTACGTGATGAAATTTGCATCCCTCAAAGTAACCAGAAATCTTCTGCACATGAAATCTGTATAGTGCCATGTTTGGATCAAGGGCGTCCCACACTCCGGACACTTGCTTCACCACCAAATCCGAGTCGCCAAAGCATATGATCCGACGTATACCAATTTCTTTTGCTACCTTGAGCCCATGCACAAGTGCTTCATACTCAGCGACATTGTTTGATGCGGCGAAGTGGATCTGCAGCACATATTTCAACTGGTCCTTCTTCGGTGATGTGAGTACCACTCTGGCACCTAGCCCGGTTTTGGTTTTTGATCCGTCAAAGTGCATTCGCCAATAGTTCGGATCAGGAAGCGGTGGTTCGTACTGCACCTCGGCCCAGTGCACGAAAAAGTCCGCCACAGCTTGAGATTTGATGGCTTCTCGTCTGTCATATTGCGGAGCATAAGGAGCTAGCTCAATTGCCCATTTTGCAATTCTGCCGCTTGCATCCTTGTTACTCATTATCTCGGATATGGGGGCCTCACATATGACCCGGATGGGATGCTCCTCAAAGTAGTGCTTCAGTTTCTTGGCGGCCATGTACACGCCATATGCCACTTTTTGATAATGTGGGTAGTTCTGCTTTGAAGTTGACAACACTTCACTCAAGTAATACACCGGCCTTTGCACCAACTTACCTTCCTCATCGCGCTCCACCACTATCACTGCACTTACAACTCGGTTGGTTGCGGCTATATAGAGCAACATTGGCTCCTTTGATAGTGGTGAGGCTAGTACTGGTGCCGTGGCTAACATTTTCTTTAGGTGGGCAAAGTCTTCATCGGCCTGCGGTGTCCAAATGAACTTATCCGACTTTTTCATGAGTTGGTAAAGAGGCAAAGCCTTTTCTCCCAACTGACATACAAACCGACTTAATGAGGCCAGACAACCTGTGAACTTCTGGACATCGTTAAGACACTTCGGCAGTTCCATTCGTTCAATGGCCCGGATTTTAGTTGGATTAACCTCGATACCTCAGCTGGAGACGAGAAAACCGAGCAATTTTCTAGCCGGGACACCAAAAGTGCATTTTTCTGGGTTAAGTTTCATCCGGAACCTTCTTAGGTTTGCAAACGTTTGCCTGATATCGTCAAGGAGCGTTTTGCTTTCCTTGGTCTTGATAACCACATCATCCACGTACATTTTGACCTATTTGGTCATGCAAACATTTTTGCATACATCTCTGGTACGTTGCCCCTGCATTACGTAAACCAAACGGCATGGTGCGATAGCAATAAGCCCCATACGGGGTAATAAACGTAGTCTTTATTTGATCATCCGGATTCAGAGGTATCTGGTGGAAACCAGAATAAGCATCAATGAATGACAACAGTTCACATCCAGCAGTTGAGTCTATGACCTGATCTATTCTTGGCAGCAGAAAAGGGTCTTTTGGACACGCCTTGTTAAGGTTCGTGTAATCGATACACATACGCCAAACCACTGCCACATTTGGATCATCCTTCTTCTTTTCCACCAGCACCAGATTAGACAGCCAATCCGGGTAAAGAACCTCCATGATAAATCCTGCAGCTAGCAACCGAGCTATCTCATCTCCAATGACTTTCCTCCTATCTTCGGCGAAGCGGCGGAGAGGTTGCTTCACCGGCTTGGCTCCGAGTCTCACATTCAAAGAGTGCTTGGCCAACTCCCTCGGAACACCTTGCAAGTCCTATGTGGACCAAGCAAAAATGTCCCGATTCTCATGGAGGAAGCTGACGAGCTCGCTTTCCTATTTATCACTTAGCCCGGCACCAATTGTTACGGTGCGCTCTGGGAACATGTCATCAACGGGAACCTTCTTGGTATCTTTCGTGGCCTGGAAAGAGACAGTTCCCTGCGGGTTACTCAGCGCCGGCATATACTGTTACGCGAACTGAGCCAATGCCGCCACCTCTTGAATTTTTCTTTTTTCCTACGCGATCACAAGTGACTCGGCTAAGTTTGATCCGGCCGACGCACACTCCATGGAACGTCGGAAGTCCCCAGCAATGGTAATCACTTCGTTTGGTCCGGGCAATTTCATCTTTAAGTAGTTGATATGACAACTTGCCATGAACTTGTTCAGCGCTGGCCTTCCGAGCAACGCATGATACGCGCTTTCTAGGTTCACCACTTCGAACTCTAGATTTTCAGTTCGGCAATTATCCCTCGTGCCGAACAAGACGTCAACCCAGACCTTGCCTATGGGCTCGCAAGAAATGCCAGGCACAATGCCATGGAAAGTTGTCCTCGTGGCCTAGAGCATGTTCTCCGAGATACCCAACTTGCGCATTGTGTCCGCATACATGATATTTATGCTACTGCCGTTGTCGATCAGTACCTTGGAGAACCTTACGTTAATGCTAGGTCCAATGAACGTAGGATCGAGCACCAACGCATACGAACCAGGGCTCGGCATGAGCTTGGGATGATCCCTAATGCTCCAGGTGATTTCCTGATCGGACCAAGGCATGTACCTCGTCATTGCAGGCATTACTGCATTCACCTCCATATGCCTACGCTGCAAGCTTTTTCTATCAGTTTCTTCTGTGGTGAATACACAGTAGCTCTAGTGATGCTCCCTATACTCGTTTCTCCCCTCATTTCCGGGGTGCCTCTGATCCGGCTGATGCTGATTTTCTACCTGATGCACTGCATCCCTTCGTTCATTGTTATCATACCTCGGCGGAGGGGGAGGCAACATTTGCTGTTGCATGTTCGCTCTGGAGAGCAATTGCTGCCGGGGTAACTCCTGCCGAGGCTGATCATTCCGGGGTGCCTGAGCATTCCCCGAACCACCTTGCTCGATCTTGTGCATCCACTCGCATTGCCTCGTCGTATGACCCGCTGGGTTGTTCGGATTTGGCGTGTGAAATTTACACGGCTGGTCCAACATCGACTCGTAAGTATACCTCGGACGGTCTTTCCTTTCTTGCCACTGCTTCTTTTGTTCCGGTGTCCAAGTTTTCTTCCCATCGTTCCTTGGAGTCCATTGACCTCCAGTTTTCTGGCACTGACTACCCCCTGCTCCGGGTTGATCTTGATTCACAGCTGCAACTTGGTGCGAACCGTACCGGTGGTCCGGTCTATCATCTCTCCTTTTTCCTCTGTAATCATTCCTCCGGGATGATCCGGATCCATCCCTCTGATAGTACTCATCGCTTGACTCGTTCGAGGCGATCCTTGGTTGGGTCGGGTCACCTAACGCATACGAATCTGCAATCCGGATAATTTCTGCCAACGTAGCTGGCATTTTCCATTGCAACTTCATCCACAGCTCGCTTCCATATCTGCACCCCTGTGTAAACCATGCTATGGCCTGTGATTCTATCACGCCCTCAATGAGTTTCTCACGGTACACCACCGGGTCAAGAACTCCCGGTCTGTCTCATTGGGTCTTTGCTTGCACATAGCTAGGGTCTGTGGCCTATTTGGCCTTTGATACGTACTCGAAAAATTGCTGATGAACATCTCCTCGAAATCTATCCAGCAGTTGATGCTTCCTGGTGGCAAATTGTTCAACCACACCCTTGCCGGGCCTTCCAACATCTGGGGTACATACCGTACAACCCATCTCAGGTTGCCTGTGGCAATTTTTACAGCCGTAGCATAGTTTATCAGCCAATCCTCTGGCTTGGTACTACCGTCATAGGTCTTGGTGCCCCTAGGCAGCTGAAAGTTCGGTACTGGTGGCTCTTTCATGATCCGGGGTCCAAAACACACTGGACCTGGTGGACCTTGACATTCAATCTGTTTTGACCTATACGGTCGATCCAGTTTCAACCTTGCATCGTCTGGCATCAAATCCCTACTTCCCAATCTCGACCCTATCACATGATAGTCCGGTCTGGGATACCCCGCATTTGCAATCTCCGAATCACCTTCGTTGTACCGGTTTTGCTCTTGCGGCGCACCTTTCTGTTGCACACCTCGGCCGGCACTGTGCTCTTGCCTTGGTATGTTCCGCTGCTGCGGTTGTCTTGCTCCAGCTGTGTTTTGCTGCCCGACATTGCCGTTGACAACGTTCCCTTGACCGGCATTGCCTTGGTCGTGGTTACCTCGGCCAGCTTCGCCTCGGCTCACACTCCGTCGATCATCATTTTTCTATGCTTCTTTTTCTTTCCCTGCCCGT
Organism: Avena eriantha; assembly: GCA_910589775.1. NCBI lineage: Eukaryota > Viridiplantae > Streptophyta > Magnoliopsida > Poales > Poaceae > Avena > Avena eriantha. The sequence continues at coordinate 509,260,445 of OU342743.1, forward strand.
GTCGGGTCATATGGGACAATCTGTTTGTTCCGTCTGGCCGAGGTTACCACCTCCTCTCTCCTTGGATCACCATGAGGGGACGATGCAGCTCCAGCGGATTTCTCCGGGTTACCCACCGCCGAATGGACGATCTTGGAGGCTCCAGCTCTCTCTGGGTTTGCCCTGAGCAGTTCCTCGTTTTGCCTATTTGCAATCCGAACCAGCTCGTTAACCCGATCTTGCTGCCTTTGCCGGGCTTCACCCGTCAGTCCCTCTAACTCGGACGCAGCTGCATCCGCTGCTCTGAGGTTCTTGGCCGGGGTACTATACCTCGGCAGCCCCACGGACAAACAGTTTTCTGACTCATGAGATTTCTCCCTTTGGGCGTTACCTCCGGATCTGGCACCGGATCTTTGCTCGCACCCGCACCTGGCGCTGTCATCATTACCTCTGCATGGTCCGGGGAACGAGCGATACACTCCCCGCGAGCCACAGTGAGGGGCGGTTCGCTTGCTTTGACGACGTGGCACGGATGAACGCTAGACACGTCCACCGCAACGTAGACCTTGTGCGTGCCGAGCTTGACGAAGATGCCGTTGTGCGGGAGAGGGCGCGTGCAGAAGTAGCCTGCGTTGTCGCTGGCGAAGTCCCGCGCTCCAAAGCGCTGAACGAGCCCGGAGACGATGCGCTCGCTGGTGGCGATGAAGTTTCCCGTCCGGATTTTGACCCCTGCTAGTGCCGCTAGCCCCACGGTGGGCACCAACTGTCGTGGTGGTGTCACGGCAGATGCCATGTATAGGCTAAAGGTGGGGACTAATACTCGCTAGGGGAATCCAGGAAGGGATAGTGAAGTGATTCTCCACACAAGAGTTTGTATTGATTTCCTTCCAAGGTTACAAGTGCTCCTAGAGCTGTATTGGCGAGAGGAGGAAGAAGGAGTTCTCTTACTCTCACCCACAGATCACACCTGAAACCCTTGACCAAAACAGAATCGTAGAGAGACCAACCAACCCCTTCTACAGAAGCCCTAGCCCCCCTTTTATAGGGGAGGCTCGGTTTCTGCCTAGGGCATACGTGGAGGCATATTCCTAAGAATATGCCTCCTCCCAAAGTGGTAAGCCGACCAGGGTGCTTTTTCCCCCGCGTCACACATGCTTTAGCTACATGAGCCTCTGACGGCGCCCTCGTCAGGCGACACGGGCGTCGTCACGCTTGTCGGCCACGCCCCGGTGGTCCTATCCTTGCTCGCTTCGCTCAGGCAGTGCGTACAGGGGCTCCTTTTGACCAGCGAGATTCCGTCCTTCTCCTAGAAGCTTGCTATGACCCGGATGATGGTTCATCCGGCCACACCCGTTCCTGCATACAGGTAACACATGCACTTCCGACTTACTGCTTAAGTCGGATAAGACCTAGTTAGGCGAACGCCCCCAGGTCGGGATTACCCCGTGATTCGGCCTGCCTTGAGGTGACCCGGCCAACATCTGCTTTGGCCTTGCCGAACCTCGGCTAACTCGGCCGTTATACCCCGGCGTGACCCTACCCGGGGGGATACCCCCAACAGTTCTTCCCATGAACCACACATGGATCCACCAGTGTCATTGCATGTGTGTTCTTCTCACAAACCACACATGGATCCACTCAGTGTCATTGCATGTGTGTTCTTCCCATGAACCACACATGGATCCACCAGTGTCATTGCATGTCTGCTCTTTTCATGAACCACACCTAGAGTCCTTGGATGTGTGTTCTTCTCACAGACCACATATCACCAGTGTCATTGCATGTGTATTCTTCCCAAAGACAACACATGGATCCACCAGTGTCATTGCATGTGTGTTCTTCTCACAAACCATATCATGAACCACACCCAGTGTCATTGCATGTGTGTTCTTCTGATAGACCACACATGGATCCACCAGTGTCATTGCATGTGTGTTCTTCTCACAAACCATATCATGAACCACACCTAGTGTCATTGCATGTGTGTTCTTCTCATTAACCCCACATGGATCCACCGGTGTCATTGCATGTCTGCTCTTCTCATTAACCAGAGCTAGAGTCATTGCATGTATGTTCTTTTCACAAACCACATATCACCAGAGTCATTGCATCTGTGTTCTTCGCACAGACAGCATATCACCTGTGTCATTGCATGTGCGTTCTTTCCATGAACCACACATGGATCCAGCTAGAGTCATTGCATGTGTGTTATTCTCACAAACCACGTAAGGATCCACCGGTGTAATTGCATGTGTGTTCCTCTCACAGACCACACATGGATCCACCGGTGGCATCGTAGGTCTGCACTTTTCATGAACCACAGTTAGAGTCATCGCATGTCTGCTCTTTTCATGAACCACAGCTAGAGTCATTGCATGTGTGTTCTTTTTACAAACAATATCACGAACCACACCTAGTGTCATTGCATGTGTGTTCTTCTCAAAAACCACACATGGATCCACCGGTGTCATTGCATGTCTGCTCTTCTCATTAACCACAGCTAGTCATTGCGTGTCTGTTCTTTTCACAAACCACATATCACCAGAGTCATTGCATGTGGGTTCTTCCCATGAACCACACATGGATCCACCAGTGTCATTGCATGTGTGTTCTTCCCACAGACCACACATGGATCCACCTAGTGTCATTGCATGTGTGTTCTTCCCATGAACCACAGCTAGAGTCATTGCATGCGTGTTATGCTCACAAACCATATCATGAACCACACCCAGTGTCAATGCATGTGTGTTCTTCTCATTAACCACACATGGATCCACCGGTGTCATTGCATGTCTGCTCTGCTCATTAACCACAGCAAGAGTCATTGCATGTGTGTTCTTCTCACAAACCACATATCACCAGAGTCATTTCATGTGTGTTTTTCCCACAGACCACACATGGATCCACCAGTGTCATTGCATGTGTGTTCTTCCCATGAACCACACATGGATCCAATAGTGTCATCGCATGTCTGTTCTTTTCATGAACCACAGCTAGAGTCATTGCATGTGTGTTCTTCTCACAGACCACATATCACCTATGTCATTGCATGTGTGTTCTTCCCAAAGACCACACATGGATCCACCAGTGTCATGGCATGTGTGTTCTTCTCACAAACCACACATGGATCCTCCCAGTGTCATTGCATGTGTGTTCTTCCCATGAACCACAGCTAGAGTCATTGCATGCGTGTTCTTATCGCAAACCATATCATGAACCACACCTAGTGTCATTGCATGTGTGTTCTTCTCATTAACCCCACATGGATCCGCCAGTGTCATTGCATGTCTGCTCTTCTCATTAACCACAGCTAGAGTCATTGCATGTCTATTCTTTTCACAAACCACATATCACCAGAGTCATTGCATGTGTGTTCTTCCCATGAACCACACACGGATCCACCGGTGTCATTGCATGTGTGTTCTTCTCACAAACCACACATGGATCCACTAGTGCCATCGCAAGTCTGGTCTTTTCATGAACCATAGCTAGAGTCATTCCATGTGTGTTCTTCTCACAGACCACATATCACCTGTGTCATTGCATGTGTGTTCTTCCCACAGACCACACATGGATCCACCAGTGTCATTGCATGTGTGTTCTTGCCACAGACCACACATGGATCCACCAGAGTCATTGCACGTGTGTTCTTCCAATGAACCACACATGGATCCACCAGTGTCATTGCATGTCTGCTCTTTTCATGAACCACAGCTAGAGTCATTGCATGTGTGTTCTTCTCACAGACCACATATCACCTGTGTCATTGCATGTGTGTTCTTCCCATGAACCACACATGGATCCAGCTAGAGTCATTGCATGTGTGTTATTCTCACAAACCTCGTAAGGATCCACCGGTGTAATTGCATGTGTGTTCCTCTCATAGACCACACATGGATCCACCGGTGGCATCACAGGTCTGCTCTTTTCATGAACCACAGTTAGAGTCATCGCATGTCTGCTCTTTTCATGAACCACAGCTACAGTCATTGCATGTGTGTTCTTCTTAAAAACCATATCACGAACCACACCCAGTGTCATTGCATGTGTGTTCTTCTCACAAACCACACATGGATCCACCGGTGTCATTACATGTTTGCTCTTCTCATTAACCACAGCTAGAGTCATTGCATGTCTGTTCTTTTCACAAACCACGTATCACCAGAGTCATTGCATGTGGGTTCTTCCCATGAACCACACATGGATCCACCAGTGTCATTGCATGTGTGTTCTTCTTACAAACCATATCATGAACCACACCTAGTGTCATTGCATGTGTGTTCTTCCCATGAGCCACACATGGATCCACCAGTGTCATCACATGTCTGCTCTTTTCATGAACCACAACTAGTGTCATTGCATGTGTGTTATTCTCACAGACCACATATCACCTGTGTCATTGCATGTGTGTTCTTCCGAAAGACCATACATGGATCCACCAGTGTCATTGCATGTGTGTTCTTATCACAAACCACACATGGATCCACCCAGTGTCATTGCATGAGTGTTCTTCCCATGAGCCACACATGGATCCACCAATGTCATTACATGTCTGCTCTTTTCATGAACCACAGCTAGAGTCATTCGATATCTGTTCTTCTCACAGACCACATATCACCAGTGTCATTGCATGTGTGTTCTTCCAAAAGACCACACATGGATCCACCAGTGTCATTGCATGTGTGTTCTTCTCACAAACCATATCATGAACCACACCCAGTGTCATTCCATGTGTGTTCTTCTCATAGACCACACATGGATCCACCAGTGTCATTGCATGTGTGTTCTTCTCACAAACCATATCATGAACCACACCTAGTGTCATTACATGTGTGTTCTTCTCATTAACCCCACATGGATCCACCGGTGTCATTGCATGTCTGCTCTTCTCATTAACCAGAGCTAGAGTCATTGCATGTCTGTTCTTTTCACAAACCACATATCACCAGAGTCATTGCATCTGTTTTCTTCTCACAGACCACATATCACCTGTGTCATTTCATGTGTGTTCTTTCCATGAACCACACATGGATCCATCTAGAGTCATTGCATGTGTGTTATTCTCACAAACCACGTAAGGATCCACCGGTGTAATTGCATGTGTGTTCCTCTCATAGACCACACATGGATCCACCGGTGGCATCGTAGGTCTGCTATTTTCATGAACCACAGTTAGAGTCATCGCATGTCTGCTCTTTTCATGAAACACAGCTAGAGTCATTGCATGTGTGTTCTTCTTACAAACAATATCACGAACCACACCTAGTGTCATTGCATGTGTGTTCTTCTCACAAACCACACATGGATCCACCGGTGTCATTGCATGTCTGCTTTTCTCATTAACCACAGCTAGTCATTGCGTGTCTGTTCTTTTCACAAACCACATATCACCAGAGTCATTGCATGTGTGTTCTTCCCATGAACCACACATGGATCCACCAGTGTCATTGCATGTGTGTTCTTCGCACAAACCACACATGGATCCACCTAGTGTCATCGCATGTCTGCTCTTTTCATGAACCACAGCTAGAGTCATTGCATGTGTGTTCTTCTCGCATACCACATATCACCTGTGTCATTGGATGTGTTTTCTTCCCATAGACCACACATGGATCCACCAGTGTCATTGCATGTGTGTTCTTCCCACAGACCACACATGGATCCACCTAGTGTCATTGCATGTGTGTTCTTCCCATGAACCACAGCTAGAGTCATTGCATGCGTGTTCTTCTCACAAACCATATCATGAACCACACCTAGTGCCATTGCATGTGTGTTCTTCTCATTAACCACACATGGATCCACCGGTGTCATTGCTTGTCTTCTCTTCTCATTAACCACAGCTAGAGTCATTGTATGTGTGTTCTTCTCACAAACCACACATCACCAGAGTTATTGCATGTGTGTTCCTCCCACAGACCACACATGGATCCACTAGTGTCATTGCATCTGTGTTCTTCCCATGAACCACACATGGAGCCAATAGTGTCATCGCATGTCTGTTCTTTTCATGAACCACAGCTAGAGTCATTACATGTGTGTTCTTCTCACATACCACATATCACCTATGTCATTGCATGTTTGTTCTTCCCAAAGACCACACATGGATCCACCAGTGTCATTGCATCTGTGTTCTTCTCACAAACCACACATGGATCCTCCCACTGTCATTGCATGTGTGTTCTTTCCATGAACCACAGCTGGAGTCATTGCATGCGTGTTCTTCTCACAAACCATATCATGAACCACACCTAGTGTCATTGCATGTGTGTTCTTCTCATTAACCCCACATGGATCCACCAGTGTCATTGCATGTCTGCTCTTCTCATTAACCACAGCTAGAGTCATTGCATGTCTGTTCTTTTCACAAACCACATATCACCAGAGTCATTGCATGTGTGTTCTTCCCATGAACCACACACGGATCCACCCGTGTCATTGCATGTGTGTTCTTCTCACAAACCACACATGGATCCACTAGTGCCATTGCAATTCTGCTCTTTTCATGAACCATAGCTAGAGTCATTGCATGTATGTTCTTCTCACAGACCACATATCTCCTGTGTCATTGCATGTGTGTTCTTCCCACAGACCACACATGGATCCACCCAGTGTCATTGCATGTGTGTTCTTCCCACAGACGACACATGGATCCACCAGAGTCATTGCACGTGTGTTCTTCCAATGAACCACACATGGATCCACCAGTGTCATTGCATGTCTGCTCTTTTCATGAACCACAGCTAGAGTCATTGCATGTGTGTTCTTCTCACAAACCACATATCACCGGTGTCATTGCATGTGTTTTCTTCCCATGAACCACACATGGTTCCACCAGTGTCATTGCATGTGTGTTCTTCTCACAAACCACACATGGATCCACCCAGTGTCATTGCCTGTGTCTTCTTCCCATGAACCACACATGGATCCACCAGTGTCATTGCATGTCTGCTCTTTTCATGAACCAAAGTTAGAGTCATTGCATGTGTGTTCTTCTCATTAACCCCACATGGATCCACCAGTGTCATTGCATGTCTTCTCTTCTCATTAACCACACCTAGAGTCATTGCATGTCCGTTCTTTTCACAAACCACATATCACCAGAGTCATTGCATGTGTGTTCTTCCCACGAACCACAGACGGATCCACCGATGTCATTGCATGTGTGTTCTTCTCACAAACCACACATGGATCCACTAGTGCAATTGCAAGTCTGCTCTTTTCATGAACCAAAGCTAGAGTCATTGCATGTATGTTCTTCTCACAGACCACATATCACCTGTGTCATTGCATGTGTGTTCTTCCCACAGACCACACATGGATCCACCCAGTGTCATTGCATGTGTGTTCTTCCAATGAACCACACATGGATCCACCAGAGTCATTGCACGTGTGTTCTTCCAATGGACCACACATGGATCCACCAGTGTCATTGCATGTCTGCTCTCTTCATGAACCACAACTAGAGTCATTGCATGTGTGTTCTTCTCACAACCCACATGTCACCGGTGTCATTGCATGTGTTTTCTTCCCATGAACCACACATGGATCCACCAGTTTCATTGCATGTATGTTCTTCTCACAAACCACACATGGATCCACCCAGTGTCATTGCATGTGTGTTCTTCCCATGAACCACACATGGATACACCGGTGTCATTGCATGTCTGCTCTTCTCATTAACCACAGCTAGTCATTGCGTGTCTGTTCTTTTCACAAACCACATATCACCAGAGTCATTGCATGTGTGTTGTTCCCATGAACCACACATGGATCCACTAGTGTCATTGCATGTGTGTTCTTCGCACAAACCCCACATGGATCCAACTAGTGTCATCGCATGTCTGCTCTTTTCATGAACCACAGCTAGAGTCATTGCATGCGTGTTCTTCTCACAGACCACATATCACTTGTGTCATTGCATGTGTTTTCTTCCCATAGACCACACATGGATCCTCCAGTGTCATTGCATGTGTGTTCTTCCCACAGACTAAACATGGATCCACCCAGTGTCATTGCATGTGTGTTCTTCCCATGAACCACAGCTAGAGTCATTGCATGCGTGTTCTTCCCATGAACTACACCTAGTGTCATTGCATGTGTGTTCTTCTCATTAACCCCACATGGATCCACCAGTGTCATTGCATGTCAGCTCTTCTCATTAACCATAGCCAGAGTCATTGCATGTCTGTTCTTTTCACAAACCACATATCACCAGAGTCATTGCATGTGTGTTCTTCCCATGAACCACACACGGATCCACCGGTGTCATTGCATGTGTGTTCTTCTCACAAACCACACATGGATCCACTAGTGCCATCGCAAGTCTGCTCTTTTCATGAACCATAGCTAGAGTCATTGCATGTGTGTTCTTCTCACAGACCACATATCACCTGAGTCATTGCATGTGTGTTCTTCCCACAGACCACACATGGATCCACCAGTGTCATTGCATGTGTGTTCTTCCCACATACCACAAATGGATCCACCCAGTGTCATTGCATGTGTGTTCTTCCCACAGACCACACATGGATCCACCAGAGCCATTGCACGTGTGTTCTTCCAATGAACCACACATGGATCCACCAGTGCCATTGCATGTCTGCTCTTTTCGTGAACCACAGCTAGAGTCATTGCATGTGTGTTCTTCTCACAAACCACATATCACCGGTGTCATTGCATGTGTGTTCTTCCCATGAACCACACATGGATCCACCAGTGTCATTGTATGTGTGTTCTTCCCAAAGACCACACATGGATCCACCAGTGTCATTGCATGTGTGTTCTTCCCAGAAACCACACATGGATCTACTGTCCCATCGCATGTCTGCTCTTTTCATGAACCACAACTAGAGTCATCGCATACGTGCTCTTTTCATGAACCATAACTAGAGTCATTGCATGTGTGTTCTTCTTACAAACCATATCATGAACCATACCCAGTGTCATTGCATGTGTGTTCTTCTCACAAACCACACATGGAACCACCGATGTCATTGCATGTCTGCTCTTCTCATTAACCACATCTAGAGTCATTGCATGTCTGTTCTTTTCACAAACCACATATCACTAGAGTCATTCCATGTGTGTTCTGCCCATGAACCACACATGGATCCACCAGTGTCATTGCATGTGTGTTCTTCTCATTAACCACACATGGATCCACCAGTGTCATTGCATGTTTGCTCTTCTCATTAACCACAGCTAGAGTCACTGCATGTCTGTTCTTTTCACAAACCACATATCACCAGAGTCATTGCATGTGTGTTCTTCCCACAGACCATACATGGATCCACCGGTGTCATTGCATGTGTGTTATTCCCACAGACCATATCATGAACCACACCCAGTGTCATTCCATTTGTGTTCTTCTCATGAACCACAGCTAGAGTCATTGCATGCGTGTTCTTCTCACAAACCATACCATGAACCACACCCAGTGTCATTGCATGTGTGTTCTTCTCATTAACCACACATGGATCCACCGTTGTCATTGCATGTCTGCTCTTTTCATTAACCATAGCTAGAGTCATTGCATGTCAGTTCTTTTCAGAAACCACATATCACCAGAGTCATTGCATGTGTGTTCTTCCCACATACCAGACATCGAGCCACCAGTGTCATCGCATGTCTCCTCTTTTCATGAACCACATCTAGAGTCATTGAATGTGTGTTCTTCTCACAAACCACATATCCACCAGTGTCATGGCATGTGTGTTCTTCCCATGAACCACACATGGATCCACCAGTGTCATTGCATGTGTGTTATTCTCACAAACCACGTAAGGATCCACCGGTGTAAGTGCATGTGTGTTCCTCTCATAGACCACACATGGATCCACCGGTGGCATCGCATGTCTGCTCATTTCTTGAACCACAGTTAGAGTCATCGCATGTCTGCTCTTTTCATGAACCACAGCTAGAGTCATTGCATGTGTGTTCTTCTTACAAACTATATCATTAACCATAGCCAGAGTCATTGCATGTGTGTTCTTTTCGTGAACCAGACATGGATCCACTAGTGTCATTGCATGTGTGCTCTTCTCATTAACCACAGCTAGAGTCATTGTATGTCTGTTCTTCCCACAAACCACATATCACCAGAGTCATTGCATGTGTGTTCTTCCCACAAACCACATATCACCGGTGTCATTGCATGTCTGCTCTTCTCATTAACCACAGCTAGATCCACCTATGTCATTGGATGCATGTTCTTTTCATAAACCACATATGGATACTAATTAACCTTAAGAGAGCCCTAACCTTAGCCTTAGACCGAGTCTTCTAGAAGGCACGCCCTAACACAGTTGTTCTGCTTGTCGATTGTTACATACTGTCCGATCGGGGCGCTTGGACGATTGGGATAGTTTTCGTGAGATCGATCCGCGAGTAGTCTATTCTGCGGCATGATTGGCCACGCTTGCTCTGGACAAACTGGCAACACCGAGGGCTCTCCTGTTGCGAGTGTTACGACTCACGAGTTGAGAAGGCCATATCCCAGTGTCACGTCTGTCGTCGGATTGAGGACAAGTACGCCATGAGGGGGTCCTCGAGGCGTGCGGAATAGAGGGGTGTGAGACGTACGGTATTCCGGGACGGTGAGCACACAAGTTTACCCAGGTTCGAATCTGCCGGCTTTGGACGGACCCTACTCCTGCTAGCAATCCAGTAATACGGCAGAGCCGGAATATGGGTTACAAGGGTTTCGCCTATGCGAGTTGAGATTGTAGACTGTGTTATGCCCTAAAGGCTCTCCCTAGGACGGCTTATATAGATATCCGGCCTAGGGTTTACATGAGAGATCAATCCGGCTACGTCTAAGAGTTGGTTACAGAGTACATCTTGAACTACAAGTAACATTATGGGCCTAAGTCGGTAAGTCTTCTAGGCCTTCCCGTAGCCGGATTGGACTCCGTCTTCTCTCCTGACTGGGCCGCCCGTGAAGCAAAGCTCTAACCCGTAGTGGGCCACCCTGATCAGTGAGGAACTGTGAGGATACCCGGAAAGTATATCCCCAACAACGTCCCCATTACTTCTCTTCCTCCCCGTACTTCTCTTCCTTCCCCTCGAAGCCACATTCCCCACTTCACTCCCATCCTGCCGTAGCCGCAAGCCGACGGCGCCGCCATCCCAATCCCCTCTCTGGCAGCCACCCCCTTCCCTCAAGGGGAGACGATGAGGAAACGCGTCATCATGACAGGGACGGTGATTTCGATGTGAGTCGTCTCATCTCTATCTCTATCATCCGTGGCTAGTTATCTATTTTTTGAGCCAGATCCACTCCGTTTACTCATGCGCGTATGATGTGTTAGGCCAACCAGACGATGTATGACGCCAACTATCACGGTTTAGCAGATGAAGACAGTCCTCTGCTATGTAAACATGGATATGTGCCCGCTAAATTTGTAGCGTTCGAAGGACGAAACGCAGGCAGGAGGTTTCTACGGTGTCAAGGACATCGTGCAATGATGCGAGGCGAAAGTTGTGGTGTTGTCAAATGGGTAGATCCAGAGTGGCCCAAATCGATGCAGAAAACGCTAGACAAACTATGGGAAATGACTGTTGAGTTGAAAGAATCCGCATTCAGATCACTTCTTGACAGTGTTGAGATGAAGCTATGGTAACTAGTTGACACGACCAAACATAAGCGAGATCTCATGGGGGTGGAAGACAAGGTTAGCAAAGTCGAGAAGGAGAGGGGCATGGCGTTGGCCCTGAAGGCTATGCAGAGCAAGAACTGACTCAAGCAAGGAAGGATCTTCACCAGGCCAAAGTCTTGCAGTTCACAACTACGAGTATTGACAAGTGCATGAGGAAAGATGCAGAGAAACAATTGAAGCTATGCAAGGAAGATGCTAAAAGGAAGGAGCAGACGATTTGATCCTTGCTCTCGCAGGAATATGCGCATAGGGCTAAAATTAGGAAGATCAAGGAGATGTGTGTTAACTAGTTCTATTTAGCTTAATCCCCGTGCCTTTTTAAGTTGTAATAGTTATACTTGTTGACCTAGCGGTCTGAACTATTTGCCCCGGAGTCCTGGGAGTAAAAAAATTGGTCGCTCGTTAATCTTTCTTAACCCTGCATTACTTCCTTTTGTCTGACCAATGCCCCTTCGATATTCCGCCCGCCGCTTTGTCGTCCATGTGTACAAATAGGAGGCACCACAGCTCATTGCTTCGTCGCCCATCCCCTTGCCCTCTCCAATCTCCACCGCGCCGCCATGGAGATGCCCTCGCTGAACTTCTACGAGGCGGTGATGTTCTCGCACTTCGACATCCTCGCGCCACCGGCCGCGACGGTGCCCCACGGATGGCGCATCAGCTATGCGGGCGTGCCGGTGGCTCTGCTCCTCGTCCCTGGCGGAGCCGTGATGGAGAGCGAAATCGCGGCGCGCCGCCGCCAGATGCCTGCATGGAAGAGGGCGCTGTTGTAGCATCCCATCTGTCTAACATCTGTAATGCTACATGGTCCAATAATAAAATTCTACTTCCTACATATAATTGTTGCATCATAATTATATCATGCTCATGTCATCATGCCACCTTGCATTTGAGCAACATATAAAACCCTTTTCATTTGGTTCTTATCTCATATGCATTATCAATTGTATTTGTCTCTTGATATATTGTAATTGGTTCTTGATAAATGCTTGATGCCCACACTACTAGGAAACAGCCTATCTGTGGCGCATGAAAAGGGGACTTCTGTGGCGCATATCTTTGTCGCCACTGTGACCTCGCCACTGATAACTACTTCCTGTGGCGCATATGGATATGCGCCACAGAAGTTCCAGACTTCTGTGGTGCATTCCTTCATATGCACCACAAGAAGAACTTCTGTGGCGCATTTACGTGTATGCGCCACAGATATGCCATGCGCCACAAATATGCCATGCGCCACTAACTATATAATTATATGCGCCACTGGTTGTGTAACATGTATTCGAAGTAAAATACTTTCCTGGTGTATAATCAGGTATTTATACAGGATTTATACAGATGAGTATAAAATACATTGCACAAGTAGTGGTCAACGACGCCCGGCGACTGCGCCATTACTTCCAGGAGCACTCAATCGTGGTGGTCAACGACGCCCCGTTGGGACATATCATCAATAACCCCAACGCCACGGGACGAGTCGCGCTTTGGGGAATAGAATTGTCTCCATGGGACATTACATACGAAAAGCGCGACGCAATCAAGTCGCAAGTTCGTCCTGACTTCCTCGTGCACTGGATGGAGAACCAACTCCCCGACAAACCAGATATGTCCTACCTTTGGACAATGAACTTCCATGGATCCAAGCGGAAGGATGGAGCAGGTGCAGCTGTCATACTGACATCACCCCAAGGGGACAAGCTGAAGTACATCCTGCGAATGCAGTTCACCGCCTCCAACAACGAAGCTGAATACGAGGCCCTGCTCCACAGGACGAGGATGGCAAAAGCCTGTGGCGCCAAGAGGCTCATTATATACGGTGACTCCAAGTTGGTCGTCAAACAAACAATGCAAGAGTGCGACGCACTGAACGACAACATGATCGCATACCGCGACCTCTACGACACACTCAAGGGAGACTTCAACGGTTGCGAACTTCGACATGTAGGTCGCGAAACCAATGAAGAGGCGGACGCACTCGCCAACATAGGCTCTACCTGTGCCCCCATACCACCTGGAGTATTTCTCGAGTGCATCTGCGAACGCTCCATCAAGCCAAAGGCCGCAGAGAAGAAAACAAGCGCAGCAGCGGACTCGGGGGCTACACCGCCCAATGAGCCAATGGCACTCGATGACTTGGAGCTGGACAGAGGACTCAAGGGACCAATGACCGTCATGATGATTGAACAATCCTTGACGCAACCATACATCACGTACCTCCTCAGCAAGAGGCTACCGAACGATCTGACTGATGCACGGCACATCGCGCGGCGATCCAAGGCATTCGATGTTATCACGCGGTCACGCAGTCGGGAAAGCAGCGACAGCTCATCCACCCTGGAGCGCGGCGGTGCCAAAGTATCATCAAGGGGCGGCGAGTCCTGAGGTTCCCTCAAAGGATCACTTTATGTACCCTACCACAAGCCAAGATAAAATCAAATAAGACGATCAAATCGACACACAGACAAAAGATTCGGGGGAATACAAGATTGGCAAAAGTTCCAGCAGATACACCCACCAAAAAGGCATGTTCTAGGAAAAAGGCATAAACTAATCAACTATTACAAAGCTATTGAGGAGCGATTGGCTTCTTCGACTTCGACGGCTTCGGGGGCTTCATGGAGTCCGTGGTAGTGTCAGATGCCACTGACTTTTCGCCAGCCCCTGATGCCGCAGCCTTTGTCACCTTCTTGGCTCGCTGCAGCTCCTCAGAGTACTTCGCAACCGTGCTAATCAGCTGCGGCCCATATTTGCCACAGGCAGTCGCGAAGGGAGCAAAACTACCTGCTGGACATCCGTGCTAATGGGCATCGCCTTCGAAACCGCTGCAGGATCAACCTCGACTTCGTGGGCCTGCACCATGGCAAGTGACATGGACGTGCCAGCCGCACGGAGGGAGTTCTTGAAGCTTGAAGGAACACCCCCGGCGAGAGACTCCACCAGCTCATCCATGTTCTCGATCAGCTCAGCCTTGGGCATCAACTCCTCCTGGAGGCGACTGAGCATGCCCTTGGCCTTGGAAAGCGTATCCTGAACGGCGGCGTTGCGGTCCTCGATTGCTGAAAGCGCACCTACCAAAGCATCGTCGCGGCGGAGGGCCTGAGGGTCGAAGCTCAAACCGCTAGCATCTGTACATAAACCCACACATGGACACAAACATCAGCGCCAATGGCAAAAATCGAACAGAGACAGATAATGATACCCAAACATAGTACCTGAGAGGGCTTTGGCAATCGAGAAAAGCTGTTCTTCGAACAACTTCTCCCTAGCCGGGATGGAGGCCCGCAGATCCTCTTCACGCCTCTGCGCCTCGTCACGTGCCGTGATTGCCTCATCGCGACCCTTCACAGCCGCGGCGAGTGTCTTCTCCATGGTGGCGATGTCGCGCAAAAGGGCATTATGCTCAGCTACAAAAACAGAAAAGGGATGGACTATCAGTCGACTACACAAAAACGGCGCAGAAAAGTGAGAAGTGAAGAACACTTACTTTCAACCATGCGATGACGCGTCTCCAGCATTGCATGCTGGCGGCCCATCGCAAGCACTTGCTCCACCAAGTGAGCGGCTTCCTTCACAAGGAGCTATCACACAACAAGGGATCAGCAGAAGCAATAGATAACATCGACTGCAACATTAAAAGAAGAAATCCTACACTTACATGATCCTCCAATGACTCCAAAGTTGTCTGGTGTGCCTTCATCCGGGCAACCATTCGATGCTCCCCTTCATGCGGAGAGCTATAAGAGTTGTGCCCGGAGTGGGCCGCCAATGGAGGGGAAGGAGCTTGCTCGACCTCTTTCTTGGCCCTTGAGGTCGCGACTCCTGATTCTTTCAAAAATTGGACGTCGGCAGAAGATGATGACGCCTCTTGACTGCAAGACAAAATCAACATCAAGAAAAGGAAAAATCCAGAGACGAACCAAAAAGGGCAAATCCAGAGAAGAGCAAACAAACTAGAAAACTTACCAATCAAACTTGTCAAAGTCAAAAGTGGGCTCCCCCGACTCTAACGAGGACTCCTTGGGCAGTCGCATCTTCTTCTTGCGAGAGGATGGTGCCACGGTGCTCACGGGAATTGCAGGGATTGGCGACTCCGCACGAATGCCTGCACCTTCCGGAGTCGAAGGAGATGACGCATCGGAGTCCTCGCTGCACGAACGCTTGCGAGTATCCGGACTACCCGACTCGGGGGCTTCCTCCTCCACATCAGATAGGACAGTTGACTCCGACTCGTCCTCTTCCAAGGCTTCGCGAGGGATAACCCCCTTAGGAAGAGGGGGCATACAGGGTGATACCGCCCAATCCTGCATACAGACAACAATTTAGCACAGAGATAAGAAACAGCAAACGAAGCAATCAACAAACTAAGCTACTATGTAGCGCAGCTATACCTCAGGAGGTGGATTAACAGCATCGAACGGAAGAACAACTGGTTCACTGGGGAGCACGTCCTTGAAGGTGTACTTCCTGACCAGCCGAACCATTTTATCCACCTCACTCGCGGACATGCCATCAGCAGACACGCGAGTGACATCGTCAGCGCCAGCCCACTGAAACATGGGGTGGACTCTGGCCTGCAGGTGCTGGACGCGACGGCGCAGCCATGTGCGAATGAGGGCGTAGCCCCCCTCCTCTTTGCCTATGCGACTCTCGAGGTCGTAGACGTGCTTGTACAGCACATCTGTCTCCACGGACTCGCCAGAGATGACTACATTCTTCTAGGAGCGCATCCTCTTGCACGACACAGGATCAAAAGGTGCGAGTCCGAAGTGCTCCCCGTCAGCCCTCTCGTCGCGGATGTAGAACCACTTGTCCCTCCACCCTTGGACGGACGCCGTGAGCTTGATATCGAAATAGGTGGCAGATGGATCGACGTGGATTCCGCAGCCGCCTACATCATAGACTAAGGAGCCAGACGCAGATTGGCGCTTCAATTTGAAGAGGCGCTTGAAGAGGCCGAAGTGTAGCTTGATTCCGAGCCAGCACTCGTAGAGGGTGATGAAGCAAGAGATGTGGAGGATAGAGTTTGGGGACAGCTGATGGAGCTAAAGCCCGTAAAAACATAGGAGGCCCCTGAAGAAGGGATGCAGGGGCAAAGAGAGGTCGCGAATGATGAACGCCAAGAACATCACTCAAAAACCAGCGGGAGGAGAGGGGATTATCTCACCGCCGGGGACGCGTGCGTCGGCGATTGCGGTGGACAGCACTCCGTCTTGGCAAAGAAGATGAAGATCAGAGGACTTGATGATGGAGGGACGCCACTCGCCATTTGTGACACGGGTGCCCGTGCCGTTCTTCTTCCCGCCGGCGGTGGTCCTAGTGCCCGCAGCGGCGGAGCCGCCTTTCTTCTTCACCGCAGCAGCGGTAGCCGTGGAATCGGCCGCATCACCTCCCTTCTTCTTCCCCATTGCGTGGTGGCGATGTGACCGAATAAAGTAGCTGGGAAATGTGCGGAGCTGGTCCAATGGCGTGGAGGAAAAGAGAGTAGAGAAAGTAGGGGAGCAGCAGCAATGGCGATGAAGGAAAAAGATGAGCGAAAGCAGATGTGAATTTCACCGTCGCAGCGTCACTACTTAACCCCTGGAAGATGCAATCCAACAGCCTAGAAAATCCCTACTGGACGCGTGGCAATCATCGCGCTAGACACGTGGAGGAGCGGAAACGCGAACTGTCCCCCACTGCTCCCATTACGCGCGGAAATGAGGAGGCGCAGTTAAAATAAAGATTACACACGCCTAGTCAAATCAACGTCAGGGAGTAGGACCCACTGCTCGTCACGTCCCATCAAACTCGCTCACGCGGACAACTGAGGTCATGAAATTGTCAGCACTGACGTCATCAAAGCTACGCAGCAGAAGACTTGGACTACTTTAGTCCCTGCCTGAGTCTTCCACTCAACCAGGCACTCGGGGGCTACTCCCATAGGGAGCGCTGGTCGCGCACCCTATGATTTATCTCTTCTTTTTACAGGAACATGGACAATAAAGGCAAACCCAACCACTCGAAATATGGTTCGACTATGGGCATGGGTTAATCCCATAGGGAGCGCCGGAAACAAATTCGACTGAACAGAAGCAAACAAAAGGCGACAGCAGTCGCAAAAAGTTCTTTAGTCCCTGCCTGAGTCTTCGACTCAACCAGGCACTCGGGGGCTACTCCCATAGGGAGCGCTGGTCGCGCACCCTATGATTATTTGTACGAAAAAACTATGTGTTGATAACATCTACACTCGAAACTCATGGCGACACCGCCTCATAATTTTTCCCAACAAAGATACTGCATCTCGTGGATCACCCGAATCGTCTCCACGATGATAAAATTCGGATGCCGCGTTAAGGTAAGACCTGAATAAGGCCTGACAACGCATTAGCTGCGCACTACCAGAAATATATCCGTGCCTACAGGTACAATGAACATGCCTTGACGGACGCGTCGAGTGCTCACACCCATATAACTAGAATTCGACTCTTGTAAGACCTCCGTGGCTTGACTCGAATTACACCAGCACGTTTCCGGATTCGAGTCCGGGGACTCGAGTTTGAGTAGATTGCGTTGTTTTACCCTAAGGTAGTTAACTGATACCGATACATCGATTAAATTAGGCACACACATCAACAATCCCTATGACACAAACAAAGCAGTCGAAAATATACTCATTCATGCACTCGAAAGGCTTCATAAAGTCCCCAGTCGAATCTGCGATTCCACTGGACACTCGGGGGCTACTGACATGGGTATACCCGATAGGTACTCGAGCTTGGTATATACGGCCTAAATACATGGAGGCCCACGGTGTCGCCAAGGCCGAAATGAAGGACTCGAGTAGCCTACGGACTCTCGATTGCTTGAAGAATAAGAAGAAACTAAAGATAGAAAGTTCAAAGGGGAAACGCCTAACCTGTAACCGACTCGACCTGCTACCCGAGACCTAGCCTATCTATATAAAGGCTAGGAGGGAGCGGCGAGAAGGACACACACAACCCTAGTTTCTACAACCCTCGCCAGATTGCATCTGCGCACCATTGTAATCTTCGATTCCCTTGATATATCCACGAGAAGACAAGTAGGATTAGGGCCTCTACGAGGCCTGAACCTGGGTAAATTTTCGAGTCCCCTCTGTGCTAGTTTTCTAGCCGATAGATGTCTCCAACGCACCCTCCTTCTCCAAAACCCAAGTCCATAACAATGGGCGTTGATGAGTTAAACCCTCGTCAACAAGAGTATCTTGCATCGGAAGACACCAATGCACATCACTACTTGGCTACCAACTGGTAGATATAGGTCTAAAACAACAAGGGGAGAAGAACATGCTCAGGATAGAATCCCGAGATGTGGATGCATAGATTATCAATCTTCTGAAAACCAATGCATAGATGGGAAGGTGTGGCAGAGTCATGATTATGGATGTGAGACTCACGAGGAGTACTCTTGTCGTGATCTATTTGGTTCCACTAAAGAACATCTGCCATAGCATGTGGTAGGGGAAGTCCTTAATTGTTAAAATTAAACCGCGACAATAACCACAAGCTTGAAGGCTAGAACTTTAGTACCAGCCATCCCGAGGTAATGTTTAAACATTAACAATAGGTGTAAACAGGATGAACCTTGGGTTAAAGATCAGCTTCATGTACAAGATTCATAACATCAGAATCTAGCACAATCCGGGATCTTCGGTTCAAGTCTGAGGGTTAAAACCTGAGATAGAAGTAACTACTACTTGAGTGATGCAGCATACACTGCAATATAGTAATCAAAAGGTAGCTTCCAAGAGAAGAAAGAACTTCTGAAGTACCCAAAAAAACAAAAGGGAGGCACACGAGGCGAAAGGAAACCTCGAAGCCGAGAACAGAACACTATGGATCCTACAATATAATATTGTGGGCCCATAAGATATAGAGACCTTGATGGAAAGGGAATCTCTCAGCTGAAACAGAACAAAAGGGAACAAGGAATTCACAACACACTAAACTCTAGAGAACTCAACACTAGGTCAACTAGCTGAGAAACGGCATGCTAGAAGGCACCTAAGTTTTGAAAGACTAGAAGAGGTATCAAAACTTTTCCGAAAACAACACAATATAAGATGACCCAGAGTTAGAGTGAAACTGGGTAAGGAGAAAAAGAAGCATACCAGAGTTTTCGCAAATACTTTTCAGCTTTAAAGTAGTTTCACAAACACTAGACTCAACATCGACCAATAGCAAGGTTTTCCTATGGTCGGTACTGCTCTGATACCAAAAATCGTGACACCGTCGGGATCAGGGATAAACAAATCCAAACCTTAGCCTGACATAAGCTTAACCTAGAGCTTGAGGATATCCAGTGAAGAATCGGTAACACAACAGTAACCCTGCGACACAAAAATTATTACAGCAAGCTCATAACTGAGCGAAGAACCAAAATATTACAAGCAGAGGTCACTGAGCACAAACATCAAATAACGGGAGGCAAATTATGCTATTAAGTATAGCAAAGTTAACAAATGACCTAAGAGGCCTGAAGCATAACGATGACGTCCCAGCCCATAGATTCCAAGGTGCCGACCGGGAACCCCAAGCTACACATCGGTGTCGATGTCGTACCAAACTTGTCTTTAGGGGAACACTTATTTTGCTACAAAAGTATCAACAAAGAAAGGGTAAGTACAGGGTGTACTTCGCATGATTTATGGCTGGTGGAGTTATTTTGCATAAAGCCATCTTTGTTTATAAAACAAGAGGGAGAAGAAGCTCGTCTACTCAGGATATTTTAAAAGTGGATAAGAGAGCGACATCTCCGAAGAATTCATCAACATCTTGATATCCACCAAAGTAATCCTCATCTCACAACTAGGATCACCCCCTTGTACCCATGAGGAAGCATCCTTAAGCACATGTTGAACTACCAAGTTTTACGATTAGGTTATGGTTCTCTATGATCTTAGAATTCGGTCACCAAGCGCTCATAACTGTGAACATGACTTTTCGAAAATATTTAACCCTGCAGGGGTGTACAACTTTACCCACACGTACCAACCAACTCTTAATGCCACTAGATAAGCCCTCTTCCTTGGAAGGCCGACAGAGGGTGGTTGGCCATGACCTTTACCTTGCTTTCGCCGAGACCATGAGTCACGCCCTATGGATGGTTCCGTCGTAATGGGTTAAATCCCGAAGCTAGTCCCTAGAGATGTGAGCCGAGGTTGGTTTATCAGGGGTGCCATCTACCCCAAGAAACCCATCCACGCTTACCTACATGTTATGATGCACCTTCACCCACCAAATCTTTCAAAATGTTTCCTATGCATATGTCCAATGGAACGCTCGAACTATGTGACTCATGGAATCTACTAGGCACGTTAATCAGCGGAGGGGTTCCCAAGCCCCGTGTGGTTGTATGCTCATCTTGGTCCAAAGGCAAGAACTCGGTTCCTAGTAGTGGCGAGCATGGGACTACAAAAACCACATCCCACCATGGCCTCCCATACAAGCCTTAGCATGCTTAACCTTAACCACTGATCTTACGTCATCAGTATACCTCATTCTCCTATCATACTAGATTCTCTGCGTTTGGTACATCTTCTGGATGAACCAGCACTGACAGCTAAGCATGGCTAAGCAAGACATGGATAAGCTCTAGCAGTGCACACAAGCTAAACCTAGTTATGCTAGGAGTAGTGGATCAGGCAATATAAGCTCAAGGGGGTAATGCAACAGATAGGATACTCTATCTATCGATAAAAGACCATAGGAGAACCGTATGTATCATGGCAAGAATTGAAATGCTTTCGAAATCATAGGATTGTATAATGGTGGGGCTATGCTTGCCTTGTTTATTGATACCTAGATATAGATCTTCGGAAGCATTGTACATTACTTGATTACAGTTGGTCAAGTATTGTTCGTCAATCTTCGATGGTGTTGATCTCGGTCTTCGATCTCAATCTCGATCTCGATATCGTATTCTACCGGGAAGAAGCAAACACCGGAAAGAAAGGGAAACAATCAACACATGGCATCGATGCAATGCTCAAGAAAGGATGATGATATGACAAGTTAATTAGTATTGTAATGAAACCTCAAAGCATGCTTGGCAATTTAAGCGGGATCCGAGGGGTCCAAACCCTAATACGGAAAGGACTTCGGAATCACCTGCGGGGTTCAATTGATTCTTCTACGTAAACTTGTAATTAAAGTTGTTGAACAATTCATGATTATGAGTCTATGATGTGGATCTCAATTTTTAGAACATTTTGATATATTATACACATTTTCTGAATTATAAATAATTACTTATTGAATTTACAAGATTATAAAAATTTCTGGAATTAATAAAACAGTTTATTAAACTTTTTACAAAATATAACAAAACTAGGAAACCTTTTACACCGGGACTGGGCTAGCCACAGAGGCTGACGGTTGGGCCTAGGGGCACGTCAGCGTACACGCTGGTGTAGGAGGAACCACCCTGCGTTTGACCAGATGTGGCCCGCGCGTGCTGGCGTCAGGGTGACGTCACCACGCCGGTGGCTCCCAGATCGGCAACGGAGCGGCGAGGGAGGCGATGCGGGGCTGTGCGACTTGGTCCGTTTGAACTAGCGCGTCGAGACAGACACAAAGTTGGTGGCACCGCTGCTAGATGGCCACCGGAGACGGCCGACGATGAGCTAGCACGGCGGCAGACAGAGGACCACGTCGGGGGAACGCTACAGAGCGAGAGGGAGATGGGGAAGTAGTCCTTGAGTACCAGAACCTCACCAGGAGCTTGAAGACGGCAACGACGAGCCCGGAGGAGGCCGGATGGTGGCGATTTGACGGTGAACTGTGTCGGGGACGAAAGGTCCAACTGGGCCAACTGGGAGCATCCCAGCTCGCGTGAGCTGGCGGGGAAGACGCAGACGGCCGTGCGGGGCTCGGGGACCTCACGGGGGAGCTCGAGAAGGCGTCAATTGGTGGCACAAGCGGCGCCAGCGGAGCTAGGGTTTGGGCTGGTGTGTGAGAGCAAGGGAGAGCTCCAGAGAGAGAGGGAGAGGATGAGGACGAGGGCGTCGACTCGGGTGCTTATCCTTTCCCCAGGCAGTGACGGACGATGGCAAACAAGCGGCACGGAAGGATGGCATCGGAGCTTCCATGGAGGAGCTTCTCCTTCTGTCGTCGAGGAAGAAGAAAGGAGAAGAACGTTAGAGGGGTACTGGGCCTGATTGGGCCGGGGTGGGCAAGTGCAGGATGCAGCTGCTGCGCGCTAGCGGCAAATAGAGAGAGGAGGGAGGTGGGCTAGCTGGGCTACTCGGCCTGAGGCATATGGCTCTCTTTTTTTAGCAGAAATATTTTTCCTTTTCTGTTTTTGGTTTTCCATTTGTAATTTCAAATACTTTTATGTTTTGAATCATTTCAAAGATACTAGAGGATTTCAAAAATACCTTAGAACACTAAGGGGCCCTTAGAACAATTTGGGCTCCACACCTTTCATAGTTTTCGAGATTTAAACTATTTTGAATAGGTTTTCAAAGAGAGGGAAGGATTAGTCTTTTAGGGTTTTTCTTTACTCCCATTTTATGCATTTTAAGGGATGATGCTCATGAATGCACAAACAACCCTAAATATAAGATTAACTAAAACTGGGGTGTTACAAATCCATCCACTCATATGATGATGATGACCTCGGTCGCAGACGCGATCACCAAGGAAAACGCTGGATGCGCGGTTACGAGGACCACAAGGAAGTCGACATGGTCGCGGCTCGCTACGCTGACAAACACGATGACAACAACGGCAATAGTGGATTCCACAGTGGTGGATTCCGCGACAGCGGGAAAACCATGCAAATGTGGCAATGCCCCACTCAAGATGAGGCACCTGGTACATCTATCTAGGATAAACCGTCTGGACCATGCAACGCGCATTTCTACATCGACAAGCACGACTTCAAGAAAAAATCCAGTCACCTCCTAAAGGAATGCCGCGAGTTCCTCAGTCTCCACGAAGGCCTAACCCAGATGAATCGCGACGCGATAAACCATGGCTATGGAGCTGACCCGGGTGCCATGGCTCACAGAGCACCACCACCCGGGCCACCACCACCTGCAGCTGCGCTAGTCCAAAACAACGGAGGCGAGCAGAACCCGCGAGCACTGGGAAACATGGGAATGATCCAAAAAGGACGTCCATCAAATCGGGTTCAAAAATCAATCACTCGCCAAGTCAACCTGGGGATGAACTCTCCATCCACCACCACTGAGTACCTCAGTAGCTGCGAGTCCTGCATTACCTTCAAAAAACACGATCATCCGCATCAAGTACCTCCCCCAGGTCACTGTCCCCTGGTGCTCGAGGCACAAATTGGAGGCTTCGAGATGAGTCGCATTTTCATGGACGGTGGCAGTGGCATCAACCTCATGTTCGCAAGAACCTTGCGCGCCATGCGAATCCCCCTCTCATGCCTGGAAAGATCAGACACAATGTTCCACGGCATCGTCCCAGGGAAGGGCGTATACCACTTGGGCAAGATCAGCTTGGACGTCATCTTCGGCATGCTAGTAAACTTCTGGCGAGAACGCATCGAATTCAAAGTGCTCGACTGGCCCTCGCAATACCACTGCTTCCTCAGATGTGTCGTGTTCATGAGGTTCATGGCGGTGCCACACTATTCCTACTTGCAGATGAAGATGCCAGGCCCCAATGGCATTATCACCATCAACAGATGCTTCGAGAGGTTAGAAAGCTGCGACAGGGAATTCAACAAAATCTCCCAGTCTTTCGGCATGCAAGGCTGAAGGAGTTGACAGACAATAGTCTACGTCCTCCGAGTAAGCCAAGCTCACCTGATCAATCTCTTGACTCATCGGTCCACACCAAGGCGGTCCAGGTCCACCCAATGGACCCGACGAATACAACCCTCATCGCCAACAATTTGAGTCTCACATAGGAACTTGTGCTCGTCGAATTCCTCTGTGAGTGCTGGGAAATCTTCTCCTGGTGTCCAACAGACATGTGAGGGGTTCCCAGGGAATTCTCCGAGCACTCACTCAATGTGAATCGTGACGCAAGACCAGTGAAGCAGACAATATGTCGACTATCAGAGCCAAGGGCAAAAGCGGTCAGTTTGGAAGTCAACATACTTCTCGACGCTAACTTCATACACGAGATCAAGAAAAGCACCTAGGTAGCAAACCCCGTGCTCGTTCCTGAAAAGGACACAGATATCCTGCGGATGTGCGTGGACTTCACCTCCTTGGACAAACATTGCCCAAAGGATCACTTCCCACTGCTTGTCAGTGTTATGTTTATCAAGTGGTCTGATGAGGAGTGAATTAAATTTTACTTGTCAGTGTTATGTTTCCGTTTTGTGGAACTCAGTTAGCTTGCCAAGATGTCTAGCGCATCAAGTGATACTAGTAAAATAAATTTAGCCCTCGTTGTGTTATGTTTATGTATGTGTCTTGTAGCTTGTCAAGATGGTAGCATCTTAACTGGTAGTTTGAAAGAGTGCCCTTTTCCTCTCTCGCTAAACATATATGTTTAATTTTGCCCAAATTGGTAGCAAATCTAGAGAAGATTCTCACTTCGATATTCCGTTCCCTTTTGGACCTCTTTTTGCCTCCGATCACGTAGCAAATCTAGAGCAGCAAATCACACCAGGCAGAATACATTCATTCAGAAAACAAAACAAATGTAGATATAGTTGTGCGCAGCTAAATAGGATATAGCTATAGAAAGTAGGTTGCTTAACGAGGTTCGATGCATTCAGCCAAAAATAGGATATAGCTAGAAAGAAGATGCTTAGCAGCAAGGGCAGCCGCCACAGCTGCAGGCACATCCTGCAAGCGCCCGCGCCTCTGCCATCTCTGACTGGAGCTTCCGCCACTTCTTGCTGCGCAGTTACTTGGACTTGGGGGCCTTGGGCCTGATTGGAGGCATGCGACCCTCTTTGATGGCCACCCGCTGGAGGTTTCAGAGGTGAATGCAGAGAGCACGGTGTTCAGCGATGTAGGCGTTGATGTTCGCGGGCTCGGGCTTGCCGCTTTTGTGGATGCCAGAGCCCGCTGCCTCTGCATGCTTCAGTAAGGTGTTCAAGATGGTGCCACCGGCGGCGTGGCTCGTCAAGAAGTAGACACCCCCTTGCGGAAGGGGCAGCTGTAGGGGTCCCTGAGGAAGCCGTCGTACTTGCCAGCCCACAACCTCCTCAGCACCTGACGAGCCTTGGTGTGAATGGACTCATCATGGCTGCATACGTCGCTGCCGGAAACCTGTTGGA
This sequence comes from Avena eriantha, assembly GCA_910589775.1. Classification (NCBI taxonomy): domain Eukaryota; kingdom Viridiplantae; phylum Streptophyta; class Magnoliopsida; order Poales; family Poaceae; genus Avena; species Avena eriantha. The sequence continues at coordinate 509,286,313 of OU342743.1, forward strand.
AGAAAGGGAAAATGGGGGAGTAGATGGTGTAAGAATATCGAGCAATCGAAATGCAAACAAGCGAATCCTAATAAACCAAGATCTAGCATCCAGCGATGGGAACGGTGTTGGATAATTAGGCACAATTTCAATGATTAATTCCAGAATATTAAGCATGATAATACCAGCTAAATTTTAAATAGATTAGCCCATTATTTCTAACAAACGGTAGAAGAACCAGGGGAGGGGAGCAAACCCAATTTACCTCCGACAATAGGTCGTCGATGCCGGTGTCATAGGGGTTCAGCGGAGTGATGTACTTATCTGGATCATAGGTGCACAAGAAGTGCGTGATCTGCTTGTGATCGGCGGGGGCCTCCTCGCCGGCGGCTCCGTCGGTAGCTGGGACGGGGGCCTAGACGGGAATGGCGGCTGCCATCGATGCCTCCACTAGGGCCTAGACAGGGACATCGGCTGCTTTCAACGCGTCGAGGGGGACCGGCAAGGAGACGGGGGCCTCCTCACCGGCGGCCACGGATACGACGATGGCCACCTTATCCTCCTCGGCCATCGCCGGTGCGGACGGGGTATTCTTGGGAGTTTGCGGATGCTGGTGGGACAGTGGAGAGGGTTGCATGTGGACAGTGAGCGAGAGTGGGAGTGGGTGTGCGGAGAGGAGCTCTATAGTTATGGTGGATAGAAGCAAGGCATGTTTCGTTGCACCAGCGTGCAATACGCTGCGCAGTCGACTGCACCGTGCATCGCGACACACGCACGGTACGTCACGTTTTTTCCCGGGCCATGCTTGGCAGTTCTGTATTGAGCCGCATGCAAAGGGCGCACACACAATTTCTATGTACGAAGTTTGACACAACCCTAAAATTGGCGATAGTTAAAAGTGGACATGTAGAGGGGAAGGTAGGTGGTTGTACGGCGAGACTTGTGGGGTTGTGATAGATTCGGTAAAGGGATGTGTTGATGGCTGCGAGTGACTCGATGAACCGGAGACGTTAGGTCTCGTCGAGCTCAGCTGTTCCACCTCCGGCTAGCGCGTTCAAGCTTCTTACGGTGGGCCCCAGTTGGAAGTGAGATTGAGGGCCGCTACGTAAAAAACGGGATGTGTCTTATTAAAATCAAGTGGCAATAAACTGCAGCTGTCCATCGGCGACCGTGCACTCGATGACGCATGTGTTGTGGCATAGTAGTAGAAGTAGTAGGCTTTTCAGACTTGATTAAACGTGCCATGAGCGCTCGATGACTTTTTCCATGGACGGCATCCTGTTCCTTCTTGTAGAGGGAGACGTCAAGATGGGGCCTCATCAAGATGGTAGGTCGTTAACTGGCAGTATGAAAGAGTACCCTTTTCCTCTCTCGCTAAATAGATATGTTTCATTTTGCCCAAATTGGTAGCAAATCTAGAGAGGATTCTCTCTTCGATAATTCATTTCCTTTTGGACCTCTTTTGCCTCCGATCAGGTTGCAAATCTAAAGCAACAAATCACACCAGGCAGAATACATTCATTCAGAAAACAAAACAAATGTAGATATAGTTGTGCGTAGCTAAATAGGATATAGCGATAGAAAGTAGTAGGTTCCTTAACGGGGTTTGATGCATTCAGCCAGAAATAGGATGCCAGCAAAATATAGAAAATCAAAAGAAGCTGCTTAGCAGCAGCAACCGTGGCAGATGCAAATACATTCAAGGAGACATCCAACCCGTTCATTCGCCAGCGCCTCCATCTCCCTCTAGAGCCTCCGCCACTCTGCCGAGTTTCTTGGACTTGGTGGCCTTGGGCCTGATTGGAGGCATGCGACCCTCTTTGATGGCCACCCGCTGGAGGTTTCGGAGGTGAATGCCGAGAGCCCGATGTTCAGTGATGTAGGCGTTGATGTTCACGATCTCACGCTTGCCTCCTTTGTGGATGCCGGATCCCGCGGCCTCTGCATGCTTCAGTAAGGTGTTGAAGTCGGTTCCACCAGCGGCGCGACTTGTCAAGCAGTAGGCGATCCCCTTGCAGAAGGGGCAGCTATAGTAGGGGCCCGTGAGGTAATCGTCGTACTGGCCGGCCCGCAGCCTCCTCAGCACCTGACGAGCCTTGGTGTGAATGGACTCGTCATCGCTCCAGACATCACTGCCGGAAACCTATTGGAATAAAAGGAAAATGGGGGAGTAGATGATGTAAGAAGATCGAGCAATCAAAATGCGAACAAGCGAATCCTAATAAACCAAGATCTAGCATCCAACGATGGGAACGGTGTTGGATTATTAGGCACAATTTCCATGATTAATTCTAGAATAGTAAACATGACAATACCAACTAAATTTTAAATAGATTAGCCCATTATTTCTAACAAACGATAGAAGAACCAGGGGAGGGGAGCAAACCCTAGTTACCTCCGACCATAGGTCGTCGATGTCGGTGTCGTATGGGTTCAGCGGAGCGATGTACTTATCTGGATCATAGGTTCCCAAGAAGTGCGTGATCTGCTTGTGCCCGGCGGGGGGCTCCTCTTCGGCGGCTCCGTCGGTAGCTGGGATGGGGGCCTGGACGGGAACGATGGCTGCCATCAATGCCTCCACTAGGGCCTGGACAGGGACAGTGGCTGCTTTCAACGCGTCGAGGGGGACCGGCGAGGAGACAGGGGCCTCCTCGCTGGCGGCCACGGAGGCGACGATGGCCACCTTATCCTCCTCGGCCATCACCGGCGCAGATGGGGTATTGTCAGGAGTTTGCGGATGCTGGTGGGATAGTGGAAAGGGTCGCATGGGGATAGTGAGCGAGAGTGGGAGTGGGTGTGCGGAGAGGGGCTCTATAGTTAAGGTGGATAGAAGCAAGGCACGTTTCGTTGCACCACCATGCAACGCACCGCGCATTTGACTACACCGTGCACCACGACACGTGCACGGTACGTCACGTTTTTTCCCGGGCCATGCATGGCAGTTCTATATTGAGCCGCATGCAAAGGGCGCACACACAATTTCTATGTACGAAGTTTGACACGGCTGCTGCGTAAAAAATGAGATATGTCTTATTATAATCAAGTGGCAATAAATTCCAGCTGTCCATCGACGACCGTGCACTCGATAACACATGCATTCTGGCGTAGTAGTAGTAGTAGTAGTAGTAGGCTTTTCAGACTTGATTAAACATGACATGACCGCTCGACGACTTTTTCCAAGGATGGCATCGTGTTCCTTCTTGTAGAAGTCTCGCCGAGGGAGACGTTCGTGCTGTCTCACTAGTAGAGAATGGGCCTTTGGTCCGGGCCACTAGTCCCGGTTGTGGCTGGGGCCGAGACTAATGGTCCGAACCAGACGGCCCGAGGAGGCCGAGGCACTTTGTCCCGGTCCGTAAGTAACCATTAGTCCCGGTTTGAGATACAAACCGGGACAAATGGGTCTGGGCCGGCGCGCGTGCTCCTGGCAGAACCTTTAGTCCCGGTTTGTATCTCAAACCGGGACTAATGGCTTGGCCCTATATATATGCACCCAGCCCTCCACTCTCTCTTGTTTTTTTCCTATGTGAGAGGTGGGTATAACTTTGTGCTAACTTTTTTTCTTCATATGCACTAGAGGTGTTCGGTGAAATGCCTGTTAGAGTGATGCCACTTGAGTTCACACAAGACAAAATATGATATGAGGTGCCAGAGCGACACTTAAGGTTTCTCCTCTTTATTTTGAAGTGTCCTAAAAGGTTAGCAACTATTTTCTCGTTTTGACTGCGTGGTACTAATTTAAGCATCTTGATTGCGTTTGATATATATGCATGGTTGTATGATGCAAATGAGCCACCCATTGATGTACGGTGACCGACACTCTGACGCTTACAGAGAAGGCGTGCATTCTTTTCGCCTTGTGGCCGAGGCGAACAAGCGGCGGGATAGTTTTATGTGTTGTCCATGTGTTGAATGTCGGAATGAGCAGGTTCACACTTCCTCAAGAGTCATTCAGAGCCACCTGCTTCGGTTCGGTTTCATGTCCGGGAGCCAGATGAGCCCGTTGATGATTTTGGTTGGGTCATTAGTGATGCAAGGCGAGACTGCGACACAGAAAAGGAGAGGTTGCAGTTCAAGCAGATGTTACATGACCACAACACATTGCTGTATCCAACTTGTGAAGATGGCCAGAAGAAGCTGGGTAGCACACTGGAATTGTTGAAGTGGAAGGCAGAGACCGGTATGACTGACTCGGGATTTGAAACGTTGCTGGTAATAATGAAGAAGCTGCTTCCAAGAAATAACCAATTGCCCTCCAGTACGTACAAAGCAAAGAAACTTGTCTGCCCTCTAGGATTAGACGTGCAGAAGAAACATGCATGCCCTAATGACTGCATCCTCTACCGCGGTGAGAAGTACGAGAATATGGATAAATGCCCGGTATGCACTGCATTGCGGTATAAGATCAGAAAAGATGACCCTGGTGATGTTGAGGGCGAGCAACCCAGGAAGAGGGTTCCTGCCAAGGTGATGTGGTATGCTCCTATAATACCACGGTTGAAACGTTTGTTCAGAAATAAAGAGCATGCCAAGTTGTTGCGATGGCACATGGAATACCGTAAGAAAGACGGGATGTTGAGGCACCCTACTGATGGTCGGCAGTGGAGAAAAATCGAGAGAGACTTCCCGGACTTTGCTGGTGACGCAAGGAACTTATGGTTTGGTCTAAGGACCGATGCATGAATCCTTTTGGGGAGGAGAACTGCAGTCACATCACCTGGCCCGTGACTCTATGTATCTACAACCTGCCTCCTTGGTTGTGCATGAAGCGGAAGTTCATTATGATGCCAGTGCTCATCCAAGGCCCGAAGCAACCCGGCAACGACATTGATGTGTACCTAAGGCCATTAGTTGATGAACTTCTACAGTTTTGGGCCAAACCAGGTGTACGTGTGTGGGATGAGCACAAACAGCAGGAATTTGACCTACAAGCGTTACTGTTCGTAACCATCAATGATTGGCCTGCTCTTAGTAACATTTCAGGACAGACGAACAAAGGATACAATGCATGCACACACTGTTTAGATGAGACTGAAAGCATATATCTGGATAAATGTAGAAAGAATGTGTACCCATACAATCATCATTTTCTTCCGCCCAGTCATCCCTTAAAGAATAAAGGCAAGCATTTCAATGGCAAGGCAGAAACCCGGACGAAGCCTGTCCCCCGTAGTGGTGCTGATGTATTTGGTATGGTCAAGGATTTGGATGTAATCTTTGGTAAGGGTCCTGGAGGACAACCTGTTCCGAAAGACCCCATTACCGGACACGCACCCATGTGGAAGAAGAAATCTATATCTTGGGAGCTACCCTATTGGAAAGTGCATGAGGTCCGCTCTGCAATCGACGTGATGCACCTGACGAAGAATCTTTGCGTGAATATTCTAGGCTTCCTAGGCTTGTATGGGAAGTCAAAAGATACCCCGGCAGCACGGGAGGACCAGCAACATTATAAAGGACAAGACGGCAAGCATCCAGGGCAGTTTCAAGGGCTTGCCAGCTACGCTCTTACCAAAGAAGAGAAGGAAATCTTTTTTGAAGTCCTTTTCAGTATCAAGGTCCCGTCTGGCTTCTCGTCGAATATATAGGGAATAGTAAATTTCAAAGAGAAAAAATTTCAAAACCTAAAGTCTCATGACCGCCATGTGCTTATGACGCAATTGCTTCCTGTTGCATTGAGGGGAATTCTACCAGAAAATGTCCGACTAGCCATTGTGAAGGTATGTGCATTCCTCAATGCAATTTCTCAGAAGGTAATCGATCGAGAAAGTCTATCAGGGTTACAGATTGATGTGGTCCAATGTGTGGTCAGCTTCGAGTTGTTGTTCCCGCCATCCTTCTTCAATATTATGACGCACCTCCTAGTTCACCTAGTCGAAGAGATTAGAATTCTCGGTCCTGTGTTTCTACACAATATGTTCCCCTTCGAGAGGTTCATGGGAGTCTTAAAGAAATATGTTCATAACCGTGCTAGGCCAGCGGGAAGCATCTCCAAGGGCTATGGAACAGAGGAGGTCATTGAGTTTTGTGTTGACTTTCTTCCTGACCTTAAGCCGATTGGTGTTCATGAATCTCGGTATGAGGGGAGGATGACTGGAAAAGGCACACTAGGAAGGAAATCAATGGTATGTAGGGACGGGCATTCTTTCACTCAAGCACACTACACAGTTCTACACAATTCCACCGTGGTGGATCCGTATATCGAGAAACACAAGAATATTCTACGCTCCGAAAACCCGGGGAAGCCTGAAACCTTGATTAAAGGGGAACACGAGAAGAATTTTGGCAATTGGTTGCAGACACATCTCATGAATAACACCACTGTTGGAGATGAGTTGTACTCGTTGGCCAGGTTACCATCTTCGACTATATGTACTTTCCAAGGGTACGAGATAAATGGGAATACATTTTACACGATCGCCCAAGATAAAAAGAGCACCAACCAAAACAGTGGTGTCCGCTTTGATGCAACAGATGACAATGGGCAGATTGACACATATTATGGGTACATAGAGGAGATATGGGAACTTGACTATGGACCTACTTTTAAGGTCCCTTTGTTTTGGTGCAAATGGGTCAAGCTGACAGGAGGCGGGGTACATGTAGACGAAAAGTATGGCATGACAACAATGGATCTCAACAATCTTGCGTACATGGATGAACCATTCATCCTAGCCAACGATGTGGCTCAGGTTTTCTATGTGAAGGACATGTCTACCAAACCGAGAAAAAGGAAAGATAAGCGAAAGAGTACAGAATATGATGAGCCAAAGCGCCACATAGTTCTTTCAGGGAAAAGAAACATCGTGGGAGTGGATGACAAGATAGACATGTCAGAAGATTACAATAAGTTTCATGAAATTCCGCCCTTCAAAGTGAAAACTGACCGAAGCATCCTGTTAAATGATGAAGATTCTCCATGGCTACGGTGCAGAAGAAAACCACAACACTAGATGTTGGTGATGTGTAATAATGTATTAAACCTTTTATTTGAGACATAAATCTGTGTAATGTATTAAACCTCTTATTTGAGACATAAATCTATGTAATGTATTAAACCTTTTATTTGAGACATAAATCTATGTAATGTATTAAACCTTTTATTTGAGACATAAAGGTCCCCTTTCATGTAATACATCTTGCTCAATCAAACTAGACGTTGACGACCGGGTTGTGAGCCACGGTAGGTGATCACACAAAGAGAAGGTACCATCACAAGAGAAGGAACCAACAAACACTAAGGATACATAGCGCAACTGAAAATTAAGATACATAGCACAACTGAGTAGTGGTTCGTGATGGCCATCCGGCGCTCCACACCTAGAGGGACAGGAGGGACAGGCACGCCTCCGGCACTCAACATCCAGCCGGTGGGGACGCGGTAGCCCAGTGGGTAGGGGTAGTTCAAGGCGCAAAGCGCCTCCGCCTCCCCGGTGGTTAGAGATACGATGGAAGCCATGGGAAGAGAATGATGAGTCTAGATGTGATATGTAAATGGAGGCCAAGCGTACATATATATACTGAAAAAATGGCGCGAAGACAGAGGTGGGAACCGGTGGAAAGCGCGGGAACGCAGTGGCGCGGGAAACTTTCATCCCGGGTGGGGGCTCAAACCGGGACAAAAGATGGGGGGCCTTATCTGGGGGAGGCTTATCTCGGAGGGCCTTATCTGGGGGGTGGCTAACCTTTAGTACCGGCTGGTGGGTGCAACCGGGACTAAAGGTGGTTTTGTGTCATCTAACAAAACTGTCGGTGCGATAAGGACACGTCGGTAACCTTTAGTACCGGGTGGGGGCTCAAACCGGGACTAAAGCTGTCGGTAGGATAAGGACGCGTGGGTGGACGCACTGCTCGATGAGATAAAGCATGTAGCGCACCGCGTCCTGTCGGAGGAAGAAGACAAAGTAGAAGCGGAGCCGTGCCGATAAAAGGAGCATCGATACGCCATGGCAAGCAACTCAACAAGCCAACATGGATGGAGAGTTTCATCCCCATGGATGGAGGAAAGGGTTGGGAAATCTCCCGTGGCGGAATTTCTCAAAGATGCCCTTGGTGCACACGCCCTATGGCATCTTCAGAAGTTCCGCCTCGGAAAATATTTTCCTGCTAGCCCGTGAAAGACTCCATCTCCGCCTCCCTGCGGTTAGAGGTATGGTGGAAGCCATGGGATAGAGTGGAGAGAGGCGGCATATATGAGTCTAGATGTGCTATGACAATGACCAAGCCAACATGGATGGAGAGTTTCATCCCCATGGATGGAGGAAAGGGTTGGGAAATCTCCCGTGGAGGAACTTCTCAAAGATGCCCTTGGTGCACACGCCCTATGGCATCTTCGGAAGTTCTGCCTCGGAAAATATTTTCCTGCTATCCCGTGAAAGACTCCATCTCCGCCTCCTTGGGGTTAGAGGTATGGTGGAAGCCATGGGATAGAGTGTAGAGAGGCGGCAGATATGAGTCTAAACCCTAAACCCTAAGTCAGAGGAGGGAACCCTAAACCCTAAGTCAGATGAGGGAACCCTAAATCCTAAACCCTAAACCCTAAACCAAAGACCCTAAACCAAAAACCCTAAACCCTAAACCAGAAACCCTAAACCCTAAACCAAAAACCCTAAACACTAAACCCTAAACCCTGAAGGGGCTGCGATCCAGAAGAGAATGGGCGGGAAGAAAACGGGCGGGAAAAAATAAGGCGGGGTAGACGATCCGGGGCCCTCGGTCTAGGGTTTCGCCGGAGGAAGACCACCGGAACGTCGGAATCACATGAAAATGGCAAAATGGTTAATAGTTTGACTAGTTAGAATAATTATTTTATAAAACAGAAAATTGATTTGAATCACTTATTCAAAAATATGCAAAATATAATAGTTAATGCATTTTTAAATTGAAAATGGCAAAATGGTTATTAGTTTCACTAGTTAGAATAATTATTTTATAAAACAGAAAATAGATTTGGATTACTTATTCAAATTCAAGAACTTTTCATGTTGAAATTTTTCTCAAATTCATAAGTATGCAAAAACTGTAAAATTCTAATGTTTAAAAAATATGCTAATTGAATTTTTTTTAAACAGGCGCGCCCCCCGGGTGAAAAATTTGAAAAAGGGACCTTTAGTCCCGGTGCGTGCTACACACCGGGACTAAAGGTGTGGCGTTGGCGTGCGCCTGTTGGGCTGGGCCGAAAACCCTTTAGTCCCGGTGGGTGGCACGCACATGCACCGGGACTAAAGGGGGGGACCTTTAGTCCCGGTCCGTATAACGAACCGGGACTAAAGGATCTTTAGTCCCGGTTCGTTATACGGACCGGGACTAAAGGTCCTCCACTATACATTTGGCGCGTCCCTTCTTCTCCCCGCGCGCCCCTTCTTCTCCCCACGCAGAGCACCCCCCCACGCGCGAGGACGACCTGACGCCGGCAGGCTGCCCGATTCTCCGGCCGCCACCGCCCCCAACCGCCACCGCCACTCCAGCCGCCGCGCGCGCGCCCCCGCCAGAGCTACCCCGCGCCCCTCCCCTTCGCTCCCCCGCCCGGCTACGCGACGGCGCGGCGGCGCCGACACTGTAGGCGAGCAGGCCGGGCCGCCCCCTCCCCTTCTCTCCCCCCGCGCACGCTGGCCGGCTGGCGCCTGGCTGGCTGGCAGTTTTTTTTTTAGAATTGTAATATTATTACTAGTGTAATATAGGAATTAGTAGTAGTGTATATTAGGAATTATTAGTAGTGTAATATAGGAATTATTATTAGTAGTGTATATTAGTAGTAGTGTATATTAGGAATTATTAGTAGTGTAATATAGGAATTATTATTAGTAGTGTATATTAGTAGTAGTGTATATTAGTAGTGTATATTAGTAGTGTAGTATTAGTAGTGTATATAGGAATTATTATTAGTAGTGTATATTATAGAATTGTAATATTATTAGTAGTGTATATTAGTAGTGTAGTATTAGTAGTGTATATAGGAATTATTATTAGTAGTGTAGCCGGACTTAGGGTTAGGGTGGTAGTGCTCGCAGGCCACCGGACTTAGGGTTAGGGTGGTAGTGCTCGCGGGCAGCCAGACTTAGGGTTAGGGTGGTGGTGCTCGCGGGCCACCGGACTTAGGGTTAGGGTGGTAGTGCTCGCGGGCCCCCAGACTTAGGGTTAATGTGGTAGTGCTCGTAGGCCCTCGTACTTAGGGTTAAGGTGATGGTGCTCGCGGGTAGCCCGGCTTAGGGTTAGGGTGGTGGTGCTCGCGGGCCACCGGACTTAGGGTTAGGGTGGTAGTGCTCGCGGGCCCCCGGACTTAGGTTTAAGGTGGTGGTGCTTGCGGGTAGCCGGACTTAGGGTTAGGGTGGTGGTGCTCGCGGGCAGCCGGATTTAGGGTTAGGGTGGTGGTGCTCGCGGGTAGCCGGACTTAGGGTTAGGGTGGTGGTGCTCGCGGGCAGCCGGATTTAGGGTTAGGGTGGTGGTGCTCGCGGGCCACCGGACTTAGGGTTTGGGTGGTAGTGCTCGCGGGCCCCGGGACTTAGTATTATTGTAGCAAATTGCGTGTTCATATTATTGTTTAGTATTATTTTATGCAGCAATATTGAATGAAAAATGTTATTGTGTGCATTTTGTAGAAAACTATGGATCCAATCTAGAGGACCTAGCACAGGAAGAAATTCTCGAGGATATGATCAACGACACCCTAAATGTTGATCCACCTGAATCTCCGTCGATTTATCTGAACCCCTCCGGTGAGGGAGAGGAGGTCTACCGAAATGATCAAGGAGAAGCCGACGGCTCCGGTGGTGGAGAAGCCAACGGCGAGGTATATATATATGAAGTCTGGTGATCAGTAGATGCATTAACTGAGTTGTATATATATATAAATTGACGAATGTTTCTTCTCTTAGGCCTCCACATCGAGCAAAAAATATTCCAAACGAGGCCCGGCCAAAAAGTTGGACGCATCTACGCGTTATACAATTACGCGGGTATCACCACGGGGTGAACCGGTGGAACCCGAAAAGGCTAAAACTGTATTTAAACAACAATGCGGAGTTATGGTTAGGGATTGCATCCCGATCACCATTCGAGAGTGGAATAAGACCAAAGGGGCGAAAGAGGGTGAGTATGTCGCCGACAGGTGCAAAGAGGGTCTTTGGAATGACCTCATGACACATTTCACCCTGCCAGAATGTGAGGATGATGCCGACACAACTGCATTGAGGAAGAAAGTCAAGCAGTGGACTCTTATGAAGATGGCTGAACTATTCAAGAACTGGAAGAAAGCATTATGGCAAAAGTATCAGAAGACGAAGAAGACTCCTAAATTTGAATGCTATCTAACGAAGCAGCAGGCTAACTAGGATGCATTTGTGAAGTACAAGGAGTCACAACCTGCTATGGAAATGTCGGAAAAAAACAAGAAAAATGTCGCGATGAAGAAATATCACCATCACCTAGGGCTAGGGGGCTACGCGGCTGCCATGCCAAAGTGGGATGCTAAAGAGAATGAGCTGCTTGCTAAAGGGATCACTCTAGAACCAATACGTGAAGAATGGGATCTGAGGGCAAGGAATTGGTTCCTTGGGCATGGGAGTGAGTATGATGAAAGTACAGGGGAGCTTATTTGCAGTGACGGCATTAGGATACCCCGGGATACATGGCAGAAAGTGGTGAAGGAGATTAAAGCGGAGACAACAAAGTTCCATCCCGATAGAGAGAAAGACTTGCTGACAAAGGTCCTCGAGAATGACGAACGCGGAGGACGTGTACGAGGCCTTGGCCCTAGTTATACGTGGGAGATGGGGTTTCCCAAAGACAGAGATACTTATAGGAGCCGAGAGAGAGCAAAGAGGCGACGGCAGGAGGAGGAGGGAGACAAGTTCACCGAGTTGCTAGGAACACTTCGAATGCATCAGCAACAGATTGACGAACTTCGAGGAGCAGCGCGCCTACAAGATCATGTACTCGATATTACCGCCGTCCCATCTCAGCGGAAAAGTAGCGTGGCTGAATCGGAGGTCCCTTCTGACGATGCACGTATGGTAGATGGCGGTCCCAGCTACCCCGTGGATGGAATCAAGGAGCAGGCCTCTTGTGAGCTCCATCAGAAGGTGAAGAACCTATCCATCAAGGTGGTGGTCGGATGTGATTTACCTTGTCCACCTGGCGCACGCTGGCATGGCCGTGAGATTCCAGCTGGCTATGCTAAAGTTGGTGTGGATGAAATCGGAATGGGGTGGGACTCAATGGAGCTTGACATGCCTGGACCTGAAGGTGAGAGGACACTCGGAGAAGTACTGGGTGGTATCATTCTATGGGACAAGAACAACATCAAGCTTCCAACTGGATGCCAAATCCAACACCACCTCCGAGTGGTCGCATGTCACCTTCACCTCCATCACCTCCAAGAAGCCCACCCCATGACTACGACCACCACAGCCCGAGTCCATCTCGATCTCCGCCATAGCCTCCGATTAGTACAAAATGACGCAGGAGCCCAAAACGACAAATGTCGCCCCTCCCAAGAGTACCTCATAAGAATCTTCCTATCAGACCTTACGATCGTACTGACGAGGAAACTGACGTAAAGGACGAATGTGTTGCGCAGCTTCAAAAGAAGAAACCCGAGCCCGCCCCAGTATACACCGAGAAGCAAAAAGCGCATGCACTTTCTTTTCTGAACACAAAATCGCAATATGACTTGCACCATAAGCCAGATGACTATCGACGCACACTTCAGAAGGAAGTGAAGAAGAGAAAATCAAGTAGAAGTGCAAGCGGGAGCAAATCATCAAGTCAAAGTGCAACCGGGAAAAGAAAGGACGTCCCCCAGCTCGGGGAACAGGCCAAAAAATCAGCCCCACCCCTCAAGGTGGTATCCTATGACACTCCCCAGCAGGATATGGAAGAAGCTAAGAAGCTTGCGGCCGCTATGAATGTGTCTGTTGAGGAATTGCTAGGTTCCCAAGACGGCAAGTTACCCAAGGCTCAGGTAGTCCCTACATATGTCCCAGGGAAGCCTCTGGTCAGCTTTGAGCAGTTCCAACAACTGCCAACACAAATGTGGAGTTTACATAAATGGTACTTGAAATCCGTAAAGGAGGAGAGAATAATGATCGTGGCGAAAGTCCCACATGACTACTACTTCGGAGAAGAAGAGGTCCATGTTGAGTTTCCAGAACTCTTCCAGTTATACACGTTCGACGCCCTTGACAAAAGTCTCATGAGTTGCTATTGTCTGTAAGTTGTTGAATTCATTGTCTATATATAAGTTGTTCATTTTTTCAGTTGTTCAGTTCATTGCATGTAATTATCCTAATTATATCCTTTTATACTCTATTATTATGCAGAATGAAGATCATTGAATGTAAAAGAAGGTCAATCTTCAGTGTTGGGTTCATTGACCCAGATAAAATACATTGTCAGACGCTATAGGATAAACCCGAGGACACACAGGAAAATCTTCTAAGGTTTCTAACGGAGCAAAATTTCTGTGACCACATACTGTTTCCTTACAATTTCGCGTGAGTGTCTTACTCTATTGTACACATTCTCTTTTGCTTACTCGATGTTAAGTGTAATTGATGAGTTACTGATGTATATATAAACATGTACAGTTTCCACTGGATTCTCATGGACATTCAACTTGATAAGGGAAGAGTTGAAGTCATGGACCCATTAAAGAGACCCCTGGAACAGTTTAGGGACATGCAGGACATGCTCTAGAGGTAATTTTCGCGCTACATCGGTCTCTTTCGTTGATTTCCTGAGATATCATGTAATAAATAACTCATTCATTTTCTTTACCGGGTAGGGTTTGGAACCAGTTCAAGAGTGCGGTTACGGGTGACTTTAGTGAGAAGCTGACGTTTAAGCCGGTCTCGGTAAGTAGTACGCTCATATCTTTACTTCTAGTTTCAATACAATTATGGTGTTGGATTATTATTTTGATTGAATTCTATTCTCGTAAAGTGCGTGAGGCCGTGTAAACGCGTAGTAGCAATGGCTGAAGAACTGGCAGGATTCTTGATGAACGAGATGATAGATGACGCCGGAGAATTTAGTGTGAATAGGCGCCGATGATCCCCGACCGTGTAATTGAATAGAGGGGCTCTAGTCTCGATAATTGTGATCTCCATGTGCAACTATCATGTATATATTTGTATGCTCGATATTAAGTATCTTATGTATGCACGAACATGTATGGTATGTGGTAGCGTAGAAAACTATTTTGAAATAAAAAAAAAGATACAAATTCAATTCTCTGCCGCAGCAGAGAAAGTGCCTAAAATTCTGCCGTGGCAGAGAACCATTTGTCCAGGTTCGTAATACGAACCGGGACTAATGGGGGGCACCCAGCGCCCGTAGAGACAACCACGTGGATCCCCATTGGTCCCGGCTGGTAAGAGGGCCGGGACTAATGGGTGGGCCTTTAGTCCCGCCCCTCTAGTCCCGGTTACCAGGACCGGGACTAAAGCCCCTTACGGGCCGGGACTGGAGGCCCGTTTTCCACTAGTGTCTCATGTTATACCGTGAAGGGCACAACATGTGCAACGATCATCGTTGGATCGCACAGAATCAACGGTTGGTGCGCACGATCCGCGTGACAACTATGATAACCAATCAGGGAGTAGCAGACAGGGTGAGCACAGATTTGTGCTTCTACGAAAGATAGAGAGGGGGAAAAACTGAGTAGTACCACATAAAACCAAGGGCGATACTGAGTAGTATAAAAATGGAAAGTGAGTGTCTTGTATAGTGAAATACCTCGTGGCATACATCAAATTATGCCAAGATAGATCCACTAGAGTTCATTGGATGTGTGTTCTTCACATAAACCACTCATATACCACGTAAGGATCCACTAGAGTCATTGTATGTGTGTTCTTCTCACAAACCACATATCACCAGTGTCATTGCATGTGTGTTCTTCCCACAGACCACACATGTATCCACCGGTGTCACTGCATGTGTGTTCTTCTCACAAACCACACATGGATCCACCAGTGCCATCGCATGTCTGCTCTTCCCATGAACCACATCTAGAGTCATCGCATGCGTGCTCTTTTCATGAACCACAGCTAGAGTCATTGAATGTGTGTTCTTCTAACAAACCATATCATGAACCACACCCAGTGTCATTGCATGTGTGTTCTTCTCACAAACCACACATGGATCCACGGGTGTCATTGCAAGTCTGCTCTTCTCATTAACCACAGCTAGAGTCATTGCATGTCTGTTCTTTTCACAAACCACATATCACCAGAGTCATTGCATGTGTGTTCTTCCCATGAACCACACATGGATCCACCAGTGTCATTGCATTTGTGTTCTTCTCACAAACCACACATGGATCCACCCAGTGTCATTGCATGTGTGTTCTTCCCATGAACCACACATGGATCCACCAGTGTCATTGCATGGCTGCTCTTTTCATGTACCACAGCTAGAGTCATTGGATGTGTGTTCTTCTCACAGACCACATATCACCAGTGTCATTGTATGTGTGTTCTTCCCAAAGACCACACATGGATCCACTAGTGTCATTGCATGTTTGTTCTTCTCACAAACCATATCATGAACCACACCAGTGTCATTGCATGTGTGTTCTTCTCATAGACCACACATGGATCCACCAGTGTCATTGCATGTGTGTTCTTCTCACAAACCATATCATGAACCACACCTAGTGTCATTGCATGTGTGTTCTTCTCATTAACCCCACATGGATCCACCGGTGTCATTGCATGTCTGCTCTTTTCATGAACCATAGCTAGAGTCATTGCATGTGTGTTCTTCTCACAAACCACATATCACCGGTGTCATTGCATGTGTGTTCTTCTCATAGACCACACATGGATCCACCAGTGTCATTGCATGTGTGTTCTTCTCACAAACCATATCATGAACTACACCTAGTGTCATTGCATGTGTGTTCTTCTCATTAACCCCACATGGATCCTCCGGTGTCATTGCATGTCTGCTCTTCTCATTAACCTGAGCTAGAGTCATTGTATGCATGTTATTTTCACAAACCACATATCACCAGTGTCATTGCATGTGTGTTCTTCTCATAGACCACATATCACCTGTGTCATTGCATGTGTGTTCTTTCCATGAACCACACATGGATCCAGCTAGAGTCATTGCATGTCTGTTATTCTCACAAATCATGTAAGGATCCACCGGTGTAATTGCGTGTGTGTTCCACTCATAGACCACACATGCATCCACTGGTGGCATCGCAGGTCTGCTCTTTTCATGAACCACAGTGAGACTCATCGCATGTCTGCTCTTTTCATCAACCACAGCTAGAGTCATTGCATGTGTGTTCTTCTTACAAACAATATCACGAACCACACCCAGTGTCATTGCATGTGTGTTCTGCTCACAAACCACACATGGATCCACCGGTGCCATTGCATGTCTGCTCTTCTCATTAACCACAGCTAGTCATTGCGTGTCTGTTCTTTTCACAAACCACAAATCACCAGAGTCATTGCATGTGTGTTATTCCCATGAACCACACATGGATCCACCAGTGTCATTGCATGTGTGTTCTTCACACAAACCACACATGGATCCACCTAGTGTCATCGCATGTTTGCTCTTTTCATGAACTACAACTTGAGTCATTGCATGTGTGTTCTTCTCACAGACCACATATTACCTATGTCATTGCATGTGTGTTCTTCCCATAGACCACACATGGATCCACCAGTGTCATTGCATGTGTGTTCTTCACACAAACCACACATGGATCCACCTAGTGTCATCGCATGTTTGCTCTTTTCATGAACTACAACTTGAGTCATTGCATGTGTGTTCTTCTCACAGACCACATATTACCTATGTCATTGCATGTGTGTTCTTCCCATAGACCACACATGGATCCACCAGTGTCATTGCATGTGTGTTCTTCCCACAGACCACACATGGATCCTCCCAGTGTCATTGCATGTGTGTTCTTCCCATGAACCACAACTAGAGTCATTGCATGTGTGTTCTTCTCACAAACCATATCATGAACCACACCCAGTGTCATTACATGTGTGTTCTTCTCATTAACCACACATGGATCCATCGTTGTCATTGCATCTCTGCTCTTCTCATCAACCACACCTAGAGTCATTGCATGTGTGTTCTTCTGACAAACCACATATCACCAGAGTCATTGCATGTGTGTTCTTCCCACAGACCACACATGGATCCACCAGTGTCATTGCATGTGTGTTCTTCCCATGAACCACACATGGATCCAACAGTGTCATCGCATGTCTGCTCTTTTGATGAACTACAGCTAGGGTCATTGCATCTGTGTTCTTTTCACAGACCACATATCACCTATGTCATTGGATGTGTGTTCTTCCCAAAGACCACACATGGATCCACCAGTGTCATTGCATGTGTGTTCTTCTCACAAACCACACATGGATCCTCCGAGTGTCATTGCATGTGTGTTCTTCCCATGAAACACAGCTAGAGTCATTGCATGCGTGTTCTTCTCACAAACCATATCATGAACCACACCCAGTGTCATTGCATGTGTGTTCTTCTCATTAACCCCACATGGATCCACTAGTGTCATTGCATGTCTGATCTTCTCATTAACCACGACTAGAGTCATTGCATGTCTATTCTTTTCACAAACCACATATCACTAGAGTCATTGCATGTGTGTTCTTCCCATGAACCACACATGGATCCACCGGTGTCATTGCATGTGTGTTCTTCTCACAAACCACACATGGATCCACCAGTGCCATCGCAAGTCTGCTCTTTTCATCAACCATAGCTAGAGTCATTGCATGTCTGTTCTTCTCACAGACCACATATCACATGTGTCATTGCATGTGTGTTCTTCCCACAGACCACACATGGATCCACCAGTGTCATTGCATGTGTGTTCTTCCCACAGCCCACACATGGATCCACCCAGTGTCATTGCATGTGTGTTCTTTCCACAGACCACACATGGATCCACCAGAGTCATTGCACGTGTGTTCTTCCAATGAACCACACATGGATCCACCAGTGTCATTGCGTGTCTGCTCTTTTCATGAACCACAGCTAGAGTCATTGCATGTGTGTTCTTCTCACAGACCACATATCACGAGTGTCATTGCATGTGTGTTCTTCCCAAAGACCACACATGGATCCACCAGTGTCATTGCATGTGTGTTCTTCTCACAAACCATATCATGAACCACACCCAGTGTTATTGCATGTGTGTTCTTCTCATAGACCACACATGGATCCACCAGTGTCATTGCATGTGTGTTCTTCTCACAAACCATATCATAAACCACACCTACTGTCATTGCATGTGTGTTCTTCTCATTAACCCCACATGGATCCACCGGTGTCATTGCATGTCTGCTCTTCTCATTAACCAGAGCTAGAGTCATTGCATGTCTGTTCTTTTCACAAACCACATATCACCAGAGTCATTGCATCTGTGTTCTTCTCACATACCACATATCACCTGTGTCATTGCATGTGTGTTCTTTCCATGAACCACACATGGATCCAGCTAGAGTCATTGCATGTGTGTTATTCTCACAAACCACGTAACGATCCACCGGTGTAATTGCATGTGTGTTCCTCTCATAGACCACACATGGATCCACCGCTGGCATCGTAGGTCTGCTCTTTTCGTGAACCATAGTTAGAGTCATCGCATGTCTACTCTTTTCATGAACCACAGCTAGAGTCATTGCATGTGTGTTCTTCTTACAAACAGTATCACGAACCACACCTAGTGTCATTGCATGTGTGTTCTTCTCACAAACCACACATGGATACACCGGTGTCATTGCATGTCTGCTCTTCTCATTAACCACAGCTAGTCATTGCGTGTCTGTTCTTTTCACAGACCACATATCACCAGAGTCATTGCATGTGTGTTCTTCCCATGAACCACACATGGATCCAACAGTGTCATCGCATGTCTGCTCTTTTCATGAACCACAGCTAGAGTCATTGCATGTGTGTTCTTTTCACAGACCACATATCACCTATTTCATTGGATGTGTGTTCTTCCCAAAGACCACACATGGATCCACCAGTGTCATTGCATGTGTGTTCTTCTCACAAACCACACATGGATCCTCCCAGTGTCATTGCATGTGTGTTCTTCCCATGAAACACAGCTAGAGTCATTGCATGCGTGTTCTTCTCACAAACCATATCATGAACCACACCCAGTGTCATTGCATGTGTGTTCTTCTCATTAACCCCACATGGATCCACTAGTGTCATTGCATGTCTGCTCTTCTCATTAACCACGACTAGAGTCATTGCATGTCTATTCTTTTCACAAACCACATATCACTAGAGTCATTGCATATGTGTTCTTCCCATGAACCACACATGGATCCACCGGTGTCATTGCATGTGTGTTCTTCTCACAAACCACACATGGATCCACCAGTGCCATCGCAAGTCTGCTCTTTTCATGAACCATAGCTAGAGTCATTGCATGTCTGTTCTTCTCACAGACCACATATCACCTGTGTCATTGCATGTGTGTTCTTCCCACAGACCACACATGGATCCACCAGTGTCATTGCATGTGTGTTCTTCCCACAGCCCACACATGGATCCACCCAGTGTCATTGCATGTGTGTTCTTCCCACAGACCACACATGGATCCACCAGAGTCATTGCACGTGTGTTCTTCCAATGAACCACACATGGATCCACTAGTGTCATTGCGTGTCTGCTCTTTTCATGAACCAAAGCTAGAGTCATTGCATGTGTGTTCTTCTCACAGACCACATATCACCAGTGTCATTGCATGTGTGTTCTTCCCAAAGACCACACATGGATCCACCAGTGTCATTGCATGTGTGTTTTTCTCACAAAGCATATCACGAACCACACCCAGTGTCATTGCATGTGTGTTATGCTCACAAACCACACATGGATCCACCGGTGCCATTGCATGTCTGCTCTTCTCATTAACCACAGCTAGTCATTGCGTGTTTGTTCTTTTCACAAACCACAAATCACCAGAGTCATTGCATGTGTGTTATTCCCATGAACCACACATGGATCCACCACTGTCATTGCATGTGTGTTCTTCACACAAACTACACATGGATCCACCTAGTGTCATCGCATGTTTGCTCTTTTCATGAACTACAACTAGAGTCATTGCATGTGTGTTCTTCTCAGAGACCACATATTACCTATGTCATTGCATGTGTGTTCTTACCATAGACCACACATGGATCCACCAGTGTCATTGCATGTGTGTTCTTCCCACAGACCACACATGGATCCTCCCAGTGTCATTGCATGTGTGTTCTTCCCATGAACCACAACTAGAGTCATTGCATGTGTGTTCTTCTCACAAACCATATCATGAACCACACCCAGTGTCATTGCATGTGTGTCCTCATTAACCACACATGGATCCATCGTTGTCATTGCATCTCTGCTCTTCTCATCAACCACAGCTAGAGTCATTGCATGTGTGTTCTTCTGACAAACCACATATCACCAGAGTCATTGCATGTGTGTTCTTCCCACAGACCACACATGGATCCACCAGTGTCATTGCATGTGTGTTCTTCCCATGAACCACACATGGATCCAACAGTGTCATCGCATGTCTGCTCTTTTCATCAACCACAGCTAGAGTCATTGCATATGTGTTCTTTTCACAGACCACATATCACCTATGTCATTGGATGTGTGTGCTTCCCAAAGACCACACATGGATCCACCAGTGTCATTGCATGTGTGTTCTTCTCACAAACCACACATGGATCCTCCGAGTGTCATTGCATGTGTGTTCTTCCCAGGAAACACAGCTAGAGTAATTGCATGCGTGTTCTTCTCACAAACCATATCATGAACCACACCCAATGTCATTGCATGTGTGTTCTTCTCATTAACCCTACATGGATCCACTAGTGTCATTGCATGTCTGCTCTTCTCATTAACCACGACTAGAGTCATTGCATGTCTATTCTTTTCACAAACCACATATCACTAGAGTCATTGCATGTGTGTTCTTCCCATGAACCACACATGGATCCACCGGTGTCATTGCATGTGTGTTCTTCTCACAAACCACACATGGATCCACCAGTGCCATTGCAAGTCTGCTCTTTTCATGAACCATAGCTAGAGTCATTGCATGTCTGTTCTTCTCACAGACCACATATCACCTGTGTCATTGCATGTGTGTTCTTCCCACAGACCACACATGGATCCACCAGTGTCATTGCATGTGTGTTCTTCCCACATCCCACACATGGATCCACCCAGTGTCATTGCATGTGTGTTCTTCCCACAGACCACACATGGATCCACCAGAGTCATTGCACGTGTGTTCTTCCAATGAACCACACATGGATCCACCAGTGTCATTGCGTGTCTGCTCTTTTCATGAACCCCAGCTAGAGTCATTGCATGTGTGTTCTTGACACAGACCACATATCACCAGTGTCATTGCATGTGTGTTCTTCCCGAAGACCACACATGGATCCACCAGTGTCATTGCATGTGTGTTCTTCTCACAAACCATATCATGAACCACACCCAGTGTTATTGCATGTGTGTTCTTCTCATAGACCACACATGGATCCACCAGTGTCATTGCATGTGTGTTCTTCTCACAAACCATATCATGAACCACACCTAGTGTCATTGCATGTGTGTTCTTCTCATTAACCCCACATGGATCCACCGGTGTCATTGCATGTCTGCTCTTCTCATTAACCAGAGCTAGAGTCATTGCATGTCTGTTCTTTTCACAAACCACATATCACCAAAGTCATTGCATTTGTTTTCTCCTCACAGACCACATAACACCTGTGTCATTCCATGTGTGTTCTTTCCATGAACCACACATGGATCCAGCTAGAGTCATTGCATGTGTGTTATTCTCACAAACCACGTAACGATCCACCGGTGTAATTGCATGTGTGTTCCTCTCATAGACCACACATGGATCCACCGGTGGCATCGTAGGTCTGCTCTTTTCATGAACCACAGTTAGAGTCATCGCATGTCTGCTCTTTTCATGAACCACAGCTAGAGTCATTGCATGTGTGTTCTTCTTACAAACAGTATCACGAACCACACCTAGTGTCATAGCATGTGTGTTCTTCTCACCAACCACACATGGATACACCGGTGTCATTGCATGTCTGCTCTTCTCATTAACCACAGCTAGTCATTGCGTGTCCGTTCTTTTCACATACCACATATCACCAGAGTCATTGCATGTGTGTTCTTCCCATGAACCACACATGGATCCAACAGTGTCATCGCATGTCTGCTCTTTTCATGAACCACAGCTAGAGTCATTGCATGTCTGTTCTTTTCACAGACCACATATCACCTATGTCATTGGATGTGTGTTCTTCCCAAAGACTACACATGGATCCACCAGTGTCATTGTGTGTGTTCTTCTCACAAACCACACATGGATCCTCCCAGTGTCATTGCATGTGTGTTCTTCCCATGAAACACAGCTAGAGTCATTGCATGCGTGTTCTTCTCACAAACCATATCATGAACCACACCCAGTGTCATTGCATGTGTGTTCTTCTCATTAACCCCACATGGATCAACTAGTGTCATTGCATGTCTGCTCTTCTCATTAACCACGACTAGAGTCATTGCATGTCTATTCTTTTCACAAACTACATATCACTAGAGTCATTGCATGTGTGTTCTTCCCATGAACCACACATGGATCCACCGGTGTCATTGCATGTTTGTTCTTCTCACAAACCACACATGGATCCACCAGTGCCATCGCAAGTCTGCTCTTTTCATGAACCATAGCTAGAGTCATTGCATGTCTGTTCTTCTCACAGACCACATATCACCTGTGTCATTGCATGTGTGTTCTTCCCAAAGACCACACATGGATCCACCAGTGTCATTGCATGTGTGTTCTTCCCACAGCCCACACATGGATCCACCCAGTGTCATTGCATGTGTGTTCTTCCCACAGACCACACATGGATCCACCAGAGTCATTGCACGTGTGTTCTTCCAATGAACCACACATGGATCCACCAGTGTCATTGCGTGTCTGCTCTTTTCATGAACCAAAGCTAGAGTCATTGCATGTGTGTTCTTCTCACAGACCACATATCACCAGTGTCATTGCA